>CM077154.1:78464339-78594404 GCA_039583875.1 Platanthera guangdongensis | reverse complement strand
TTTTGATTTTTGTATAATTAGCACAATTAGAGTTGAAGAAAAAATCCACCATAGGTATTTATAGAGAACCACCTTCTGTAACGGCTATAAAAGAAATTCCAAATTAAGACCTCCAAAATTACTGTACATTTCGTATGGTTCAACCCGAGCCGAAATTTGAAAAACAAATTGAAAAATAGCCCAAGTCATTTTCGTCAAGTATCGTTGAGTATCTTCGAGTATAGTTGAGTATACTCGCCAAACTAGTACTGATATTCGACGAAATTTACTTAGAGAAATTCAGCTCGATCCAACTTGCCACTCAACGCCATGCAGAAGTCATACTCGACGAATTCGACGAGTATCGGTTTGTATACTCGACGAATTCGACGAGTATCGACTAGCTCAATAGACGCCTGACCCAGTCGACGCACTCGACGCACTTGACACACTCGACGCAATGATAGTCGACGAATTTGACTTCGAAAATTCAGAGAAGTAAAATCAAATTGACTCAATGAACTCGTCAGGTATCAACTAGTATATTCGACGAATTCGACGAGTATCATTAGATACATTCGACGAATTCGACGAGTATACACGGGAATACTCGACGATTTTTACTTTGTGAATTTTCCAACTCTCAGAGATTTTTCCTCAAGTACTATATGTTGAATTCGACGAGTGTCAGTAAATTTACACGGCGAATTCGACGAGTATCAACGAGTATACTCGACAAATTCGACAAATATCCCTTACAATACTCGACGAATTTTAGTAAGGTAAAATTTTTGTTCTTCTGATTCCAAGTCCTCCTTCCTGGATCCTTCTCATGCACTTTAGATAGAAGTACACCCCAATAGAGAGATTACACGTGAGTCAACATATTAACCTATACAATGAAGGATTACATTGTATAGTCTTGTGTTTACTAACCCACTGTAACTGACATTGGTATGTACTTAGCAATGTAGTCCTGCAAGTACATACTAAATATACAATCAAATACAAACTCAATTCATCTTAGATTAATGAGACCTTTTTTTCAAATTAGGGTTATTGTGAATACAATACCCAACACACACCACTTCCAGTGATCGTGTGATCCACCGATACGATCCCACCATATTTTAGACGATAAGCATAATGTTTGTCGTCGTTCATATCCCTACACGCGAGCGGTTCGTGTTGATACTTCAACACGACTTGATTATCTTATGGATGATTATTATGATGATCGAAGTTTTGAGAGGGATCTCGAGTGACAGTTTCGTACTGATGCCCATTATTTTGGCGGCTCATCGAGTCTCGAGTTTTTCAGTTATTGGCTCATGAATATAGAGTATTATTTCGTCCATTTTGAGTTATTCAGTGAGCGACACATCAAGTTTGCGAAACTTAGGCTTTTAGATTAGGTAAGAGCATATTAGTCTTACATTGAGAGGACTCGCGAGCGAGATCATCTTCATTGCATCACCAGTTAGGTGTAGATGAAGCATATTTTGTGTCAGAGGTATTTGCCTTCGTCATATCGGAGTCGCTTACTCGAACAACTTTTTCCTTTCAGTAAGGATCTATGTCTGTCGCTGAGTACAAAGATCATTTTTGAGAAGTAAGTTGTGAGGAGTAATATCTGAGAAAAACCAGCTATGACCACTTCCCGATTTCGGTCTGGACTTCGATCTGACATATGTATAAAGTTGACTTATCACAGCTCGATGTTCCTTGAGCAGTCATATCAGCTAGCCCTTCATCATGAACAATCCTTGAGATCCGCAAGGGCTGGTTGAGTAGATTCATACCTTGACCTCTGCAATATGAGTCCCTCCCATAGCGAGGTCACCACGATGTCTACCATTATCCTGTCAGACATGACATAAATGATACCTGATACAATTTTCTCTTACCCTAGTGAGGTGCTTAGTCCGATGAGTCGTATATCGTTTGTTTCTGACTCTTCTCTGGTGACCTGACTGAGAGTGAGTCTGAGCGTTCTATTGATTCTATAGTGTTGTGTCCCTCACCTATATCTCTTATTCTTCCATGCATTGGGTTAGTGAGCACCTATACCATAGACTTATTTCTGGACACCGCACCTATAGACCCATTATTTAGAATAGGTCTTTGTCTATCTCCCCTTGTCATTGCTCTGAGTCACATTACGACAAAGAGGCCAGAGCCTGATGTTGATCTCGTAGTGGATATCTCACCCATTTATGAGGACATTACCCCTTGCGTTGGTACTCATCTGGAGAATCATGACCCTGTTGACGGGTTCTATGACGAGTCCCCTGTTGAGCCTCATGATGAACCACCACGTCTTGGTGAGGATGGGATTCAGCTGAGCTACTTATTTATGAGTATCAATTTATTGACGCCTCTCCCATTATTGCTTTTGATCTTACCCCAAATAATGGATCTTGAGTGGAGCATCAAGTACGTAAGGCTTTTCTTAAGTACACTTGGGCATACTCCCATTATTTCGAGAGGCAACCTTATTACGCACCGCAGTCTTAATGATTTTTGGGACACACCACCTACTGACCCACCTGACGAGTTCATACTTTTTAGGGACACTTGCCACCATCTAGAGTCACATCTTCTAGTCGACATACATGATTTTCACTCAAGTGGTCGTCGCACTCGCGATGACTTTTCATACATACCTCCTCGTGAGCCTCCTGACATGTCACATTTTTGAGAGATATTTGACTCTTTTCGATCACGTATTTGAGTGTTGAAGTCTCACATGGTCATTTGAATACTCCTCGCACACTAAATGAGTTTTTCTACTCTCCATCGAAAGAACCTCCAGATAGGCCACCACATTTTAAAGATACTCCGATCATTATTATATTTCCCCTAGCGAGTGTGTCGTGCTTGTGTTTCATTTGCATGAGCCAACTGAGTTAATTGTTCATTATTTGCATGTGCTTGTTGAGACGTTTGTTCATCGTTTGCATGTGTTTCATGAATCGGTCTGATAGAGGATCAATATTAGTGATAAATCTTATAAATCTCATGCAAATTTTCATTGGCAAATACAAGTATTTCATGAAGCTGAGCAGGTGATGATGAGAATCTGCATTGTGAGGCTCTGTGGGAGGCCTGCTAAAAGTTTGAGTGTTAGACGAATGGATCCCTACATAATCATGAGACACAAGAACAAATATCTGTGATCTTGATATCCCAACAAGCATGAGTATCCGTCCTATATTTAATGCTGAGGATATAACGTCGTACTACAAACCTCACAAGCACGTGGACCCATTTCATGGAGATCCTTTTGAGCCTACACCCCTACATCCTTTGGAGCCTACACCCCCACATCCTCAGCCCTGCACCCAATCCACTTCTGAGCCCCACCTACCTTTGGGTCAGTCGACTATGGATTCACCATCTGCACCAGTGATTGTACCGGGACTGCCAGCACATCAGTGGATGGTTAAGAGCATTGCAGATATCGTGGCTCATGCTTGCATTGCCGCGTCAGTCTGTTAGACGCAGGAGTACCAATGGCGAGGATACTTTCCCATCGACGACAACTGGACGATCTCTGGTGGACTTCATCGAGTCTTACCTGGCATACATCAAGAGAACCTGGAAAAATGATGTGGAGCAGAGATGTGGGCCCACATCAGACGATGAGTTTTTGGCCTATTCGAGCCCGATTGGCTATTTGCCATACATGACATACTCTGATCGATGATCCGACTCCACGGATGCGTCTGGCTCGTCGTTCCGACACGATTTCATATATTACATTGTCAATTTTTTTGATGTAATCGGGCTACCCCATCTCCGACCAATCATAGTCATCGATGGTGGGATGCCCTAATATCTCTTTATGATAAATAAGAGTGCATGGGAGCTGTTATAGACGTTGTAGATTTTGGAGAAAAGAAGTCTCAAAATCCGACGATCCCTCCACTGTGCCGACTCTGTGGAACCTTAGGTGATGACTCCTACGCCCTCTCCCGCTTCCCAAAGGTAACTCTAACTCATAGCCACCTTCCCTACCTCCTCTATACCTCTCCAACAACAGCCGCCCCACTCCCTGTTGCTGTCCAGTAGCCACCGCCCATTTCCAGCCCACTACAGTGCCCGCCACCCCTTTCCCTTCCGTCGGCCCACCTTGAACCCCCCCCCCCCCCAACATCCACCACTGCCCCCTCTCTCACCCCTTTTCAATATGACACCCCCACCACTCAAATCTGCCATCCCAACCCCGATTCAGCCCCCCCCCCCCCACACAGCCACCCTCCTCCCTCCGCGGATCCTCCACAAGTATACCCACATGTAGATCTGTCCCTACAGTCCGGATCCGACTCCATACAGTAGGATCCACCCTCATGCTACCCGGATCTGCCTCCACATAGCCCGGTCGACCCTCCCGCAGCCCGGATCTGCCTGCATACGACCGGATCTACCTTCCTCAGCCCGATCCCACTTCCTCGGTCAAATCCAGTCGTCAGTCCCACTCCAGATCATCCCTATTGCGCCACACATCTCCGGATCTCCATTGCCTTGAGCCACCCCCATATCTTGTGAGCGTTATTGTTGTATGGATATTAGTTCTCATTATTAATATATGGTATTGTGATCTTATATTCTTTGGGATCTATAATATTTGTGGAATTTTGTTTTAGATATCTTGTGATTTGCAGGAACCATTCGACGCGCGCTTTGATCCGGCCCTCCGCGTAGAGGAAAGCATAAATCCGCTTGTCCAAAAGAATTATTTTACTTTTGCTATAATCATACGCATTTGATTTAATTATTTATTATCTGATTTTTTATTTCTCCGTTGGTCTTTGCTTTGCATGTAGTTTTGATGCGTGAAAACGAAGAGGGAGAAGGTTGTTGCGGGCACCAGCAGCTAACAGGTGTGTTCGGTCTCACAGGCTAAGATGATTGAAGTTGAAGGTTGCGGGGATAACGGATAGGTTGATGAGGATGCAAGGAAAAGCTTCTAAGTGCTCGAGAGTGGAGCAAGCGCTTGATCAAGAGTTGCGGGGATAGAGGAGAGGAAAGGAGGTTGTTGATCCAAGTGGGAAGGTTGATCAGGAACTGTCGAGCAGACGGTTACTTTGATGGATGTGCTTGCAGGTTGATGCTGAGAGAAGTGAGTTGAGCAGAAGATGGGGGCTGCTAGCAGCGGCAACAGCAGGCTTCTCTCACCGCGGTTTAAATGCCACTCTTGCGACGGACATTCCTTTGATTAATATTCAGTTATTACAGCTTGAGTTGTATCTTTACACAGAAAGCAAATAAAGGGTACATAGGGGGAAGCTGACGGCTAAGGAAAGAAGTTGCTAGAGGAGGCCGCGCGGACTGAGAGGAGAAGGTCGGCAGGCCGCGCGGGATGGAAAGCGGAGTCCGCAAGGTCTGATGCCTGACCTTGCCGTAGGTTGCATTCGTGTCTGTGTCCTTTTGAATGAGAGGTATGGGGGGCTATTTATAGGCCCGAGGAGGTAACGGCTTTTGGTAACGTCACCCCCGGTGTGTTGGTGATTTGTGCGAGTAGAACTTGGAGTCTGCGGATTCCACGCCAGGTCGCGCGGTCAGGGATGTCTTATGGAGTTGATCTGCTGCTTGGCGGACGGGGACGAGTCCACCTCTGCTGTGCTGAGTGAGCCCGCGCCAAGGTGTGCGGGCTGAGGAGTAGTCTTCCCCTTACTGGAAATGTGGTTGGAAAGTCGAGTGGCGGACTGCGCAGCGAGTCCGCCTCTGCTGTAGGGAAGTTTGCTGGTGGAAAGCTGGAGGGTTTGGTGGCGGACTGGAAGAGATCGCCCAGCCTCTGCTGAAAGCTTCTCTTGGCGAGTTGACGATCTGACGGACTGAAGATAAGTCCGTAAGATGTTTGTGGATTGACGGAGCTGATCCACGATTCTTGGGCGGACTGAGAGAGTCCGCGGGCTATAGGGTGAGTTAACCGACTGGGCGACCTGGCGGGCTGAAGAAGTAGGTCACCACCTTTGCTGAAGTCTGCCTCCTGTAGTAATGTTCAGGCTTGTCGCCCTTGCTGGGCGGCCTGGAGGTTGTCGCCCTTGCTGGCGACCTTGAAAGCTGTCATTGTTGAGCGACTTGGAGGCAGGTTGCCTAGCCTTGAGCGACCTAGAGGTAGGTCGCCTAGTGGAGTGGCCGGTGACCATGCAGCTACATGGCGGTCTCGACGGACAGGAATCCGGGTTTGCCACAGCTAGGATAGTTCACCTGTCGGAATGGGGGAAACCATGATGCGTTTAGCTGATCAAACCACGCGGCCTGCATGGGTGGACGGTGCAAGCAGTCCGCCCCCTGTAGAACAGGCGGCTGTTGCGCGACCTAGGCTTTCAGACCGACAAGACCGCCCTAGCCGCGCGGCCTGGGCGGGCAGAGAAGTCTGTCCGCCCACACTTGGACTGGTCGTGACCTCCAGGGACAATCTGGAGCAGGCCGCGACTAGCAAGCTGACTACCTTGAAAAGGATCACCGATTTCTGGGTTAACATGTAGTGTTAGATCATCGTTCATCAGTGAATCATTCATCCGCCACCTATAGATTCGCCCTACGTCAAAGTCGTTTTCTTTTAGTAATTCACACTCTATTACACACTGTTTCATCAATCCTTATTATGCAAAGAATAAACTGCAAAATTCCATTGCTTCCTCACTAAAAACTGTAATCCAATCCATTCTAATAAATCAAAACATATTACAATTTTTTAGAAAGCCAAAAATAAGAAAGTGAATCTACCATTATAATATAGTACAATTTAAGTCGTTTGGATGAAATGGCCGCCCTGCCAAAACTCTTCCAAAATCTTCAATTGAATAATCTATCATGTAGCTTTTTGAGAGCAATCCTTTTCGATCCGTTTCTAATGAGATTGCATTATCCTATCATTCAGAGAAGGATATTTAGATCTTCGTTGAGAAGGCTTAAGCAGACTTCCGCTTATTCCTCTCGATGAGGCAGAATCTCCGTGTAGTCTCTCCGTGTAGTCTCGCCTACACGACATGCTGTGGAGCTGGTAAAAGGAGAGTGTTTGCAATTTGTAATTGATTCTTTCCTTAGACCTTTAGGCATCTTCATGATTTTCTCATGAATGTAAGGTGTATCCCTAATGGATGGAACCTTTGACCAAGTCCGTCCTTATTAGCATGAGGTGTTTAATTCAGTTATACTTGTATGATCTAGTGCTATAATATAAGAATCAAAACCTGGGCACTTTTAATATGAATCAAACGATATTGCTGCTACATCTTTTTTGGCATATATAAATGTTCTTAGCCATACACATACATTAAGGCTCCGTTTGGGTGGACTTATTTTCACCGGTCAAGCGGTCATGACCGCATGAATCAGGACTTATGTAAGTCCCGATTCATGCGGTCATGACCACTTGACCGGTGAAAATAAGTCCTCTCAAACGGAGCCTAAATGTTCTTCTCCCTTGTAATTTCTTTTAATATCTCATTTGATATAAGCTCATATTTCGCTTCTTTTCTTTTTTCTTTTTCAAGCACCGCATAGTGTTTGTGCTCATATAAGGGAGGTATAACTTGGAGAGAAGATGTGGGTACAAAGCAATCTAAAGAAAAAAATGAGGTGCAAAGATGGAAAATTAGAATTACATTTTTCAAACTATGAGTATTCAATATAATTTATGACCAGTCATAAACTACCCCCATACTTAAAATCATCATTGTCTCTAATTCGATAAAATAATAGGGGAGGAAGAAGAAAGGAACAAGTATAACCCAATTCTGATGCTCCCTCCACAACCGTGCCCCATACACACAATCCCATGGAGTACAACATGATGCAAACTTGATCAACACCTAGAATGAAAACAAAAACACCAGGGAAAAAACATAAAAATGATTAGCACAAATTTTTTTGCGTTACCTCGTAAGAAGCATTTTGTTTGTCAAGCTGGACTTAATATTTGCATTAAGTGTAGTTCAAAATGCGGAAATAAAATGCACTAGTCCACAAAATTCTAAAGTCACTACATATACATGCTTATAAAAATAACCCGTTATACACTGACTTATGATATTGTTCCGAGATGAACGATGCAGGTCCGGGAGTCGAATTAGTGGATGGCATGGAAGGGTGGTTAACCCCTCCACGTACTCCCTCTTTGATACCTTCTCACAAGATGAGCTCGGCACTGGCGGTGGAAGGGGCGGCCGTCGGAGAGAGGGAGGGAGGGAGAAGCCCCTTTTCACTTAATTGATCCAAAGACGAAGTGGCGGCCGTCGGAGAGAAACAGAGTGAGTGAGAGAGAGAGGGAGGGAGGGAGGGAGGGAGGGAGGGAGCAGCCCCTTTCACTTAATTGATTCAAAGATGAAGAGCCAAAAGCCAAGGTTTACCCTCATATAGTGAGGGGTCAATTACAACATTTATATAAAACTTAATAATAAAACTGAATAGTAAGATTCAGCCTGAACCGCTCAGTTAAGGTTCTCCTGCACCGTGAGCCACTTCCGCCAAACCACCCGGTTTGCCTGCGCCGCGAGCCGCTTCCGCCGAACCGCCCAGTTCAGTGCTTCCTGCGCCGTGAGTCACTTCCGGCTCGTGCGGCCTTCGCGTGTATACTTACCACGACGGGTCTTCCGCTTGTAGATCGGTAACAATACCGCCATTTGGAAAATTGGCCTTGTCCTGAAGGCAGTAGTCCGGAAACTTTCTATGTTTCACCAATATTTTCCTCCTTAATTTGGATATCTCGAGTCCACTTGCACCCGCTCACACTGAGCCCCGTCAGGGAGATCCTCACGTTATTGCAATGATCATTCTCGATCACAGCACACCACTTTCAGAGATCGTGTCGACCCACCGACACAAACCCACTATGTTAGAGAGGATCAGTGTGATGATTGTCGTCGTTCATATCCTTGAACGCGAGCGAATCGTGTTGACCCCTTTGACACGACCCGATTACCTTAGGGATGATCATTATGAGGATCGTCGCTTTGAGAGAGATCTTGAGGTCAGTTTCGTACTGTTGCCCCTTCCTTTGACGGTTTATTGAGTCCCTAGTTGTTCAGTTATTGGCTCGTGGATATGAAGTATTATCTCAATCATTTCGAGTTACTCGGTGAGCGTCGCATCAAATTTATGAAACTTACACTTTTAGATTATGCGAGAGCATATTGGTCTAGCGTTGAGAGAATCCGCGAGCGAGACCATCTACATCGCATCACCAGTTGGGTGGACATGAAGTGTATATTGTGTCAGAGGTATCTGCCTTGGTCATATCACAGTCGCTTACTCGACCAATTATTCTCCCTTCAGGAAGGATCCGTGTCTGTCACTGAGTACATGGACTGTTTGATGAGTTTGTGGTGAGGAGCGATATCTGAGAGGATCTAACCATGACCATTTCCCGATTTCGGTCTGGACTTCGATTTGACATACGTGTTGAGGTGACTTGTCATAGCTCAGATTCGCTCGAACAAACATATCATCTTGCCCTTCGTTATGAACAGTCTTTGAGACCCGCATGAGTTGGTCGATGAGATTCTCACCTTGATCTCCGCAATACGAGTCCCTCCCGTACTGAGGTCACCATGATGCCTACCACTATCTTGTCAGCCACTACAGAAGTGATACCTAATGCAGATTACTCTCACCCTGTGTTGTTAAAAACGTGCCTCAGGTGCGCCTAATGATCAAGACTCACCAAGTTCAAAGGTTTGCGCTTTCGTGCGCCTTATTTGCGCCTTTAGGACATAAAAGACGCTCCTGAATGAGATTTTTGTTGTATTTTTTTCAAATACAAAGAAAATAATGTAAGAACTCTATAATTTTTTATTAATTTGATGTTTATAAAAGATACTTGTGTATTGTGACTTAAATATAATGCAAACGATCACATTAATTATATTTTTAAGAGATATAAATGATAGTAATGAATGATTAATTACTATAAAACATGAAAAATTTGATCGAGAAGATGAAATGATTTTTGATGCTGATAATTTAAAATCAATGTGGTTGTGTCTTGCCTTCGTCAAACGAGAGCCTAGGCTCCAAGACCTCTTTGCGCCTTACTGCGCCTCGTGCCTTTAATAACTAAGCTATCACCTCAGTGAGGTGCTTAACCCAGTGAGTGACCTATCTTTTGTTTCTGACGCTCCTCTCGTGACCCCGACTGAGAGTGAGCCTGAACGACTTATTGAGTGGGGTCCAGTGAGCGGTGCGGTATGTCCTGCTCCTGTTCCTTTCTTTCGTCTTCTTCTGATGAGTCATGACATGACTTTGCCCATGCTTATTTAAGTGCCTATGACCAATCTTGCTCCTGCCAAGGTTGGGAGGTGGTTTTGGTCCAATAAGGAAGTGACATGTGACGCATATCATTCAAAGATATGTGAGGAACTTTTCCCATCATCTGTTAACAAAACTGAGTGAAGTCTTCCTCCTCTCAGACTACCCTCAATTCTTGTGCAACAGAAGCGTGGTGGGCCCATAACCCCTAGGTCGCAGGATCAAAACCTAGCTTCGATACCATTTGTAAAACCCCCCTCCCGGAACACAAAATACGGACGAAGGGAGCCTTATGCCCAGAACAGCCGCCTTGCGGTATCGTCAGCACTAGGGATAATCTATACCACAAGACGCATATCCTGTCGGCCATAACCAATATCATACTGCCAACCCATCAATAATAGAAAATCTATAGAAGCTATAATCCACAATAAGTAATATGTCCAGACAAAATATAAGACACGAATTTACAAAAGTTCCTGCAAATAACAGAGTACAAAATTTCCACAAAGAGGCTACAACAAATGCACAAAACCTCACATCTGTTACTGACGATAACAAAGGCAACGTAATATCAGGCCCCGTATCCCTGGCCAGGCTGCCCTCCTGCACCAGGTACTGCTACTCCTTCTCCCCCGGGGTGTTTTTCTCAAAAAAAAAGTGGGTGTAACAACCGTTAGTCATAAACACTAAGAGGCTTTACATTCTCTCACCCCGACGACTCTTAGGCACCGGGCGAAAGAAAAGAAAGAGAGGGACACAATATAATCAGTAAGTATAAGTATAACAAGTGGTAAACCTTAATCTAGCAGTTAATAATAACTTCAATAGTAATGAAAGCACAAGTAATAATAAGTACCAGCTACATGTGAGTAATAGTAGAAAAGACTAGCAGTATAATATCATAAGTACATAATTTAACTTAACTTATAAAAATGCGCATACAAATTTATAAGTTAAAGATCAGGTACAACATAAAATAACTCATCATATAAAAGTGCCTATACAAATTTATATGATGAGGATCTTATGTTGTGCAATACGATGTAATGAATGTAATGCAATGAATGTGATATGATGACTCACCCATGCTTACTCACGCACTCTGAATTACTATGTCGACATAGACCTTTAGTTCCCGATTTTTGAGAGTAGCAAACCACTCAAACACCAACCGTCGTGGCCAGACGGTGGCAGTGGAACGAGCTCCTCCACTACTAGGCGGGTATGCACACTACCTGACCTAGGCCTCACGTACGCCTCTACGCTATATACCTGGTAGCGGAGTCCCTGCGTACTACGACACAGAAAGGGTGATGTAACCCGAGTTTGAATCGTTATTTTATTTACAATAATTTCATTTATGTAGTGCACGTCTTTGCACATTTTCATTTCGTCTATGTTGTATTACGCACGTCGCGGACGTTTGTTTGGATTATTGGTGTGACCGGCCAATAAGACCTTAAATGAAAGGGTCCGTCAACTTAGGAGTAGTATTGATTTAGGCAAGCAAGCGAGACTCACAACAAGAAAACATTAAGATATTATTATAATTATTTTCCTGAAATTATAGTTACGATTGGATATAATTTCAGAAATTAAGCTTTTTGGGAGTTATTAAAATTAGCCTCATTAAATCCTATGAGAGTTATCTTGAAATCAAAATTACCTGTTCTCCTATTTATTAAATTAAAAACTTCTATTGTGAATGAAAAGTCACCGGTTGCTTTTATTAATTCTTTTAACCCCCCCCCCCCCCCCCGGTCGGGCCTCACTCCCGGATGACTGAATCAGACTGATATTGTGCACTTCCGAAAATACCCTCCCGTTTCCGCCGATCCCGTATAAGTGAGGCCCGACCGACTTTCATTTCCATTTCATTTCTCTTCACAGGAAACGCATCTCCGACGAATCCTGCCGTCGCCATCGACTTCATCTCTCCTGCAGCCGGAGATCGCGTTTCTCCAGTATTCTTCCTTCGGCCCTTTCACTCTTCCACGGCTAGGTCAAAGCCCGAGCAGCTCCAATCAGGCGTCTTCCACGGCTAGGTCTTCTTCCCGCATCCCGTCGCTTGCGAGGTTTCGCGATAACTGGCGTCTTCCACGGCGATAACTGCAGGAGTCTTCCACAGAGATAACTAGAGGCGTCTTCCACTCTTCCGTCTTCCACTCCTCCCTCGGGCGGCCTTTTGGTCTCTCGACTCTCATCGTCCGCTTTGACCCTGGGACGCCGTCGCTCTACCAGACTGACCCGTCGGGGACCTTCTCTGCTTGGAAGGCTAACGCCACTGGGAGGAATTCCAATTCAATGAGGGAGTTCTTAGAGAAGAACTACAAGGATACATCAGGCCAGGAGACCATCAAGCTGGCGATCCGGGCGCTGCTGGAGGTAGTTTTTGTGCTTCTCCTTTCCAGATCACACAACTCACTCTGCGAAGTTTTTTTTGTTGTCTGCTAGAAAATATGAACTATCTTGAGCATCCATATCAGGCTTTACTCCTCACCAATTTCACTCTGGAAAATAGGGGATTCCAATTTGTAGCAAATCTATGAGATATATGTTTAGTGGATTTGGTTCCTATTTTTTTCTCATTTATTAGTTGTTCTTAAACCCTACTGCAAGCCACCCTGTGCCAATTTGAGCGTTACTCCAAACTCTGCATCTTCATTAAAAAATTAGCAACATGACATGATTACTTGAGTCATTTGGATGTTGAAATGTGAATGTAAAAAAAGATTTCCTTTTAAGATGGGTTAGAAAAAAACATGGAACCCATTTACCTTCATGGGAGATATTAAACCTATAAATGCAGATGATTCACCACTAGTTCTTATTTATGGCATTAATGGTAAATGAGCATGAATATACTGATTCTGAGTGTTAATTGTTTCAACCTTGAATATACCCACTAAAAATTGTTGTTATTTTTCTGAGGTCATGTTAGACTTATTGTGCATTATATAGAGTGATCGAACATTGGTATTTGTCAAGAAGGTCCTAATCATACTTTAGTGTCTAACTGAGGCAATGCTTTCCAATGTTTAGTCCTATATTCCTTAGATTTTCCTGAAGTATACATTGGTCTTTTCATATTGAAGACAAATATTCATAGATTGATAATCTCATTTAGTTATTTTGCTGAAGTAAAGATCCTATGTATAGTAAAGAGAATGTGAACACAGAGATGAATTCTGTCTTGTTTAGGAAGTAAGCAAATGGAATGAAGAACAATATTCACAATTTTGAAGATTGAATCGCTATTGGAACATTAGGGGTTAGATTGATTCGGCACAAGTGTTTGGAAATATTCAAACTTAGTTAAAGTGTTTTTTTGGTTGGTAATGAATGAAATTGAGTTCCTAGTTTCACCTTCATAATGGAGAAAAATTTGTTCCCCTCTATTCTAATACTAGATTGGAATTATTAACCAAAATTTGAGTGTTTGATTTTCTTTACTAAAATTCTTCCACTGGAGCTATTTCATTCTTTGCGCATCTAATTAAATTGTTAAGATATTGACCTGCAGTGAATAAAGATGATGAAACATTTCCTGCTTATGAAAAATCACAAATTATTATTGAAATGCGCAGTCAAAGAATTATAATTCTAGTTGTCACCACCTACCTTTCAGTTTTTTGCTCTTTCTTTGGAAATTATACTCGAAAAAGTTACTCCCTATGACAGGTGGCTTTGCTTTGATGGGCTCAATTCTCCAGAGCTGCTTCAGTCTCTTCTTATATGCTGGGTTTGTTCCTGGGAAGTCCTTAAAAGCTGTTTTCTGGAACCTGGAATCTCTGGAAGGGAACACCGGACTTATCTAATCTTAGCAGCATTTAGAAAAGGGATTGATTCCTTGTTGCTCCAGGTATCTCCGAACCCTGTACCCTGCAACTTTTATTATCAATTCTGAGACCAACATTGCTATTTGTGTAGCAACTTTCTATTGGTATGTGGAAGAATAGATCCATATAGAACTATTCTTCTGTTACATCTGGCCCCCATATGAAAAGCAAGAATCATATTCTCCTGTGCAGAATTTTTGGGAGCTCCTGTCTAGCTCTTGTTCAGCACTCACCGGATCGTTGGTCATAAACAGGGCATCATCTGCACCATTTCGTAAATTGGTAGTGCTTTAGGATTAAGTTCTTTAACACTTTCTTCAACACATAATATTATTATTAAAAAAATTGTCTTTGTCTGATCCATTCCAGATTGTCTGCCTATTAGTCATCATCGCCAATGAACGGTATTGATCTTGTGCTGCGGGACATTGCGAAAACACAACGATCGAAGGAGACTCTCGTCCATCGCTGCCCTGAAATTCCATCGGATTCGATTCCGACCCAAACACCGCCATTCTATTCGTCAGCATTCGACCGCCCCACTAGTGAGCCGTGCGTTTGTGGCAAGCAATCCGGCACGTTGAACAAGATTCAGGAGGATTGGATCAAGACCCAGCTGAAACTGATCGAGGATGGCATGCGCCCTCCTATCCGAATCGATCCGCCCGTGCCACTATGGAGCAAACGCCCCGACCTGAACGCGTATCTACTGAAACCGATGTTCGTGATCGATCCAGAACGGCAGTACGACGTCAACGTGACAGCGGGTGCATGCCCGTCTTGCAACAAAGTCGGCTTTCTTTTCCGCAAGCAATTCAGTGCCCCGCGAATCATCGATTGCATCGACACCACTGCATTTGCTCTCTGTGCTCGATATGTGTGCAGGAAGTCGCAGAGCTCAGGCGGCTGTGGTGCCACGTTCCATGTCATGGACGAGGCCAAAACCGACAAGTTGATCCCGACGCCCATCGTCCTTAACTATCCCGTACAGCTGTTCGAACAGAGCGCGCACGACGTCAGTCTTGTTCAAATGACATACGACTTGTACACGTCCCGTTCCGGCAGTGCTGATGTCGCTAAGGTGATTCGTTGTGCCCGAACGACTCGATACATGCGTCAAGCCACTCTATATCGTGGTCACGTGTCGTGGTATTTGAAAATGCACGCTAGGGATGCCGCACTCTGGCAATCGTCGACGTCTCTGGATCTGACAGTGTTTCCCGATTTTCCGTCATTCTTTCAGCATTGCAATGGGTACAATGGTACTCTCGGTCCTGTGGAATCGACGCTGACAGGCCTGGTCAACGACTGCATTTCTCGCCAACTCCCGTTCTTCAACCGAATGGAAGGCGCCATCACCGGGACTCATCTCTCGGCCGACCATCATCACAATGTGCCGGACGCATGAAATTAACGGATGAGTTCAACGGCAGGAAATTCGCCCCGGTTGCTGGATTACACTCCGTCATGAACGAGCGCCAACAAATCCTCTCCCATCAATTCACAAGCACGACGGGCAATGCCGAACGTCGATCTGTTAGCCGAGGTTTGCTGAGACGGTACAACGCTTATAGTATTGATACTTCGATGCTCATCATGTACCTGGACAAGTGTTGCGATGATCGGGAATGGCTGGAGGAGTTCGAGAACATCATTGTTCTTCTCGACAATCACCACCTGATCACAAGGTACCGAGACAATTCGAATAGCACGGATCGTGCTCGGCATGAACAATTCATGTCTGTCGTGGCCGAAATCATTGTGGGCACTGGACAAGCTCCGATGCGGGAATGCTCCATCATTGAGGCTGAATTGGATGCATTATTGGATCGCATTAAAAAGTGGGAAATCGAGAATGATGTGCCCCCGTCCAAGCGCATCGTGACGAGCAAACTTCTCGCTTGCCACGAGACACAGAAAAAACACATCAGAAAATGCCTAACGCCGCCCGCATCCGCGTTGACTACCGTCGTGGATCGCTTCTTTCGTTCGAGTCTGCGTCGTGGATCAGGGAAGAATGAAAACTTGTGGCGTCATGGACGAGCTATTTGCCCGGAGACCATATCCCTGGAAGGAGGGAACTTGCTGCTCCATGCCGTTGTCGCTCAAATCAACTTTCGAGGGGAACTCCAATTTGATCCACGCTGGGCGTATTTGCCAATCTCTGGAATGCATATCATTCTCACTCAATATCTCGCACTGTTTTCGACTGATGGCATCACTCCCTCGCATACGTCTCTGTCGACGATGTTTCACTTATTGCCTCTCTCGATTGATGATTGTGACGACGAATTCGGATTGACGACAGCGTTTGGACAATCCCTACCTCAACTGCCCGAAATTCCTGCAGGGCAATTGGAATCTCTTGGAGTGGTCGCGGAATCAATCGCCGATAATGCAATTTGGTCGAGCCACACGTTCGATGCGATTGTGCACGATGCCCTTGATGTTGTCGCTGCTGTTGTCGAGCGGGCTCACGATGATCATCGTATCGTTGAAGAAGACAATGATGCACCGCGGGACGATGGTGATCTGAATCATGCTGACGACGCTGCTCCGTTGATTGGCTCCGAATCTGGCGTCAAATTCAGCAACATGCCTCATTCCATTCAGTCCAATCGCAAGCGCCGCAAGCCAGGACCAACATCGCATGAGTGCAGCTCTTCATCAAGTCACCACAAAAAACATCGCAGCCTCAACGCATCGGGCAATGAACGTCAGTCGGCATTACAAGGGCTTAATCTATGGGAAGCTGTCATGAGCACTTCACCAATGATCAACCCCTTGGAGCGTCGCTTGCTCCGAACGATTGCAATCAAATTTCTTCTACCCGATGAACTTCAGGATCTGAAGGATTTCCCTGTTGAATCTTTGCATCTTCCACAATTGCACCGAATCTGGTCTGTTCTAGTCTCGGCTCTGCGTAGCACCAATTTCTCTTTCAAACGGTTCATTCGGCCGAAATTGAAACAGGTCCTAAAACAACACTTGGAGGATATGGTTGCCCAGGCCCGATTCAGATTGCCCATTCAACGAGCAGCGCCCAAACGCAGCATCATTACTGCCCTGAGTCAAGCCGCGTCAGTGATTGCTCCATTGCGGTCGCCCCCTGTTGACAGTTTCAACATTGTGCAGTTGGAAGAGACCGTGACGACGACTACAACTCGAATCGTCACATTGGCAACCGACGCCAGTCACAGTTTATGTCAAACCCGTGCATCGGATCTGCAATCTGCGCCCGAACAACTCATTGAAGGGTCATCAGACGATATCATTGATCGACTAGTTCAGCAAGAGATTGATGATGGACATGCCGGCAACATTCATTGGACCAAAGTGATCGCCCCCGCGTACGCCCGCATTGCTTCCCGTCGTGATGATTTGGTCGAGATGACCCACAAGGAGATCCAGAATCGTTGGGAGTATCTTGCACGCCTCAAGAAGCGTGTGCCATCAACCACATCAGCACGACCAAGTTATCATTCTCGTTTGCAATTGCATTCCGAGGCTGCCCAGCAGCACGACGATCCGGGCTTCCTAAATATTTCGTCGTCAACATCGGCCGAACCATCAGTTCCAGCTGCATCTCCGACCACCCGGAATTCAAGTCAACTGACCTCTTCTACAGTCATTACGACGGCGGTGGAACCTGTTGTGGCCAACACGTCTGTTGTCAGCGAGATTGGTTTGCGTCCGCCATTCATGGTCGATCATCAGTTGCCTGCTTTGGATCAGATATTGGCGGCCACCGTTCCTTCCCCATCTGCAGGGGAGCCGTTTTCCCAAGCGGAGAAGGAGCTGCTCAATTACTTGCTGACCAGCCCAGCAGAGCGCTCCCATGTGAAATCAGCGACTGGTGATCAAACGTCTTGGAAGAGTCTGGCCAGACGTTTCTTGTACTGGGCGCGAGTTGCGCGGGTATTGGGGATGAACCAGTTTCGAGCCCGATCTGATGGGCAGCTCAAGCAAAAGGTCAAGGATGATAATAAGAAAAAGAGCTGATAGCAGGTAGACAATATTTTTGGATTTTGGTTTCATTTACATCTTCAAAATTTCTCTTCTCAATTATTGAAATGTTGCTTCTTTTAATCTCACTAGGATTGTTGAGGTGGCTCAAGCTTGAGAAGATCATACTATCGCGGTATGCTTGATTTCAAGTCCCAAATTCCAATTTTGTAAGGTATACCATGTAATATTTTAATGCATTTAAAGCTTCGTGCACTGCTTTCATTTTTACGCCGGAAAAGTTAAGCACTCACCTTCAAGGAAAAGTTAAGCACTCATCAATCTTTGTTTGTTTTTATTCTCACGGTTAGAGAAATTAGAGTTAGAAAAATCTCACAGTTCTTCAGATTATTTTAGCTACAATCTTTCAGATTATGATGTGATACATGATATTTGAAGTACAATCTCTTCAGATTATTTTAGCACCGCTTTCAGTAAAGACTTGCTTCTTAATTACTTGATCTACCATGTGTTGACTCACGTGTAAGATTTTGATCATGTACACTCTCTACTTTCACTACAACAAATATGAACATCGGCCACGTTTTTTTGGCGACGTTTGTTCAAACGTTGCCATTATTTTTTGTTTTTGCAACGTTTTCCATACAAAAACGTGTCTAATAATTTTTCTCCCACACTTTGCACTGAAGGTATACTCTGGTTCTCTCAGTGTTATTACTAATTTTATGATGCATTTACTTGATCTAAAAATTCGAAGTCTGCTTGCCTTTGTTTTCATGAAATCTGTTTGTAGTTAATTTCTAAATTTATGCCTTCTTCATCCATCCTATTAACACACATGTTTAAGGGTAGTTAGTATCATGTGAATGTTGGGTCCTTGCACAAGTTTTACAAATCCTAGGTTGATCCTCACATTATGTTATTCATGAAGAAGTGTAATTGAAGGAGAAGAGGAATTTCATTAATGTACTGGTTCTAATAAAGTTTTAAAGCGGGTTTGGCATGTTTTTCACTTGTCTTTTATAACCCATGTGTTTCATTGTGTGAGTGCCCACCATGTTCCGCGCGTGTGCTCCGACTTGCGAGGAGAGTTTTCGATATTTACTATCATATTGAGATTCTCATGTTGTCTTATATATTCTATCATTTATCAATTAATTTTAGATTTAAAGAATTGGATTCTAATTATAATTAGGGGTCCTTTTGGCGGGGTGTTTTTGCTCTCGTACGGTATATTCATACAAGAATAATATCATATTGTCATAAAGCATTTGGCAAATTTATATTTTGGTATAACATAGGGTTTAGCCCAACCTTTTAGTCCTCGGGGGGCTTGTCTCGCACACCTGTATTTGTATCAGGTCTCTGTATGACATCTGTTTTTTTAATTCCAGTGCCACATGCCATTTGATTTGTTCCACATGGAAACTATACTTTAGGATTTGTGTTATAAATTATCCAAGGCTCTATTGCGCCGCACATTAATGCTTGACATATGTGTGAGTCCTTATTGGTTCTTGTGGTACTTTCACAGGCCTACTCATTTTGGTGGCCAATTGAATAATGTGATAGAATGTTTTTAAACCGATGTTTGCAAATGAAAGTGATGTTCCCTAATTTTTATATTTAAAAGTGGGGCATGGCCGTGCACTTAGTTTTTGAAAGCCGTGCACTTAGTTTTTGAAAATCCATCCTTGTATGTTTTTTTATAGAAAGTTATGCTTTAGTTTTCACTCATTTTGATTTTAAATGAAATTAGGGATGTGTAGGTTGTTTTGAAACTTTTTGAATTTATAGTGTCTAATTACATTCAAAAAAATAGTGGATTTAATAAAGCACACCGTTTTATAAGTATTTTTTCTGGATCTGCTGTCACTTGTGCTGATTCATCTGCGGCTGCTTTGGTTACTGATGAAGCTTTGGTTACTGATGAAGCTCAGTTGCATTTGCATGATGATGAAGCTCCAGAACTAGATCAAAGGCCTAACAGTGAAAGTGTACCAGAATCTCAATTTGTATCTGAGGGGGGAATTGATGTGAACTTATCTGAAGATAAATCTGAAATAGATGACGACTCACTACAAAATATGAACTCATATCTGTCCCAAAGGCATTTATTTGAGCAGCAAGAAGGTCAACTGATTTTTTCTGCAGAAACTAGTTTTATATGTATTCATTTTTGCTAGTTTCTTGACTTGTTTTTAAGTTATGCATCGAGATGAATTAGTGAGAATTATGTCTCCTAATTCATTTGGTTTTCTCCCAATACAGGTGTAATAAGTTCTAAAATCCAGCTGAGGCAAATTCTAAAGAGGCATGGGTCGTGCTGTCTCGGACAAGCAGGCCGCGACATGGAAAGTTCTCAACGAAGAAGACCCATCATTGCTTGGCCTTCATGTTTATCGGCTGGTCCATTGTCTGAACTCTGCAATGACCAAGTTTTATGAATTTTGTTGTAAACTTGTATGAACAGGTTGCGAGAATGATGTTATCCTCGTTTCAGTTATCTGTTGATTTTGCAGCAGTTTTTTTGACTTCCTCAAGAAATGCCTATTTTCAGTTTGCATTGCTTAATCTGTTCAGCTGTATTAGGATATAATTTTTTTTAATATTAAATAATATTGGTGGCATTTTGTTAATAATGCAACCATGTGATGTTGAGCATCTCTTTGATACATCAAAAATGATGAGCTTTTTCAATCATAATGTATGTAATATGGTCATTTGCTGTAACATCCCCTCTAACTTTGCATAATTACAGGAGCTTCTCATCTATTTTTCAAAACCATTAAACCACCCCCTCCAAATTTACATTGTTAACATGCATGCACAAAAACCCCTTCAGAATTCTTCCATTTTTTCTTGCACCTGTATGTTAACAGTGTAAAATTATGATATTTTTTGAAAAATAGATGGGTGGTTCCTGTAATTAGGCAAGTTAGTAGTGTGTTTTTGGTAACTATGCAATATTTAAATATTATCCAGTTGATGTGATTTCTCTATGAAGATGGTATATATCTTCATATCATTGATATAAGATCCCACTTAATGAAGTTACATGGCATTTCACACCAGAAATTATAACTTTCCAGAAGATAATTGTGCATTTGCTCACTGTAGAGCTAGTCTAGCTGCTTCTTGTATACGGCCTACGCAATACTCGGTGTAGAGGCGCAGGACTGATTGGGAGGCATTACAATAATGCTCGTCCAGATCTGGACGAGCATTATTGTAATGCCTCCCAATCAGTCCCTGAGCTTAGACCATAAGCTCGGGCACCTGCCCGAGCGTGTTTAAGTGTGGATCCGCCCATGCATATTCGATCTGTTTATATGAGATTTGTAAGGATGCAATAGAAATTGTGTAACTTACTTGACCATATGTAAACACGCAATTATTACAGCTTTCCATACAATTTTCCACCATTAGAATTTCAGCCTCTTTAAACAATATCTCCTGCAGAAGATCAAATCAAATTAGCCTTGATAATATAATACAAGCATAAAAAGTGGATCGACCAGCTACCTGGCTGACATGTTCTAAGCTCAAATTAGCCTTGATAACATAATACAAGCATAAAAAGAAGAGTTCCACCATTAGATTATGAGAAGAGTGGCAAGAAGTGGATCCATATGAAATTTCCTCGCCTGGTGGCTTGGGCTACGGTCCTCCCAAGTACATTATCCGAATGAACTCTATTCTATAGATTTGTAGGACACTCGATCCATTTCAGCTATGCCAAGAGATCACTACTTTGATACGGCCGGTTCCATTGGTCATTCTTCAGGAGAAGTCCCGAAACTGAACTAGTCAATTGATAGGATCATGGCTAACCCATTGGCTTCATGGATATCGGATAGCACATAAGAGGGCATTTTCAGAATGAGAAGATTCTCTTTCTACACTCTAGACATATTCTGCCTCTTCCTTCCTTGCCCGCCTCAGAATATTTCTTCCTTTCTTTTTAAAGTTTTAGATTTCAATCTTGTTTTTAGTAAACCATGACTTTGACATCCTCCTTTTTTTCCTTCCCTCCTCTCTCTTTCTTCCTCTCTCCCTCTTTTTTTTCTTCCTTTCCCTCTTCTCTCTTTTCCCCCCTTTTCTTCTCCTCCCCCTCTTTTTCTTTCTCTTCCGACCCCCTCCCCCCATTTTTCCCCCTCATACCAGAGAGGAACCCGGCGCCCCCCCCCTATTGTAACTCCAATCTACCCATTTTCCTATTTAAAGCTCTCACCCCTCTCTGGTCAGGGTAGCCTGGGGAAAAACGAAACAGAAGAAATTACTATTTCTCTGTTTCGACTTCCCGGGAGACGAGATTTCGGCTTCCAGCCATCCTCCGCCAACCGCCTGCTGTTCCGATCGTGCTCCTCCCCCACCTCCGCGCACCTGTCGCCGCGCCGCTGTCGCTGGAGTCCTCCGTGGGAGCCGGCGACCTCACCTCTTAATTCCGCTTGGGATCAGACGCTCGGGAGCTCCTCTCCCTGCCGAGACCGACTGAACATCGCCTTGCTGGAGCCGATACTTGCTCGCCTGGTTTCTCCACTACCGCCGGAGGCTCCAGACTCCCCTGACGAGCCTCCCTCAGTCTTCCTCTTCTAACTCCAAGCCACCAACAACTTGCCTGAAGGCCCGCCAACTCCTTGTGTTATTCCGACAGTTTCCTTGAGCAGGCTGTCCCGATCTTGGTTCAGTATTCCAGGAACCTAAAGTTAATGCTTGCTAAAGCTGGAGGTATAATTTCTCCCAAATCTCTTGCCCGAGAATGATCCTATAATATTATGCTTAAAATAATTTGACCTTTAAATGTCAGAGCTTGCTTGCTTAGGTTTTCATTATCTCTTGATTGTCGTTAATTCTCTACAATGTTTTTTTACTCACTCTCTTGAAACGCTTGTGGAAGAAATGATCAAAAGCTAAAATACGTATAGACGTTAGTTCTCTTTGCACGTAAATGAACCTTAGGTCGGATCTCAATTGAGAATACCCGTGTTAATCGGCCGGCTCCGCCTTATTTAGAAAGTCGACTTCGCAAATTTATTTAATTAAAAACTAATTTTGGATTTAGGAATGCGTCAGTTTGGTATCAGAGACAGGTTCGATTCACTCCTATTGTGAATCGAACGATCTTGTTTTAAATTTTGTTTTTTAAAAAAACAAAGAAAAATTATATTTAACAAAAACATTATTTCAAAAATTTATATTTTGAGACCTTTTTTTTTCAAAAAAAATTTATTAATATTAAATTATAGTTTTCTTTAAAAAAACATGGAGGGTCGCATAGATCATATAGATGCCACCATAGGTGATCTCGCTAACCGAATGGGTGAGCTAATGAAAACGGTAGATGCACTCACTGCTAACGTGAGAGACACGAACCACATAGTAAACAACTTGAGAACCACCGTTAATAACTTAGAAGCTGAACGTCACCTAGGACTAAATCCACCTCCTCACCAAAATCCTAGGCAAGAGGAACAAAATCCTAGACCCGCAGATTCTGCACTGCCTGACCTTGGACTCCGTCGCAAACCCCCTTGGGACGATGGAGTTAAGTTTGATGTAGGTGATTTTGAGGGTCACGTAGAGCCCAAGAAATGCCTCAATTGGTGTGAGCATGTTGAAAGGTTCATGACTTGGAAACAAATGCCTGTAAATCGACAAGTCGAGTATGATGTCCTTAGGCTTAAAGGACCCACACTAGTCTGGTAGGTTCAACTTGAGCGTACCCGATACACTTTGGGTCTAATACCTATTACCACGTGGGTCGAGTTTAGGTTGCAACTGCGGAAGCGATATGTCCCCCCGGATTATTTGCAAACTCTGTATCGAAGGTTCCGCAACCTTCGATAGGACAAACTTTTCGTGGATGAGTACACTCACGAGTTTCTAGTGTTGCAGTCTAGGTTAGACTTGCACGAGGAAGACGATATGACGGTGTCCCGTTGTCTGAACAGGCTTCGATATAGCTTGATTTCCCGTAGTGTGACCGTTGAGCGTGATTGCCAAAGACACGAGATATTTCGCACTACTGCGCGCATTCAGGGACATTTTTGTTCCATCATCATTGACAGCGGTAGCATCGAAAATTTCGTTTCCAAACGTATGGTTGAGAAGCTTGGACTCGAGACGTACTGCTTAGAGTGACCCTACCACTTATCTGGGGTTAATAGTCATTTGACTATGCCCGTTACTCATCATTGTCTCGTAGAGTTCTCTATCGGGGACGTGTATCAGGATTCTGTTCTTTGTGATGTTGCCCCCATCAATGTCTGACATATCTTGTTAGGTAGAGCATGGCAGTATGGTAGACGCGTCATACATGATGGTGTAAGGAACTCCCATTCATTCGATCACCATGTGCGCAAGATTGTTCTTCTTCCCCAGAAGAGTAGTCTTGTTCATAAGGCTCCTGGGAAGACCTCGTCACCATCGCCCTCATCTTCCATGGTTACCACTACACCACTATTATTTAGCGCCGCACTTCTACCTGGACCCCTACTCCCGGAAGATGCGCTTGGCTCCAGTGAGTCATCCATTTTAGATGATATGTCAGCACCACCACACGTTGATTTTATATTGGGTGATCACATGTTTAGCTCGCACCGCTATTCCGTAAGTGTAAGTGAGCATTTAGGGCTTCATCAAATGAGCTTTGAATTTCTTCGGATTAGCCCCAGTAGGGAAATTGAAACGTTCCAAAAAACAAAATTCCCAATAGAGACACACGTTTTAAGGGATTCCACTAGTTGGTTTTAAATAGTAAATTTGAGAACAGTTTTAAAATTCTTCGAGCTAATTGGATTCTCATGAGTGTTGTCATTACGATGATTGGTCTGGGTTTTGTAGTCGTACGAAGATGTCTAGCGGGAGTACGTATGCTGCCGTGTGATTTAATGATTCCACAAGTCAATCCTGCTTACTTCCTGTTTCGTTTCTCACCTCGTCCGTTCATACCACCATCTTCCCCGGCTTTTGTTGCTCTCTTATTTGTTGCTCTGATTTTTACTGGTCATTTATATTTTTTGCATAATCTTATGGCTAACGATTTGCGAGCAGCTTTGAAACACTACAGCTTCATGACTGATTTCATCACCGGGTGTTGTCTTGTTCCATTGGAGATTGGTTTCATGTGTCTTTCAGGAAGGAGGATATATCTTCAGTTGATGTGCAGCATCGACAGGACTTTCATTTGTGCCACCTTCTACGACATTATGGCAACAACTTCGTTCTCTCGCAGTTTGACGCCTGGATGTTTCAGTGACGTGTTTTGTCATATTCTCGGCGGGGTCGAGCTCTCTCAACCTCCAGGGAATTGATGCAACCCGATTTTGCATCGTTATTTATGTACAATAATTTCATTTATGTAGCGCACATCTTTGCGCATTTTCATTTCATCTATATTGTATTACGCACGTCACGCACGTTTGTTTGGATTATTGGTGTGACCGGCTAATAAGACCTTAAATGAAAGGGTCCGTCAACTTAGGAGCAGTGTTGATTTAGGAAAGCAAGCGAGACTTACAACAAGAAAACATTAAGATATTATTATAATTATTTTCCTGAAATTATAGTTAGGATTGGATATAATTTCAGAAATTAAGCTTTTGGGGAGTTATTAAAATCAACCTCACTAAATCATATGAGAGTTATCTTGAAATCAAAATTACCCGTTTCTCCTATTTATTAAATTAAAAACTTCTATTGTGAATGAAAAGTCATTGGTTGCTTTTATTAATTCTTTTAAACCCCCCGATTGTAACTCCAATCTAGCCATTTTCCTATTTAAAGCTCTCACCCCTCTCTGGTCAGGGTAGCCTGGGGAAAAAACGAAAAAGAAGAAATTACTATTTCTCTGTTTCGACTTCCCGGGAGACGCGATTTAGCCTTCCAGCCATCCTCCGTCGACCGCCTGCTATTCCGATCGTGCTCCTTCCCCACTTCCGCGCACCACCCGCCGCGCCGCTGTCGCTGGAGTCCTCCATGGGAGCCGGCGACATCACCTCTTAATTCTGCTTGGGATGGAACGCTCGAGAGCTCCTCTCCCTGCCGAGACCGACTGAACATCTCCTTCCCGGAGCCGCTGCTTGTTCGCCTGGTTTCGCCACTATCGCCGGAGACTCTAGACTCCCCTGGCGAGCCTCCCTCAGTCTTCATCTTCTAGCGCCAAGCCGCCAGCAACTTGCCGGAAGGCCCGCCAACTTCATGTGTTTTTCCGGCAATTTCCTTGAGTCGGCTGTCCCGATCTTGGTTCAGTCTTCCAGAAACCTAAAGTTAATGCTTGCTAAAGCTGGAGGTATAATTTCTCCCCAATCTCTTGCCCGAGAATGATCCTATAATATTATGCTTAAAATAATTTGACCGTTAAATGTCAGAGCTTGCTTGCTTAGGTTTTCATTATCTATTGATTGTCGTTAATTCTCTACAATGTTTTTTTTACTCACTCTCTTGAAACGCTTGTGGAAGAAATAATCAAAAGCTAAAATACGTATAGACGTTAGTTCTCTTTGCGCGTAAATGAACCCTAGGTCGGATCTCAATTGAGAATACCCGTGTTAATCGGCCGGCTCCGCCTTATTTAGAAAGTCGACTCGCAAATTTATTTAATTAAAAACCAATTTCGGATTTAGGAATGCATTAAAGGGTCTTTGGGTGGTAAGCACCAAAGAGCCTAGCCCAACTGGCCTAAACAGTACGGAAGAGGTCTTTGGGAAGTAAACACCAAAGAGCGCAGCCCAACCGGCTCAACAGCCACAAAAGGGGTCTTTGGGAAGAAAGCCCCAAAAAAGCTAGCCCAACCGACCAAGGTCTATCTGCCAGCTTCCGTCGATGTGACGATCGGCATGCCCGTAGACATGCCACAAGTAATCCTCAACTCAGGATCATTTAATAACCGTGTATCAACGTACACGCCATGCAATCCTCATGTACTAACGTGACAAGAAGCACACAAGGACCTCGAACCGCGTCCTTACACAATACAACCTAGGAATAGAATACAACATATCCCACAATTACCAACAAGTCGTCATACATTGAGTGGTGTGTACCCATAACTCCTCCCAATAGTGCGAGCAAAACAAGAGAATACTATTTCTAAGGATCCTACAAGACAACCTGTGTCTTAACAACACGGTGAGATCATCACCTCACATATTCCCGGCAATCCAATATGTCATTTCCGTCATCTTCTATCTCATAAGTTTATTATGGCATAATTATAATTCTATTAACACAAGCTTCCGAATGCGAGACAATCAATTAATAGGTATTTATTTGAAGGATCATACAATATTCGTATTCACTGAGATTCATACCATAGATCAAGTCTGACGTTTTAAACATTCCCACGAAGCTTCAACCCATTCAGTTATCATGATAATCATTTACGACACAAATATTTATGAAACTATGTCAATATCTCAGCAAATGCTTATTCAAAAATTATGTAACTCAACAGGTGTGATAACAATATCATCATGTGAGTACCAATTTTCAGAAGTAGCAGATGATTATTTTAAGAGAAATCCAAAAAACATCAAAATCTGTACGTTTACAACACAGCTTACGGAAACTGGATTTTCCAGAGCCTCAAACCACCAACAATTAAGTTTAACCCCATTATGGAAAGGTATGTCCGAGGGCTACAACTTTTATGTTGAGACCTAGGTCCAGTTATAAGTGTAACATGCCAAAAATCAAGTTTGAAGCAGGCTTTGCAAATCTAGACAGAACCTGTTTGCTACTTAAACATTATTTGCTCACAGGACAACAAATTCGATTTCACTTTTAGGGAGCTACATTTCTCCCCAAAACATGTGCAACCACTCGTTGGAAAAGTCTTTTTGAAGGCTACAACCTTCATGTTGAGCCCGAGACCTGAATTTGATAGGATCATACCTAAAAATAGGCTTGAAGTCCGTTACGCGTACAAAATAGATTTCTGTCTATTAATATAATAAAGTTTCTGAACGAATCTTAAAGACCGATGAACAACATCTGTTCATCTTCTTCCTCCAGCCAACGTATAAAATGCTTTCAACTTCTCTCCTCCTTTGCTCCCTCAATACACCGCCGTTCTTCACGAAATCAAGTCCGACGCCTTTGTACTGAAGAGAGGAACTGATTGAAGATATTTTTGTGGCGATCGACGCCATAGAACGGAAGTTCTAGCGTGGTCACTTCCTAGAAAGCTCCATTAAACTCACCAAAATCAAACTCTCTTGAGCCCGATGTCTCTCCTAATTTTGGATCTAAAGATTTAGCACCAACTGAGAGGGTAGAAAACATACCTAATTTGCGGTCAAGGACGAGGTTTGTCTCCATGGTGGCATGGTAGCGATCTTCTAAGCTCCAAACCTTCCTTCAAGTTTGTTTTCCAAGAAGATTTCTGGTCTCAGCTCTAGAGTGGTGAGCAAGAAGTGAGGATAGTCTGGGAGGAAGAAGACTTCACTCAATTTTGTTAACAGGTGATGGGAAAAGTCACTTCCATACCTCTGAATGACATGGGCCACATGTCACTTCCTTATTGACCAAAACCATTTCCCAACCTTGGGAAGAGCAAAATTGGTCATATGCACTTAAATAAGCATGGGCAAAATCATGCCACGTGACTCATCAAAAGAAGACAAAAGAAAGGAACAGGAGTAGGACATACCACACCGCTCACTGGGCCCCACTCGACAGTTCATCGAGTTCACTCGACGGTTCGTCGAGTGATACTCGACGGTTGGTCCGTCGAGTTCACTCGACGCTCTGACCTACCAACCACCCCCGTGACCTTGGGCTTTCTCTCCCAACTTTTCCTGTTGGGCATAAGTCACCCCCGGTGACACAAAACACGCACAAAAGGTCTAGATCAAAATGGGACGTTAAAAATCCAATAAACAAATAAATAATTTTGTCCCCAAAATTGAGGTTAGGTCCACGAGTATCAAAGTACGAGGTATGTAAGGTAAGTTTCATATTTACCTCGGGGAAACAATCCCGGGTAGCGTTGCTGCATAAGGTCCATAGACTTCAAAGTGTATTCCTCTTTCTCACGGTTGGACCACAAGACCTTTACTAATGGAACACTCTTTCGCCTCAGCCTTTATATCTCATTATTTACTATCCGCATAGGCTCTAGTCGGATAGATATATCCGATGCCACATGGCTAGATGTAGCGGTGACATACTGATCAGGCCGAAGTAGTGCCTTCCGAAGGGAAGACACATAAAAGACGTCGTGTAAGTTTTCTAGTTCCAGCGGTAGCTCCAGCCTATAAGTCAAGGGGCCCATCCGCTCCAAAATAGTATAAGGCCCCATATATCGAGAGCTGAACTTCTTCCATCCACGTATACGTGACACCTCATGCATCAACCTAATTTTTAAGAATACCTTGTCACCCTCTTGGAATTTCACCATCCTGTGTTTCGCATCATAGTACTTTGTCTGCCGGCTCTAAAGCCTCTAGCATGCGGTCCCGAATCAGCCTAATCATAACGTCGGTGTCATCGATGTACTCCACCCCCAATGTCTTTGGATCTGTTGAAATTTGTGAAGTGAAAGTGGGTGAATGGAAGGCTTGGGCAACCCATCCGCGCGGACTACGCAGACAGGGTTGGCGGACTGCTAACTCGGCAGGGATGTTGCAGGTGGTTTGCTCTGTGGCGGCCTAGGAGGTCTGTTCGCGCGTATTATGCGGACAGTAGCAGCGGTCTGGCAGGCCGGTGTTTACTCAGCAGGCGGTTGATTCCCAGTAAGTAAACAGGCGGATAGAATCTCTATCCGCGGAGTCCGCCATAAAGCGGACTGACGAACTGGAGCTCGGCAGACCGATTTGGCAGGTTCCTTGGTATTGCTCTGGTTTAGCGGCAAGTGGTAGCCGCGGAGACCGCCCGTCAGTGCGGACAGAAGCTGGAGGTCGCCCGATATGGGGTGCTAGATCCAGGGTCCGCCAGTAAGTGCAGACTGGCCCTTGTTGCCAGTGGACTGGACTTGGTGGGTTCTGAACCAAGTCCAGGGTGGCTCAGTCCGGGGAGATCGCGCAGTGGAGCGCGGGCTATTTTCTCAGTTCGCCAAGCTCAGTAGAGGTGTTATTACCTTGGTTGCTAGCTTGGGGATATGCAGACTGGAGAACTGCATGTGCAAGAGTGTGCAGACTAGGAGCAGGTGTCCGCTGAGTCCGGCAATGCCTTGGTGATTAGGCAATGGACTCAGGGAAGCGGACGAGATCTGTCTGCAGCGAACTGATTTGGCGTGTTCGCTGAGTCCGGCAGAAGCCTCGGTTTTGGGGCTGTGGACTCAAGGTAGCGGGCTGATGCTGTGTCCGCGGATTGGCTGACATAGCTGTTGCGGAGTCCGGCTGTGGTGGTCCTGGCTTGGCCTTTGGCGACAAGGCGGACTGGAGATTGGAGTACGGTTTTGGAGAAGCTAGGCGGACTGGCTATCTGCACAGGAGCGGCGAACTGGAGTGTGTGTACGCGGGCTGGCGGACACACTTGTTCTTGCTGCTGGATGTGGCGGTTATCCTATCAGTTAGGGCGGTGACCATACTCATCACCGTGCCTATAAATAGGACCCATGTCACATCAGGAGAGAGACCTGGAGAACCTAACCAAAGTAAGTGAACAGTATTTGAGCTCGCGTAAGTTGGTGCGGACTGGACTTTGGTGTCCGCACGGTTTGATAGAGTTGACGGGTGTGCTGTGCAGGTTGTGCGGATAGTGCTGTGTGGAAACCACCCGTCACCACACATCTTCCCAAAACCTCGAGGTGATAGTAAGGGGGGACGGGGGTACATAAATACCAAGGACCACCCACTGCAGGCAATGTGGGACTAATCTAACCACGGGATGGCGAGGATATTCTGCCACACGGGGGGCCCACCGGGGTCAACACCCAGACCTGGAACGCGATGGGGAAGCCCAAATATGCGGTCCCACACACACCCAATCCCGCTGGACCTTAGTTCTCAACACACCCCTGCAGCGGGATGGCTCTGATACCATGTGGAAACCACCCGTCACCACACATCTTACCAAAACCCCGAGGTGATAGTAAGGGGGGACGGGGGTACATAAACACTAAGGACCACCCACTGCAGGCAATGTGGGACTAATCCAACCACGGGATGGCGGGGATATTCCGCCATACGGGGGGCCCACCGGGGTCAACACCCAGACCTGGAACGCGATGTTGCAGGTTGGAGACCGCGCGGTCTGTTGCTGTTTGGAGACCGGGCGGTCTGGCGGTTTCTCCTAGCCGGTCTGTATGTCGGGCTGTTGCTGTTTGGTATCCCAGCGGTCAGGCGGCTTATCTCAGGCGACTAGGAGACCGAGCGGTCTAGCGGTCTCCTGTTGCGGTTGGTCTGTCCTCCTGTTGGTAGCCAGACGGTTAGCTGGTTTGTCTAACCGCACGGCTTGTCCGGTTTGTCTTTTGTAAAGCCGCATACACTTGTAAATTTTTAGTCCCACATTGATTATTTGTAATCTCTCTCATCTCCTCCATTCTATAAAAGGGAGGCTATACCATTGTAATAGACACCTTTTTCAGATAATAAAGTTTCAGTTAAAACCATTTCGGTTTGTTTTTGTTCGGTTCTCACATGGTATCAGAGGACTCCATCTATTCTCCTGATTGTGTGCGCTCTCACTGCTTTCGCGGCTTGATTCCCCGTCTGTCCGCGCGGCTTGCTCCTTCTTTCTCGCGACCTATTTTCGTGCTCTCCTCTATTCGCCGCCATCTACTTCTAAGTCGCCGCGCCTGTTGTCTTCTACCTGCTCCTGCTTGCTAGTCGCCCCGGCCTCATCTTTAGCCGTGCGACTTGTTCTCCTCTGTTCGCCCGACTTTTTCCAGCCGTGCGACTTCTTTCCCTTTACTTTGCTCTGCTTCTTGGTCGTGGCCTTCCTAGCCGCCCGACTTGTTTTCTGTTCGCCCGGCTTGGTGCTCTCTTCTCTTCTTCGCTTAACCGTTCGACTTCTTTCTCTTCTCGCGGCTTGTTCTTATCGTCGCGGGTTGCTCCTCTCTTGCTTCCATGGCTTTCCCCTCCTCCAGCTTGTCCGCCTCGGTGGTCACCTCTTCTGGTAGTGCTCATGTTGTTACTCGCGCAAGATGGCTAATCGACTTGGTGCAAACAATCATATGACAGACAATCCTCAATGTTTCTCTCTTCTTGAAACACATGCTCAGTTGCCCGGCCCGGTCATTGTTGAGGATGGATCTCCCTCACCTGTCCATGGGACGGGCATGGTTCAAGTCACTCCATCTCTCTGTCTGGCTGATACCCTCTATGTGCCCAAGTTTCCGTGCAATTTATTATCGGTTACTTCTTTATGCAAGAAACTACAGTGTTCTGTCATATTCACCCCTACCTCTTGTGCTTTTCAGGATCCGGACTCCCAACAGACGATTGCTACCGGGACTGAGAGTGGTGGCCTCTACTTCCTCGACAACATTTCTGCTCTATCCGCCTTCTCCTCCTCCTCTACAGATCTTCTCCAATGGCATCTTCGCCTTGGACATGCTCCTCCCCGAATTCTGCGCCAGCTCCTGCCCCACCTCTCTCCTCATCATCCTCCTCTAAACTGTGATGCATGTCAACTTGGCAAACACCACCGCTCGTCCTTCCCACCAACGCAAAGTCGTGGCTCTTCCCGTCCGTTCGACCTCGTTCACTCTGACATATGGGGTCCCGCTCCTACCCTCACCATCGGTCGGGGTAGTTCATATTTCGTCACCTTCATTGATGATTTCTCTCGGTGTACGTGGGTGTATCTTCTCAAGGATCGCACCGAGTTGTTCTCTGTTTGGACCTCATTTTATTCTATGGTTAAGAATCAGTTCGATACGTCTATTAAAATCCTTCGTTCTGACAATGCTAAGGAGTATCTTAGCCAAGACTTCTCCACTTTTTGTATTCACCATGGTGTTATTCATCAAACAAGCTGTGTCTACACCTCACAACAAAATGGGGTGGCGGAACGCAAAAACCGTCACCTCCTTGATGTCGCTCGCACTATGCTGACTCAAATGCATGTTCCTTTCTCCTATTGGGGCTATGCTGTCCTCCTCTCCTGCTATCTCATCAATCGTCTTCCCTCCACAGTTCTCCACGGTGCTACCCCCTTCTCCATTCTTTATCCGGACAAAGATCCCTTTCCTCTTCCTCTGCACATCTTTGGGTGCACCGCCTTTGTGCACTCTCCTGCTGCCACCCGTGACAAACTCTCACCACGTGCTAGTAAATGTGTCTTTCTGGGGTACTCTCCCACCCAGAAAGGTTATTGTTGCTTTGACCCCGTTACCCGCAAGCAATTTGTCTCTGCGGATGTCACCTTCTTTGCCAATGCATCTTACTTCTTTCCCGCTTCCTCCTCTCCTCCTCCTGATCCTACTTCTCATACCAACCCATAAATTCCCTCTGCTCCCACTGATGTTCCGCCATCTCCACCCTCTCCACCATCTTCACCATCCCCCTCATCTCCACCCTCTACTCCGCTTTCTCCCTCCACTCCACTCCCGGGTCAGCTCTCTCCACCACGGATACTCTGGATACTGAGGCACCTGCTGATCTGGATCTCCCGATTGCTCTTCGCAAAGGGGTTCGGACATGTACCCAACACCCGCTTGCTGCAGTTGTTTCCTACGATCATCTTACCCCTTCTCGCAGAGCTTTTGCACTGGCTATCTCGGCCACTGCCACCCCCCGTTCCTACCAGGAGGCCCTTACTATTCCTCATTGGAAAGCTGTCATGGATGAGGAGATTGCTACTCTCACTGAACGGGGTACCTGGACCCTTGTTCCTACTCCTTTCGGCACAGATGTTGTTGGTTGTCGATGGGTCTTCGTTGTGAAGTTTCTCCCGGATGGCAGTGTGGATCGTTACAAGGCTCGCCTGGTTGCCAAGGGTTCTACCCAAACTTATGGCGTTGATTACTTTGACACTTTCTCTCCAGTGGCTCGTCTCAGCACTATTAGGGTTCTTCTCTCTGTGGCTGTCAACAGGGATTGGCCCATCTCGCAGCTCAATGTTAAGAATGCTTTCCTCTATGGTGATCTGCAGGAAGATGTTTACATGGAGCAACCTCCTGGGTATGTTGCTCAGGGGGAGACACGGGTATGCCAGCTAAAGAAGGCTATCTATGGCCTCAAGCAGAGTCCTCGTGCCTGGTTTGACAAGTTCAGTGGCATTATTGCGGCCATTAGTTTTACAAGAAGCTCAGCATATCACTCCTTATTTGTTCGGAAAACCGCCTCTGGTCTTGGTGTTCTTGCGGTTTATGTTGATGACATTCTTCTTACTGGCAATGACCATGATGGGGTATTGATGACCAAGAAACACCTTCGTCAACATCTGGTCACAAAGGACATGGGCTCCCCCAAATACTTTCTGGGGATTGAAATCTCTAGAAAGCCCAACTCCATGGTCCTTTCCCAACGGAAGTATGCTCTTGATCTTTTAAAGGAGGCATGACTGACTGGTGCTAAACCTGCACGTTGTCCTATGGCTGCTGGAGAAGACAAAACTTGGACAGATGACTCGCCTCTTCTCTCCAATCTTACGAGATACCGGCGTCTGGTGGGCAAGCTCATATATCTCACGGTAACCATACCCGACATCTCTTATGCTGTTGGCAAGGTGAGCCAGTTCATGCAAGCTCCGAGGGAGTGTCATCTACAATCTGCACTGAGAATATTAGAGTATATTAAAGCTGCACCAGGGAAAGGACTCCTCTTTCAAAAGAATGGTCACCTAATGGTTGAAGCTTACTCTGATTCAAGTTATGCGGATGACAAAGGGGACCGCAAATCGACATCAGGTTTCTGTACGTTTGTTGGAGGCAATCTTGTGAGTTGGAAGAGCAAGAAACAGTCTGTAGTTTCCAGGTCTAGTGCAGAGGCGAAATATCGCAGCATGGCATCGACTACATGTGAGTTGAAGTGGTTGCGGGCTCTCATGCTTGACTTAGGAGAGGTTTACAACTATCCTCTTCCTATGTTCTGTGACAAAAAGGCCGCGATATACATTTCCAAAAATCCGGTCTTTCGTGAGAGAACAAAACACATAGAAGTCGACTGTCATTTTATTCGGGAAGAAATATTGAAGAAACAGATTTGCACTCCGTTTGTCACTTCCGACAACGAGTTGGCAGATGTCTTCACCAAGCCGGTGTCTGCTTCATTTTTCCACATCTGCGACAAGCTAGGCATGATTGATATCTATGCTCCAGCTTGAGGGGGAGTGTTGCAGGTTGGAGACCGCGCGGTCTGTTGCTGTTTGGAGACCGGGCGGTCTGGCGGTTTCTCCTAGCCGGTCTGTGTGCCGGGCTATTGCTGTTTGGTATCCCAGCGGTCAGGCGGCTTGTCTCAGGCGACTAGGAGACCGAGCGGTCTAGCGGTCTCCTATGGCGGTTGGTCTCTCCTCCTGTTGGTAGCCAGGCGGTTAGCCGGTTTGTCTAACCGCACGGCTTGTCCGGTTTGTCTTTTGTAAAGCCGCATACACTTGTAAATTTTTAGTCTCACATTGATTATTTGTAATCTCTCTCATCTCCTCCATTCTATAAAAGGGAGGCTATACCATTGTAATAGACACCTTTTTCGGATAATAAAGTTTCAGTGAAAACCATTTCGGTTTGTTTTTGTTCGGTTCTCACATGCTGGAAAGCCAGTACTTGGCTCTGATTGCGGTCAGGGATAGTGCAGACTCTGTGGTTAAGCAACAAGCAGTAAACAGCAGGTCGCGGATAGCGACTAGGCGGTCATCTCTTTGGCAACTTGGTTCGGGGTTCAGGAAGTCTCCTGCTTCAGGCGGACTGTTCCATTCGGTAGCGCAGCGTGTGCGGTCTGGCGGCTAGGCGACCTCGCGGTCAGGCGGCTTGCAGATCGGCGGTGAAGAGCTAAGCATTGGAATAAGGGGGTGTCCGCGTGGCTTGGGTTGCGGTCTGGCGACCTGGCGGACTGAGCGGACTCCACAACAGTAGACCGGCGGCTTGTTGATTGAGTCTGCGCGGCTTGTTTTGTTTCTTGTCTTTGTAACTGTCTCTGCTCTCCTATTTTGGTTGTTGGTGAAGCATGTCTCTCCATGTATGTCTCGCCTTGTAAAGAAGTTTGCTCTTGATCAATAAAGACGCTTGTGCTGCATGTGTTGCTGGTTGTTACTGCTTTGTTGAGATAACCCCTGCTAACTCCAAGATCCGGGAAATCGTTCAACATTATAAGTGGAGGTGTCCTCCTTCGGTTTGTTGAGTTTCAACATGGTATCCAAGGAGGCATCTGTGGGTTTGTTGAATTTCAACAAGATCCTCATCCTGGACCCATGTTAAAGGAGTTCTGCACCTCCTACCATAAGGTGCCTCATAGGGTGTCATTCCAATGCTTGACTGATGACTGTTGTTATATGTAAACTCTACCAACGGTAGAAGTCTCTCCCACGGCTCTCCCATATCCAAAACACATAACTGCAGCAAGTCCTCCATAGTCCTGATAGTCTTCTTAGACTGGTCGTTAGTTAGAGGTTGAAAAGTCATGCCGAAGGTAGGGCGAGAGCCCAAATATGCTTGAACTGCCCTCCATTCCTTAGAGGTGAAGCGACCATCACGGTCCGAAACTATTGTCTTGGGCACCTCATGTTACCGAATGAACTGCTCCACAAAGAGACGCACTAAAACAGCAATATGTGCCTCCTCCCTCATCGGGATGAACCTGACAACCTTTGTCAAGAGATCTACTATCACCCAAACTGAATCATTCCCGGAGCGAGAGTGGGGAAGGCCGCGAACAAAGTCCATGAAAATATCCTTGAACTTCCACTCGGGGATGGACAACGACTGCAATAATCCTACAGGGCTCTTGCACTCCGCCTTCACCTTCTGACAAGTGTCGTAGTGCGTAACATAGTATGTGACATCTCTCTTCATTTCTGGCCAAAACATGTTCCTTCGCAAGTCAGTGTACATCTTGACAATCCCGGGATGCACCAAATACTTGGTGCAATGAGCCTCTCTCAAGATGTTTTCCCGAATCCCAGCACCTGCGAGAATGTATAGTCTACCATGAAAATGAATGAGATCTTCCTTTAGCGTGTATCCCTCGGCTGATCCTCCCACAATTGCTTCGAACACAAGAGTTTGAGCTGTATCCTTCCCTAGTTCTGCCCGAATCTGATCACGGATGTCACAAACTATACTCATGGTGGCCAAGTACTCCATACAGGCCTCGAGATGATCCTTAGATACCAGCGTAATCTCCATCTTTTCGAGCACTCAACCCAACTCCATAGTCATTAATCGAGATTCGGGGCTCGATGCGGGTGCCTTCCTGCTTAGAGTATCCGCCACTGAGTTCGCTTTCGCTGGGTGGTAGTTCAATGTAAACTCATAATCACATATAAACTCAAGCCACCGCCGTTGTCTGAAGTTCAGATCTTTCTGGGTGTGGATGTACTTCAAGTTTTTATGATCTGAAAAGATCTCACAGTGGACGCCATACAAATAGTGCCTCCAAATCTTCAGGGCGAAGATCACTGCTCCCAGCTCCAAGTCGTGTACTGGGTAATTCACCTTATGCTTCTTAAGTAGCTTTGAGGCATACGCAATCACGTGCCCATGTTGCATCAATACCACCCTTATGCCCTGATAAGATGAATCAGTGTAAATCTGAAATCCTTCCTTCACAGATGGAAGGGAAAAGATTGAGGCAGAGGTAAGACGGTCCTTCAGTTCTTGGAATGGAGCCTCACACTTGGGTGCCCACACAAAAGGTACACCCCTTCTTCGTCAGAGCGGTGAGGGGAATGGAGATTTTTGAATATCCTTTCATGAACTTGCGATAGTATCTAACAAGTCCGAGGAAACTTCGCACATCGATTGCTGACCTCAAAGGAGACCACTCCTTCACGACACGCATCTTGACCGGATCTACCACTAGCCCAGCTCCATTAATAATATGACCCAAGAAAACAACTTATCGGAGCCAAAACTCGCATTTGCTGAACTTAGCAAACAAACAATGCTCCCTCAGCTTCTCTAAAACTAAGGCCAAATGCCCTGCATGTTCCGTCTCTGTCCTTAAGTAGACCAAAATGTAATCAATGAATATGATGACAAAGGCATCCAAATACAACTTAAACGCCCTGTTCATCAGGCTCATGAATGCAGAGGGGGCATTTGTGAGTCCAAACGACATCACAGTGAACTCGTATAAGCCGTATCTCGAACTAAAAGCTGTCTTCTGGATATCTTCCTCTTGTATCCTCAACTGATAGTACCCCGACTGCAAATCTAGCTTGGAGAACCAATGCGCTCCTGCCAGCTGATCGAATAACTCGTCGATCCGGGGCAAGGGATAGGTGTTTCACACTGTCATCCGGTTGAGCTCTCGGTAGTCTTTACACAATCGTAGTGATCCATCCTTCTTCTTTACAAATAAAACTGGAGCTCCGCATGACGATGAACCAGGGTGAACAAATCCCGAGCCCACCAATTCCTGTAAGTGCACTCGAAACTCTGCTAGCTCCTCAGGGCCATTCTGTATGGGGCCCGAGAGACGGGCTTAGCGCCCGGTACTAGCTCGATCTGAAAATCCACTTCCCTGTGCGGGGGTAATCCCGATAGCTTTTCTGGAAAAACATCAGGGAAATCCCAAACCACTGGTACATTCTTCACGTTAACTTTTATTCCCTTCAGCCCAAAACATATCATAAAAACTTCGTCCCCATGCGCATCAGACTTAATGGTCTGAATAGAAGATAATGACTTCTGAATCTCCCTTCCTCAACATAATCTGTTTTGTCGTGCAGTCAATCCTGACATGGTTCCAATCCAGCCATGTCATGCTCAAAACGAGATCAAATTCTGGCATATGTAACACCATCGCCGGGGTTTCGAAAAGCTTGCCTCCAACGTGCACATCCAAGATGCATTTGGCAGATAAGGTCATCTCAGAGCCGTCTGGATGGCGTACTCTCCGAGTTACTCCGGTGAAGCGTCGCACACCATTCAGATCCTTCACGAAGTCCGCTGAGACGTACGAATGGGTGACACCGGTATCGAATAAGGTATAGGCAGGCCTCCCTCTAATAGTCACGATGTCTAAATGGTAAGTTATAACAATTCCAATTTTCAGTGATACCTGCGTAATCTCAATCTTTTCAGTGCAATTTCAGGCATGTTAAGGATGATATATATGTAAACATATTGACTACAAGATACCTGTAATGACGTCCTGCGGGTCCCGCTCCTGAGTCATGTCAAAAGCAAACACCTGCTCTCAAGTTGGTGCAAGATTCCTACCTTGTGGTCCTCATCCTCGACCACGTCCTCATCCTCGCTGAGCCGCTGGAGGGAATACATGATGATTTGGAACATTCCCAACCAGTTGCAGCAGAAGCACCGAATGTGTCTCTACTGGTGACAATAGAAGCAACCTTCCCTGAAGGGCTCCCTGGGCCGCCGATATGCCTGAATCTGGTGGGGTGTGGGTAGTGCTAACTATGGGGCTGGATGCTCCATCCTAAAATTCTAGCGGAAACGTCCGCCGCCTCCTCTTTGGTTTCCTCCTACGCCCCTGGTAAGCTGCCTCCTCCTACTGGTCCCTGCTTCCATTACACTCTCTGCTGGTCTCTTTCCACTAGCCTTGAACCCAATGTGGTCTGCCTCTAATCTTTTTGCCATCTCTATAATCTGAGCAAGGCTCGAGTCGACTATAAACAAGAGAGCCTGCCTAAGGGGGTCTCGCAAATCCTTGTAGAATCGCTTCGCATAACCGCGATCATCCAAGTCATAGGAGTCAGCAAACCTGGCAAGGTGTTGAATTTCCTTTGGTACTCCACAACTGATTAGGATCCCTGCTTCAGCTGCAGGAACCTTTCTTCGAGTTCATCGCGAGCAGTATAGGGAACAAAGTGCTCTAGGAAAGCATCAGAGAACTCACTCCAACTGATGTTAGTGTAAATGCGCCCTTCGAAAGTGGAGCCCATAAGAGACTTCCACCACCTCTTGGCGTGCAATTATAGGACAAAAACTGCCAAGGAACCAACAATACTGGCTGGGCATCGGATCCCGACCATCAAATCCTAAATTGAATCCAACCACTCCTCTGTGCGAACAAACGACTCTGTCCCGTGATAAGTAGGTGGTGAGAGAGCTCGGAAGGTGCTCAGCCAGCTGGTGTTCGGGGCCTGATGCTGCACCGGGATCTGCTGAGACCTGGAGACATCTAAAATCACAGTTAGGGTTTGCCCCAACTCCGACTGTTGGAAGGGACTAGGGATCGGAGGAACAGGAGTGCCCGTCACTGGCTCTGTATGTACTGGGATCTAAGCACAAAAGTATAAATTTTGGGTTAGGTTGCTAATTATAGGATAAAAAGTGGACATACTTATTGTGAATCACAAATGAGCATACCACTGCTTCCGTTAATTCTGTCTGCCCTCAAGCTGAATAATCGAGCGGGGGTGACACCACTGTTCAATGACTTCTTTATTTCAGAATCATTGCATGCTGATACTATTTAAAGTGAGGACAGTCTGGGAGGAGGAAGACTTTACTTGGTTTTCTTAAAAGGTGATGAGAAAAGTCCCTCATATACCCTTAAATGACATGCACCACATGTCACTTCCTAATTGGACCAAAACCACCTCCCAACCTTGTGAAGAGCAAGATTGGTCATAGACACTTAAATAAGCATTGTCAAGTCATGCCACATGAATCATCAGAAGAAGACGAAAGAAAGGAACAGGAGCTGGACATACCACACCACTCATTGGACCCAACTCGACGGTTCGTCGAGTGGACTCAGCGGTTCGTCGAGTGGACTCGGCGGTTCGTCGAGTGGACTCGGTGGTTCGTCGAGTGGACTCGGCGGTTCGTCGAGTGGACTCGGCGGTTCGTCGAGTGGACTCGGCGGTTCGTCGAGGGGACTCGGCGGTTCGTCGAGGGGACTCGGCGGTTCGTCGAGGGGACTCGACGGTTCGTCGAGGGGACTCGACCGTTCGTCGAGGGGACTCGACCGTTCGTCGAGTGGAATCGGCCGTTCGTCGAGTGGACTCGGCTGTTCGTCGAGTCATTCGTCGAGTGGAATCGGCCGTTCGTCGAGTCGTTCGTCGAGTGGACTCGACCGTTCGTCAAGTCATTCGTCGAGTGGACTCGACCATTTGGTGGGTCAGAGGGTCGAGTGAACTCGACGGACCGAACGGTCGAGTGAACTCAACAGATCGAACGGTCGAGTGAACTCGACGGATCGAACGGTCGAGTGAACTCGACGGACCGAACGTTCCAGTGAACTCGACGGACCGAACGTTCCAGTGAACTCGACGGACCGAACGTTCCAGTGAACTCGACGGACCGAACGGTCGAGTGAACTCGACGGACTGAACGGTCGAGTGAACTCGACGGACCGAACGGTCGAGTGAACTCGACGGACCGAACGGTCGAGTGAACTCGACGGACCGAACGGTCGAGTGAACTCGACGGACCGAACGGTCGAGTGAACTAGACGGACCGAACGGTCGAGTGAACTAGACGGACCGAACGGTCGAGTGAACTCGACGGACCGAACGGTCGAGTGAACTCGACGGACCGAACGGTCGAGTGAACTCGATGGACCGAACGGTCGAGTGAACTCGACGGACCGAATGCTCGAGTGAACTCGACGGACCGAACGCTCGAGTGAACTCGACGGACCGAACGGTCGAGTGAACTCGACGGACGGTCGAGTGAACTCGACGGACGGTCGAGTGAACTCGATCGACCGTCCAGTCAACTCGACCGATCGTCGAGTCAACTCGACGGACCATCAAATGAACTCTGTTAGATTTTGAGCCCAGCGGTCTTGCAATTTGGTCGGGCGGACTGGTGCTTAGCGGTCTGGCTGTTTGATCAGGCGACCTGGTGTTTGGTAGTCTGGCGGATAGATCAGGCGGCCTGGTCTTTGGTGGTCTGGCGGATAGATCTGGCAGCCTGGAGTTTGGTAGTCTAGCAGATATATCAGGCAGCCAGGTGTTTGGCTGTCTGGCAGCTTGAACCGGGCAGACTGAAGGGTCGGTGGTCTGACAGTTCATGTCCAAGCGGACTATCGGATTAGTTATTGCAGACTATCTTTGGCAGACTGGTCAGAGATATAGCCAGCCTGAGGCTATTCAAGAGGATTGACATCTTAAGTCCAAGTAGACTGGCGGATTAATTATTGCGGACTGCCTTTGGCGAACTGGTCCGAGATCTAGCCAGCCTGGGGCTGTTCAATCTTGTTGCAATTTTAGTAGACAGGAGATTCTAGTCGCGGCAGATAGAGACTGCGGTCTGAGGAGCAACTAAACATGCGGTTAGAGGCAGAGCTGAAGCTGCAGATAGAGGTTGTTGTTGTGGCCTGTTGATCAAGGGAGCTCAATACCAGAAGCTCGACTGACTTATGCATCTATCCGCTGGTATTGGGCGTACTGTCGGTAGCAGGCTGTGTAGAGACCGACGTATACTCTTGTGGAGCAAACAGTCTGTCTAACCGCTCCAGTTATAGCGGTATGTAAATTTTGATCGTCTATCCTCCTGTTGTAATTTAGTTGCACATCGTCTGTTGTATTTTTCCTCTTTCTTTTATACCAATAAATAGAGGGTCATACTCTTGTCATTTATCTTTTTGTGGAATGCAAATCTTGTTATTTAAATTTTCTCACATAGTACTAGAGCACTCACGATCCTTGCGGTTTCGGGTTTTCTAACCGTCCGCTTTGCTCATCTGTGTTCTTTGCGGATTCCGGTTTTCTAACCGCCCGCCTGCTGCGGTTTCTCCTATTTATGCGGTTTCTGCAGACTCCTTTTTTCTGTCTGCTCGCGGTTCTTTTCTTCTAACCGTGCGGTTTCATTTTCCAGTCGCCTTCTTCATGACAGATACCAAGTACTCTTCTTCCAACTTTATCTGCATCCTCTTCTCAAACCGCACCATCCATTTCTACTTCTTCTGGCAATCTTGGAATTGCTTCCAAGTTAACAGACCCAAATTATCCAGATTGGAGCACTTTGTTTGTGTTCTTGCTGAGCTCTCAACGCAAATGCCATCATCTCACTGATGACCGTCTAGCTCGTAGATCTGCTTCCTTTGATGATTGAGATGCACATGGTGCTTTGGTTAGAACGTGGTTTGCCAATAGTCTCTCTGATGAGTGTCTACCTGTTATTCGACATAATGAGACTGTTAAGGCCGTTTGGAATCATTTTGCTACTCTATATTCAAAAGGCACTCAGACTTCCCGCATATACATGTTATATGCTGATCTATTTGTTCGTCTTACATTGACTCTTGCTGGTGCTTATCAAGAGGTGCAAGCGCTTGGCGCTGAAATTCGTCAACATTGTCCATCTCCACTAACCTAGCTGAGCAGCACAAACACTTTCAAGAACTTCTGGTTGTCTGTTACCTTCTTCGCCTTTCAGAATCTTATGACACGATACAACAACAAATTCTTGGCGAAGCTGATTCACCCACTCTTGATGCTACTGCTGCCCGTATTGCAGCCGTTACTATTCCTTTTCAGCGCCCTCTGCTTGCCTCCCCACCCTCTCATGACATATTTGTTCATCAAGCTCGCTCTACTAATTCTAGTGGCCGTGGAGGTCATACTAGTGGGCATGGTACGTCTCGTCATGTCTGCTCACATTGTGGCAAAACGAGCCATCTTGTTGATCGTTGTTGGGCTAAGTATTCTCATCTTCGCTCGTCTGTCGGTGATAACACAAAGAAGTCCACGTCCTCTGCCTCTTCGTTTTCTTCTTACAGTGCTAATGTCGTCATTCAAGGTAAGTGGCGGATTGATTTAGGTAGCAATCATATGATAGGGGATCCCAGTTTATTCTCTTGTTTGGACAAGCATAACCGGGGTCCTCCGGTTTTTGTTGCGGACGGTAATTCGTCTCCTGTATGCGGGACTGGTACAGTCTGTGTTACTCCGACCCTGGGGCTTGAGGACACACTTTACACCCCCATCTTTTCAGTGCAATTTACTCTTTGTTCCTGCTCTCCGTAAACAGTTGAACTGCACAGTTACCTTTACATCTACTACTTGTTTTTTTCAGAATCCTCACTCAAAAAAGAAGATTTCTACTGTGACTGAAAGCAATGAGCTCTTCTTCCTCGACAATGTTACTTCTTTTTCCACGTTTCTTCTACAATGACATCTTCTCCTTGGTCATCCTCCTCATCTCATCTTCCAACTCTTATCGGATTTGCCCAAGGAGGACTCCTAGCCTCTTTGAACTGTGAGGCTTGCCAACTTGACAAACATCATCGTTCTTCCTTTCCCGCAAGACAAGGACATAGTTCTTCTTGTCCTTTTGAAGTTGTTCATTCCGATGTTTGGGGTCCTGCTCCTGTTAGGAATGTTGGAAGGGAGAGTTTATATTTTGTACTTTTGTTGATGATTTTTCTCGTTGTACATGACTATATCTCTTACGAGAATGTTCTGAACTTTATTTTGTGTTTACGGCCTTTTATAATGCGATCCAAACTCAATTTGATGTTTCTATTGTTGAATTTTCTCAAAGTGGTCAGAAAGATAGCCTAAAGCCAAATTAATATTCTCAGAACTACTCAGTTCACCTTTTGATCATGCGGAAGCCCAAGGAGCAAGCTTACCACCAACAACCAATGGAAGAACAAGCAGATCTTTTATTCATTACACTTCTTTACAAGGCAAGGTATACGTAGCGAGAAATGATTTCGCTAGTACAATAGCTACAAACAGAAAGAACAAACAAGCTGGGCAGACAGCACTGGAGACCGCCGAGACCGACTCATCTGCCAAGGTCGCCCAAGCCTCCCAAGCTACAACTGCTTGTTAGAATCAAGAGGAATAGATCGAGTCCTCTGATACCATGTTAGAATCGAACAAAAACAAGCCGAAATGGTTTTAACTGAAACTTTATTATCCTAAAAAGGTATCTATTACAAAGGTATGACCTCCCTTATATAGAATGGAGGAGAGAAGAGAGAACACAAATAAGCGATGTGAGATTAAATGTTTACAGGACTAAGCGGACTGTACAGACACAAACCGCACAAGCCGTGCGGTTAGGCAGGAGGGCTAACCGCTCGGCTACTACCAGAGAGAGAGAGATCGCCATGGGAGACCGTTAGACCGCCCGGTCTCCAAGTCGCTAGAGACAACCCGCTAAACCGCTTGGACCTCAGACAGCAACACACAACAACCAAACCGCTGAAGGGTAACCACCAAACCATGCGGTCATCAACCCGCCAAGCCAGACCGCCAGACCTCCCGGTCACTAACTCCAACACTCCCCCTCAAGCTGGAGCATATATATCGATCATGCCCAGCTTGTCACAAATATGAAGAAAAGAGGTAGATACTGGCTTGGTGAAGATGTCAGCCAGCTCTTTGTTAGAAGTGATGAAGGGAGTGCAAATTTGTTCTTTCAAAATCTCTTCACGAATGAAATCACAGTCGACCTCAATGTGCTTGGTTCTTTCATGAAAGACTAGATTTTTGGAGATGTATATGGCAGCCTTGTTGTCACAAAACATAGGTAGAGGATGGTTGTAGACCTCTCCTAAATCCAGCATGAGAGCACGTAGCCATTTTAACTCACAAGTGGTCGATGCCATACTCTGATACTCTGCTTCAGCACTGGACCTGGAAACAACAGACTGCTTCTTGCTCTTCCAGCTTACCAGATTTCCCCCAACAAAGGTGCAGAAACCGGAGGTAGATTTGCGATCCCCTTTGTCATCAGCGTAACTCGCATCTGAGTATGCTTCAACTCTCAGGTGACCATTCTTCTGAAAGAGTAATCCTTTCCCAGGCGCTGCTTTGACATACTCCAAGATTCTCAAGGCGGACTGTAGATGACACTCCTTAGGAGCTTGCATGAATTGACTCACCTTCCCCACAACATAGGAAATGTCGTGCCTGGTCACTGTGAGATATATGAGCTTACCAACTAGGCGCCTGTACCGCGTAGTATCTGAAAGAAGGGGCGAATCATCCGTCCAGGTTTTGTCTTCTCCAATAGCCATGGGGCATCGGGCAGGTTTGGCTCCAGTCAATCCTGCTTCTTTTAAAAGATCTAGAGCATACTTATGCTGGGAGAGGACTAAGGAGTTGGGCTTCTGAGAGATTTCAATCCCCAAAAAGTACTTCAGAGAGCCCATATCCTTCGTGACCAGATGTTGACGAAGATGCCGCTTTGTCAAGGCTACCCCTTCCTGATCATCGCCAGTGAGAAGAATATCATCGACGTACACAACAAGAACTACCAGGCCCAAGGAGGTTTTGCGAATAAATAGTGAGTGATCGGCAGAGCTGCGCACAAAACCAACGGCCGCCACGATGTCGCTGAACTTGTCAAACCAAGCTCTAGGGCTCTGCTTGAGGCCATAGATTGCCTTCTTCAACCGACATACTCGGGCCTCCCCCTAAGCAACATACCCCGGAGGTTGCTCCATATAGACGGCCTCCTGAAGGTCACCATAAAGGAAGGCATTCTTGACATCCAGCTGCGAAATCGGCCACTCTCGATTGACCGCAACAGAGAGAAGGACTCGGATGGTGCTGAGACGAGCAACCGGAGAGAAAGTGTCAAAGTAATCAACTCCATATGTCTGAGTAAAGCCCTTAGCAACAAGGCGAGCTTTATAACGGTCCACCGTGCCGTCGAGGCCAAATTTGACCACAAACACCCAGCGACAGCCAACAACATCAGTACCGAATGGAGGAGGAACCAGAGTCCAGGTTCCCCGCTCCGTGAGGGTCGCCATTTCCTCATCCATGGCCAGCTTCCAGTGGGGAATAGCAAGGGCCTCCTGATAGGAACGAGGCGTGGCAGTGGCAGAGATAGTCAGCGCAAAGGCCCTGCGAGAAGGGGTAAGACGATCATATAAAACAACAGCAGCAAGGGGGTGTAGGGTACATGTCCGCACCCCTTTGCGAAGAGCCATAGGGAGATCCAGGTCGGCGGCCCCCTTGGAATCCGGAGTGTCCATGGCAGAGAGAGCTGGCCCGGGAGAAGAGAGCGACGGCGGCGGAGAGGATGGAGACGGTGGTGGAGAAGTGGGAGAGAGAGGTAGAGCGAGAGGAGGGGACGGAGATGGTGGAGGGGTGGATATCTCGGTAGGAGACGAGGGAACGAAGGGAATAGCAGGAGAATCAGAAGCTGGGGGAAGAGGAGAGGAAACGGGGAAAGAGAGGAGGATTCAGCCGAGAAGTAGGAGGCATTCTCGAAGAAGGTAACGTCAGCAGAGACGAACTGCTGATGAAGAAGAGGGTTAAAGCAACAATATCCTTTCTGAGTGGTGGAGTACCCCAAAAAGACACATTTGGTGGAGCGAGGGGATAGCTTGTCACAGGTGGCAGATCGGGTATGCACAAATGCAGTGCATCCAAAGATTTGGAGAGGGAGAGGAAAAGGCTCATTGCCCGGATACAGATTGGAGAATGGTGTTTTCCCGTGGAGGATGGCGGATGGAATGCGATTGATGAGGTAGCAGACAAGGAGAACTGCATAGCCCCAATAAGAGCGAGGGACATGCATCTGGTCATCAATGTGCGAGCCACATCAAGGAGGTGACGGTTTTTGCGTTCCGCCACCCCATTTTGTTGGGAGGTGTAAACACAGCTAGTCTGATGAATAATGCCATGTTACACACAAAAAGATGTAAAAGCATGACTCAGATACTCTTTAGCATTGTCGGAGCGAAATGTTTTAATACAAACATTAAACCGAGTTTTAATTAACTGATAAAAAGAGATCCATACATCTAAAAGTTCAGAGCGATCTCGGAGGAGATACACCCAAGTACAGCGAGAAAAATCATCTATAAAAGTCACAAAATAAGAACTACCCCGGCCAATGGTGAGGGTAGGAGAAGGTACCCAGATATCGGAGTGGACAAGATCAAAAGGACGAGTAGAGCCCCGACCTTGCTTCGGTGGGAAGGAGGAACGGTGATGCTTGCCTAGTTGACAGGCGTCGCATTGGTGAGGAGTAGTAGACGGAGGGAGGTGGGGCAGAAGCTGATGAAGAAGTCGTGGTGGAGGATGACCGAGGCGAAGATGCCACTGGAGAAGATCCGTACAAGAAGAGGAGAAGGCGGACAAGGCGGAAACGTTGTCGAGGAAGTAGAGGCCGCCGCTCTCAGTCCCAGTAGCAATCGTCCGATGGGAGCTCGGATCCTGAAAAGAACAAGAGGTCGGAGTAAATGTGACAGAACACTGAAGCTGCTTGAATAAAGATGTAACAGACAATAGATTGCACGGAAACTTGGGCACATAGAGAGTGTCCGCTAGTCGTAGTGACGGAGTAACATGAACCACTCCCGTTCCATGAACCGGGGAGGGAGAACCATCCGCAACTAGGACCGGGGGCAACCGATCGTATTGTTCGAGTAAAGAGAAGCACTGAGGATTGCCTGTCATGTGATTAGTTTCACCAGAGTCGATGAGCCATTTACCTTGAGTCACCATGTGGGCACTACCTGAGGATGTTACAACAGAGGCAGACGGCTTGGAAGAGTCACCGGAGGGGCGAAGATGGGGATGCTTCGTCCAGCAGCGGTCGGAAGTATGTCCGGTGCGGCCATAATGAGAGCAAAGGTAGCGGGAAGATGCACGACTGCCAGACTGGTGACTGCGGATACCAGAGCCACTCCGCTGAGTGTGATGAGAATAGTTGTCTGGTGGTGGAGGAGGGGCGGGCAAAAGAGGGCGCTGAAGGAGAGAGGTAACAGCAGCGATGCGGGCAGCGGTGGCATCTAAGGTAGGAGATTCGGCCTCACCCAGAATTTGCTGGCGGATCATGTCATAAGTATCAGGAAGACGGAGCAGATAAGACACAACCAGAAGCTCCTGGAAGTGCTTGTGTTGTTGAGCCAAATCCGCAGAAAAGGGGCGATTCTGAAGAATCTCAGCCCCAAGAGCCTGAACCTGTTGGTAGGCAGCAGCATGAGACAAGGTAGGACGGGCAAAGAAGTCCGCATACAACGTATAGATGCGGGATGTCTGAGCCCCCTTGGAGTACAGAGCGGCAAGATGAAGCCAAGCGGCCTTGACCGTCTCATCATGACGTATGACGGGAAGGCACTCATCGGAAAGACTGTTCGCGAGCCAAGTATGCACAAGCGCGTCACTCGCATCCCAGTCATCAAAGAGAGGTGAAGTGATAGGAGGTGGGTCATCAACGAGATGGTGGCGTTTGCGTTGTGAGCAAAGTAGAAAGGTGAAATAGACGCTCCAATCCGGGTAGTTGGAGCCAACAAGCTTGGAAACAGTCCCAAGGTTCCCTGATGGAGTAGGAGGAAGAGGCGGAGCCGGATTGGTAACAGGGGTGGTGGCAGTAGAGGCATCAGAAAGAGCCATACGAGCAGGAAAAGGGAAGCCGGGCGGTTAGAAAACAAACCGCACGGATAGGAACCAGCGGACAGAAAAGCTGCAGCGGTCACGAGGGTAGAAACCAGCGGCCAAAAAAGCCACGACCAAGCTGTAGACCAAAGCAGAGGGGAAGAAGTCGGACGGCTAGAGAACAGGCCGCGCGAACAGGAGCAAAACAGGTCGCTGCGATAGGAGGCGACATAGAACAGGAAAAAGTTGCACACACAGAGGGCAACGACAAGGAGAGGAAGAGGCCGCGCGGACAGGGTGCAAACCGGCGACACAAGCCGCGCGGACAGGGAAGGCACAGAATCAAGAGGAAGAGATCGAGTCCTCTGATACCATGTTAGAATCGAACAAAAACAAGCCGAAATGGTTTTAACTGAAACTTTATTATCCTAAAAGGTATCTATTACAAAGGTATGACCTCCCTTATATAGAATGGAGGAGAGAAGAGAGAACACAAATAAGCGATGTGGGACTAAAAGTTTACAGGACTAAGCGGACTGTACAGACACAAACCGCACAAGCCGTGCGGTTAGGCAGGAGGGCTAACCGCTCGGCTACTACCAGAGAGAGAGAGATCGCCATGGGAGACCGCTAGACCGCCCGGTCTCCAAGTCGCCAGAGACAACCCGCTAAACCGCTTGGACCTCAGACAGCAACACACAGCAACCAAACCGCTGAAGGGTAACCACCAAACCGTACGGTCATCAACCCGCCAAGCCAGACCGCCAGACCGCCCGATCACTAACTCCAACACTCCCCCTCAAGCTGGAGCATATATATCGATCATGCCCAGCTTGTCACAAATATGAAGAAGAGAGGTAGATACTGGCTTGGTGAAGATGCCAGCCAGCTCTTTGTCAGAAGTGACGAAGGGAGTGCAAATTTGTTCTTTCAAAATCTCTTCACGAATGAAATGACAGTCGACCTCAATGTGCTTGGTTCTTTCATGAAAGACTGGATTTTTGGAGATGTATATGACAGCCTTGTTGTCACAAAACATAGGTAGAGGATGGTTGTAGACCTCTCCTAAATCCAGCATGAGAGCCCGTAGACATTTTAACTCACAAGTGGTCGATGTCATACTCCGATAATGAGCTTAGGAAGTGAGGGTATTGGGTTGTTTGTTATGGTAAAGTATAAAAGAGTTCATCATCAGGTGTTATGATGAGGAGTAATGATTGTTTGACTGGTGTAGGTGGTGTTCGGGGTCGACAAAACATCGTCATCCCTGTAGTGAGAGGAAGAGTCTTAATACACTAGGATTAGATCCAGTATAATATAAAAGGGATTGGGTAATGGGTAATGGGTAATAACCAATAATAGTAAGTGCCTTGTGAAAGGGAACGATGAGCTTCAGCTACCATCATAGTTCCAAGTGTCCTTTGAGAACCCTTCACCGGGTATGCGGGGGACAGTCCTGGGCTAACCTAAATTGTAAGAATAAATTTAAAAGAGCAATTAGTATAAGAAGGGAAACACAATTCACACACCCCGGTAGCTCGGGAGGTTTGTTTGGTTAGTTTGATTAGTCATCCGAACGGTAGGTTCGGAAGGTAGATGTAACGGACGGGATAGTTCGGGGAGCTGGTGGCTCGGAAGGATTTGGATACATAAATAAGGCGGTGGGTCTTCTGTATGGGACGGTCGTTCACACCGATGTCGATACGTTGACTCGGCGGGTATGGTTGACACTTAGCCAAAGAAAGTCTGGTGTATATGGCCAGCATTAGTACGTGGTGACTATAGGTTGTGTCCTTCTAGAGGCGTACGTAAGGGATATGGCCTGGTAGTATGGATACCCGCCTAGGAGTGGGGGGCCCGACCCACTGTATATGTTTGCCACTACGGAGGTTCCTGGGAGTGAAGCTAGCTGCCCAAATGAGGGGAACTAAAGGTCTGAGTGCATAGAGTCATGTGTGTGTGTTGTACTTGCATAAATCATGGCATAACATAGCACTACACACATACTTGCATATAAACCTGACACCCCATCATATAAATCGGTATGAGACTTTTTATATGATGGGAGCCTTGCAAAAGACCCCTTAACTTATAAGTTTGTATGGACATTCATATAAGTTAAGGTTACTTGTTTCTTAGTTTACCTTTCATGTACATATTGCTTATCTACTTGTTTACACTAAATTCTTACTTATAATTGTAGTGGCTTTATACTCATGATAGACTAGTTCCGCCGTCATCTACTTTCTTTGTACTCTCCACCTTCATAGCTTCCCTTTCCTTCTCCTCGTTCGGTGCCTAGGAGCCATGGGGGAGGGGTGGGGTATTATAGGACTTAGTCTTTTTGACTAACGGGCGACGACCACAACATTTCAGGGACTCCGGATCGGAGATAGGGAGCAGTAGGGGATACAACACCAGCAGAGTACATTGCACATGGAGGTGGGCCAATCTAGCATAGGAGCACCGGCTACTGGCTCCGTGAGTCATTAGTTTACTTATCTTCCGCGAGAGTTTGTAGTGAGGATTGATGTACCGGGCTTGAGCCCGTTTATATTTCTTTGTACTATTTTATTTCAGTACTTTTATTATCTTGTGGACTCATGGTGGTTTCCTTTTATATGTGATTGTGGACTTAGTTTTACCTGAACTGTGCATAAGTTTCTTTCTCTTCCCGAGTGTCGGTGTCACCGCAAAATGACGGTTCTGGGCATAAGACCTCGGTGGTTTAAAAGGAAAAAAAGGGGTCTTACAACTATTCCTCCTACTTCGTTGTTGCCTCCAGTTTTGTTGCCATCAGAGATGAACTTTACTTCACACTTTCAGTGACTAGGGCCTCCTACCTACGACGATAGAGCTGACTTCATGGATTTACATGACTGGATCATCGTTATGTTAAATTTTCTCAAAGTGGTCAGCAAGATAGCCCAAAGCCAAATTAATATTCTCGACACTACCCAGTTCACACTTTGATGAAGCGGAAATCTCAAGGAGCAACACTTAACACAACATGCACATGGAAGAACAAGCAGATCTTATTCATTAACTTATTTACAAGGCGAGACATACGTGGCGAGACATGATTTCGCCAGTACACAAGCTACAAAACAGAAAGTCCAAAACAAGCCGAGCAAACAGAATTGCAGACCGCCGAGATCGCCGAGTCCGCCTAGTCGCTGAAACCGCCCGAACTCTAGCTGCTACATGCCGAATAGAACACGGAGTCCGCCTGAGACCGCAAGGCCGCGCGGACACTCCGTTATTCGCGTGCTGCTGAAGAACTGATGAACAGACCGCCTACCCGCCTGAGACCGGCGGACAGGTTATTGGAACTTAGCAAAGCTAAAGCAGAGAACTGACAAGCCGCAGAGCGACCTGTTGAGACTGCATAGACCGCACACTTCCAAGTACTTGACCGAAGTCAAAGCCAAACTCCTGGCTCCTTGAAGCAAGTCGCGCGACCTGCACACAACAACAGTTAACTCTGATTCAAACTGCGTGGACAGAAAAACTAAGACCGCAGCACTTTGACCGAGCCCCCACTTACTGTTCACTCGGTTACTGTAGACGTGTCGGGGGGTTCTATTTATAGACAATGTGTAAGACCCCTTCCTCCCCCTTACCAAGGAGGGCTACCGGGTCTTATGACCAGAACCGCCGTCTTACGGTGGCACAAACGCACGGGTTAGTCGACACCGCAACACGCCGATCCTGCCGGCTAATACGATCATTTAACCTGTATGCCAATATGAGAAGGAGAAGTAAAGCAGTATATTAATCCACTAGTCCACAAGTCACATAGTACAAATCATATGTATGCAATTGAAAGTACATCAATATAGTCCACAAAAGAGTACAAAATGAAAGAGTAATAAGGGCTTATGCCCAGTACATCAAATCAAATCTCTCTCTCTAATAAAAGCAGAAGATATACTAGTACATCAGAATTCGTCCCACCTGAGGACGCACAGTAGTGGTAGTAGCCTGCTGTAGCGGTATCTACTCCTCACGTCCTGTCTCCTCGTCGTGCTGGTGCTCCATCTCCACGGGCTCCTAAAAATAGTATGGTCACCGACCATTAGTCAAAAAGACTAAGTCGTTTCTTCTGCACCTCGCCCCGCAGCTCCTAGGCACCGAGCGGGAGGACGAAGCGGAGGACAACAAGGGGTAGCAAAGGTGGAAGCAGGTGACAGAAACTAACTAGCAGTTGTAATAAGTTTTATTGTTCTATTCTAGCAGTTCTATATATGGTACAAGAAGGTAAAGAGTAGTACAGTAAAGTAAGTAAAGAACAACAGTAAGAGCATGTAAATAAACTATTCTACCACTATACTACCATCACAAAAGTACCCTAACTTATATAAATGCCCATACAAATATATAAGTTACGATTTCCAGGAAATTTAACTTATCATATAAAAGAGCCCATACTAATTTATATGATAACGATCTATGAAGCGTATGACCTAATATGAATGAATGTTATGATGCAAATTTTATGCACAGGCAAGTGCAACTCACGCACAACGACTCTGTGATCACAGACCTTTAGTTCCCACTTTTTGAGAGCTAGCATCACTCTCGGGTACTACCGCTGTGGCTACGGCAGCAGCGGAGCGGGCGTCTCCACCTCTAGGCCGGTATGCACACTACCAAGCATTAGACCCCTCTCATACGCCTCTGTACACGTCCAAGGTGCACTCTAGAGTCTCGCGTACGTACTTTGCTGACAACCCGTCAGTTTTGTTGGGTCGGATGTGCGTTATCGGGGGTCGTCCTCCAGACCGCAGTGTAAAACAACCCACTGGCCCCTCTAACCCTCACAACCGCCTGGTGCACCGTACTGCCATCGGTGTGACGAACGGCCAGTACCGCATGCCCCGCCACTATATTTATGCACATGCAAGTATTTCATTCCGAGCCTTCCGCTCGCAGGACCAAACCCGTCCTGAAACCCTCAAACCCAACCCGGGTGAGAACGCACAATAGTGCCTTTATACCAATTCCCTCAAACCCTACACGGGTGAGCATATATCATGAATCTATCTAACCCTACACGGGTGAAAAGGTACAACAAATGTCTTAACCTATTAGACTACACTTGTCTACGGGTTATTATACTTAGTGATTTAATGTTAATCCCAGGACTGCCCAGGGTATACCCGGTGAAGGGCTCTCGGGGGCACTAGGAACTACGATGGGATTACGCTCAAAGTTCCCTTTCGCAAGGATATTTACTTTAGTTGATGACTACCCATGTTTCACCCCAGCTCTCTTTGTTGCTTTGGAACAATCCTAGTGACTTAAGATATTACCGGGAAACTTACGGTCTTCCGTCGACCTCCACTCCAGTTGCTACCTAAAGACTTACACTTTTACTCCCGTCACTAAGACAATACTACACCAGGGATTATTCATATTTCACTCCCTTATTCTTCCGATAATCAATCCGCTGGTAATCCCCTAAAGCAAGACCTATTTATGTTATATGCAGACCACGTCCCATTATTACCCCAAAAATGAAATCTTCCAATCCTTAGGCCTCTTGCCCCTAACTATTTATCCTAGGGTGGTATGGGCTAATGGAACTATCATATGGATTCTCATAATATTTCTTGGTCAATTAATCCCTCAATTAAATCTTTTAATTTATTTCCTAGGTCACTTTACACATGAAGTAGTATAATTTAAAATCCACTGACCTAGGTAATTTTTCCTGAGTTGTATATTGATAAAATATTTTTGTCTATAGGGTTTCATAATTTTCCTTTGATTATTTATACCAATTCCTTATTTAATACCAAATCTACATAATTTCCATTTTCCAAATGAAGTACAAGGAATATGTGATCCAAAATTCCAGGAAATTTACAGAACATATAAAACATTAATTTATGACTATTAGCAGGGTTCACTACTAGAAAAGTGAGTATTGGCTACACTTTTTTGGCCAGGGACTAAAAATCGTGGCTAATAGTTGAGTATTATCCACGGTTCATATTTCGTGGCTAATAATTAAGTATTAGCCACGGATAACAAATTTGTGGCAAAAAAAGTAATATTATATATATAAATATTATAGGAATGATAATTAGGGCATTCCGAAATCAGGAGCTTGATGGAGCATCGAGTCATTCTGAAATCGCGGCAAGCTCCAGTCGAGAATCTTCCTGCCATCTGTTCTCCAGCGAACCCCCTCCCCATTTGCAGGGTTTGCATATTCCTTGCGAAGAGAAGAGACGGCGGGACAGGCTTGAGAGAGAGAGAGATAGAGGAAGAGAGAGGAATCGTTTATGGGCTGGTGAGGAAGAAAGGGGCATTGCAAGATCCAGTTGATCGAGCAGGAAGCAAATGTTATTGTGAAGATCTCGGTGGGAAGTTGTTGAAACAAAGAAGATTCTGGGAGGTACGAGGCCATGGCGGCCAATGCTGGTAATCCCCTAAAGCAAGACCTATTTATGTTATATGCAGACCACGTCCCATTATTACCCCAAAAATGAAATCTTCCAATCCTTAGGCCTCTTGCCCCTAACTATTTATCCTAGGGTGGTATGGGCTAATGGAACTATCATATGGATTCTCATAATATTTCTTGATCAATTAATCCCTCAATTAAATCTTTTAATTTATTTCCTAGGTCACTTTACACATGAAGTAGTATAATTTAAAATCCACTGACCTAGGTAATTTTTCCCGAGTTGTATATTGATAAAATATTTCTGTCTATAGGGTTTCATAATTTTCCTTTGATTATTTATACCAATTCCTTATTTAATACCAAATCTACATAATTTCCATTTTCCAAATGAAGTACAAGGAATATGTGATCCAAAATTCCAGGAAATTTACAGAACATATAAAACATTAATTTATGACTATTAGCAGGGTTCACTACTAGAAAAGTGAGTATTGGCTACACTTTTTTGGCCAGGGACTAAAAATCGTGGCTAATAGTTGAGTATTATCCACGGTTCATATTTCGTGGCTAATAATTAAGTATTAGCCATGGATAACAAATTTGTGGCAAAAAAAGTAATATTATATATATAAATATTATAGGAATGATAATTAGGGCATTCCGAAATCAGGAGCTTGATGGAGCATCGAGTCATTCCGAAATCGCGGCAAGCTCCAGTCGAGAATCTTCCTGCCATCTGTTCTCCGGCGAACCCCCTCCCCATTTGCAGGGTTTGCATATTCCTTGCGAAGAGAAGAGACGGCGGGACAGGCTCGAGAGAGAGAGAGATAGAGGAAGAGAGAGGAATCGTTTATGGGCTGGTGAGGAAGAAAGGGGCATTGCAAGATCCAGTTGATCGAGCAGGAAGCAAATGTTATTGTGAAGATCTCGGTGGGAAGTTGTTGAAACAAAGAAGATTCTGGGAGGTACGAGGCCATGGCGGCCAATGCTGGGATGGTGGCCGGGTCTCACAAGAGAAACGAGTTCGTCATGATTCGACGCGAAGGAGATTCGGGGGTATGTTTTCATATTCTAATTTGTTCCTTTTTTTGTTGAATCCTTTCTCTGGAGTTTTTTTTAATTATCATTTTAGCATTTGGATCTGTGGTTAGACTGAACGATAACTTGGGATTCATATTTTTTTCTTGGCTTACAGTGATGAGTGCTGATCAGATTGGTCAGATCCAAAGTGGATCTTGCATTTATTAGGGTTATGTGTGCGTTCCTTTTTTTTAGTGAATCTGATTGTAGAATTCAATGGGTTAATGAAGTTAATCCTATCGCTTCATTTTTAGTTAATCCTATCGCTTCATTTTGAGATTTACTCGAAGTGTATCAGTAATTTCACATACGATCCGTTAGGCCCTTACCACTTCCTGTCTACTCCATTTTGTTTTCTTTCCAACTCGAAAGTTGACTCAGTAAATCTGATCTTCTTTGTGAGAATGTTGAAATTCATTTGTTTGACCCATTAGAGGAATTGACTGTTTTCATCTTATCCCCCGAGCTTCTTCTTATTTGCTCATCATTTTAAAAGAAACATCATCTAATTCCTTAACATTTCTGAACATTAATTTTCAGGTTTTCTAGGTGAAGTTGGAGCTTTGATTTCAATTTTTAACTTTATTTATTAAAGTGGATACTGGATATGAAAGTTACTTCTATTGAGCATAAAGTAGTAGAAAATATGATTAGACCATTTGTGCCTGTAAAGTGGAGGATAATAGATCAAACCCTTCTTTTATTCTCTCAAATCTGTTTCAAAACTTGATTTCTGCAATAATAGATCAAACCCTTCTTTGATCCTGGTAAGAGGGTCAGAAATTTATTTATAAGTAATCTAATTCATTTTGGAACTTTATTATTGTTATAAATTGTTTATTTTCTCCTTCAATAAACGTAATTAAGATCCCTTTCCTCTTGAACATTCAGGTTCTGCTGTAGTAGATAGATCAAGGGAGTTGGGTTTGTCCAGCTGGTCAGATCAGAATATTTTGGATGCTGATATTATTCAGGATGGTAAGCGGTCTGATGAACATGATCCTATAGTATCCAAAGGCTTGCTAAGTGATTAAGTTCTGAGCAATTATCATAGAAATATTTCCTCATACACTCTTTTTTAGGCTTGCTAAGACATCTTCATCAACTTTTATAGTGTAATGGCCTAACAATTCCCATTCTTACATATTTACCAAAATGCCATTATATTAATTTAAAAATTATCCGTACACCCATAAATTCTGAAATAATTATTCAAGACTAATAATACAATTAAACAACACTAGCAATATTTCCAAATTTATCTGAAGTGTATTGCCATCAATTCAAGAATAAATGCAAAAAGGGTAAAATGGGCATTTCAAGGTATTTTACTCCAAAAGTTCTTCAAACAGAAAGATCAAATTTTCCTAAGTCAAATATAACCTTATTTTTAACTTGGCAAAGTTTGAGGACTTTTACTTGAGGAAAACCTATTTTGCCAATTTATTTTCAAAAGGGGCTATATTTTTAAAAATTCCAATTAATGGGATTTTTGGTTCCAAAAATCCCATAATTAATCCGAGGGGTGAACTTTACCCTAATGAATCACAGAAATAAAATCCATGATTTTTGAGTGCCTCAATTAGGTTGAATGCACCATATTTAAATTATTGCTATTGGCACACCAAGGCAATGTATAAACCAACACATGCAAGTGGATTTTCCAACATGCAGTCATCCAAATGTGCTGAAATTTTTATCAGGCACCAATGATGTCCCCAAGGACCTACCACCAAAAGTTGGGGCCATGAGGAGTCATATAACTCCAAATATTTCATTTATTTAGTTTTTGATATTATGACCAAAACTATAAAAAAAGTTGTTTCACAAATTCCCCATTTTTGGCAGGGAGTATGTATGCTCTAATCATGCATGTACCTAAAATTTGGGGCCATGGTGATTGCTGGTATGACTTGGGCATCCAAATGAAATTCTGCCCTTATCTAGGACCAGTCCTAGGAGAAATGCCCTACAGGACTGTATACTACACCAAATCACAAATTTAAGGTGGCAAAATAAAGGTAAGACAGTCAGCTACATTTTTCATTTAGAGACCAGTTTCTAAAAATGCATCTAAGAGGCCTAAACATGACATGCAATGTCACTGAATAAGTGTGACATTAATTTGATTTTATTTCATTTCATATATAACAGTATTATTTGATTTTTAATTTAAGCCCGCACGAATCTTAAAGCGCAAACGAACGGGATCCGGTTATCTCCTACCTCCAGCCAACGGCTGAGATCGAGCCGACCTGGAGCAACTTTGCTGGCCTTTTCCGGCCAGCTGAGGCGGCGCCACCCCCGGCCAATGGTGTCATCACCTTCACGGTGGTGGTGGCTATCGTTTCCCAGTGATGGGGCGGCGGGAGACGGCGTCGATGGTGATCCCGAGCGGTTGAGAAAGCTTGGAAAATTCACTCCTTTCTCCCATGGCATCGGGCTCAATTGAGCCCGATATCTCACCTAATTGATCTAGGATCCTAGTACGGGTAGAGGTGAGGTGAAACGAACCTGGATTGGGGCTTGGGGGCGGTTCAGGCGGCGGTTTGCCATGGTGGTGGTGCGCCGGCGAGCTCCTCCCCGATTCCTTGATTCTCCATCATTTTCCATGTTCCAGCACTCGATTTCAATTCTTTTTCTCTCTCTGAAGCTGATGGAGGGGTTAATTGGGGCTGGGGTGGTGTATATGGGGAGATAAAACATATGTGAGCTCGGTTTGAGCTTTGGTTGTGTCACCATGGGTGCCATGTGGCCAACATGCTACCAAAAATTCTCTGGAATATCAGAGGGGGCCGACCAACATGTGTTGGGCAGAGAATTACAGCTGAAGGGGTGGCCATGTGGCCACCCTTCCCCTTCATCCCCATTTCTCTCTCCTCTTTCTCTTAAAATCCCATTTCTACCCCTTTGCATGCATTCTCTCTCCTGATTTAGAGGGGTAGGACTGGTCTTGTTCACTTGGGCTGGCCATGGGCCAAATTTGGTGGGCTTGGTCCAAGGAGAGTGAGCTTAGTCTTCATTTTCTTCTTTAGGTCAATTGTGTTGACTATGTTGACTTTGAGTTGACTTGGTCAACCATGGTGGGTGGGCTAACCCCATTTGATGGTCATGAGCTTAGTGGCACCACCCAACTTGGGTTGGGTCAAGGGGGTGCCCTACTTAGGCTAATTGGGCTTATGAGTGTGGGTTTGACCAAATTAAGCCCAAGGTTGACTTGGGTCAACTGGGGTCAAAGTGTTTACCTAGTGACATGCCCTAGGGTCCACTTAGATTGTTTTTAGGGTTAGGGCAATGTGGTGGGGTCATGGTGTGGTCTGGGTTCCTATTTAAGCTAGTTTGACCAAGTTTGACTTTGGTCCTATAGTGGGCCCCACATGGCTACCACCCACTACCTAGGGTCAAACCTAGCTGATCTCCTTAAAACTCACCCCATGCCTAACCCAATCTAAGTTGAGGGGTCCAAAAGTAACATGGGATGTTACAAATTCCAATAAACAAGAAAATAACTTCGTCCCCGAAATTTAAGTTCGGGTCTACGGGGTTCTCTTTGCAAGAATTTTTAAGAAACTTTAAAACATAAATTGAAAGTACCTGATGCAAATAGCTCCGGGTGTTACTCCAGCATCAGATCCCTCGGCTCCTAGGTGTGCTCCTCCCGTCCATGGTTGGACCACATCACCTTCACAAGAGGGACCTTCTTCTTCCGCAACACTCGGATGGCTGTATCATCAGTCCGGATCGGCTCCAATCTAACTGATCTGTCAGGCTCTACCGGTCCTGCTGTAGTAGTAATGTGCTGCTCCGGCCGAAGGAGAGATCTTCGCAAGGAAGAGACATGGAAGACGTCATGTAATGCACCCAACTCCAGTGGCAGCTACAGTCGGTAAGCTAAGGGGCCGATCCGCTCCAGGATCAGGTATGGCCCCATGTATCATGGACTGAGCTTGTTGTGCCTCCGCACCCGAGAGACACCATGTACTGGACGTATCTTCAAGAATACTATGTCTCCAACCTGGAACTCCACCTTCCGGTGCCGAGCATCATAATATTTTGCCTGCCTGCTCTGGGCCTCTAGAAGCCGATCCCTGATCAAACGAATCTAAACCTCAGTATCCTCTATATAATCAGATCCAAGAGCCCTGGTATCCACATCCTGAACCCATGATAGCGGTGTCCGACATCTCCTCCCATAAAGTGCCTCATATGGAGCCATCCGGATGCTAGCCTGGTGGCTGTTATTATACGAGAACTCAATCAGTGGCAGCAGCCTCTCCCAAGGCTTCCCCGTATCCAATATGCATAGTCTGAGTAGGTCCTCCATGGTCCGGATGGTCCGCTCGGTCTGTCCGTCGGTCTGCGGATGGAAGGCGGTACTAAAAGTAAGCCGAGATCCCAAGTAAGCATGCACGGCCCTCCACTCGCTCGAAGTGAACCGACCATCACGGTCTGAAACAATCGTCCTGGGAATGCCATGATATCTGACGAACTGCTCCACAAATAATCTCACCAGAACTGCGACTGGGGCATCCTTCCGAACTGGGATAAAGCGCGCTACCTTGGTCAGTCTATCCACTATGACCCATATAGAATCATGCCCAGAGTGGGAGCGAGGCAATCCGTGTACAAAGTCCATAGCAATGTCCTCGAACTTCCATTCTGGAACTGGCAGTGGCTGTAGTAAACCTCCCGGGATCTTGCATTCTGCTTTCACACGCTGGCAGGTCTCGCAATGGGTCACAAAATCTGTGATCTCCCTCTTCATCCCAGGCCAATACATAGACCTCCGCAAATCTGCCCACATCTTGGTGATGTCGGGGTGCACTGAGTATCTGGAGCAATGAGCCTCTCTGAGTATGTCATCCCGGATACTGCCCCCTGCTGGTATGTAAATGCACCCACAAAATCGAAGAAGATCATCCTGTAGCGTGTAGTCCTCAACCTTGCCCCTCTCTAGGGCACTAAAAATCGGATGTAATGCAGCATCCAGCCTCTGATGTGTTCGAATGCGCTCCCGTATATCATCACCACTGATCACTGAGCTCAAATACTCTCGATACACCACTGGTTCGGTCTCAGATTATAACGGTCCAGGCCCATCCCATGGGAACCCGCTGGACCGCCGACCTACCAGAGTCCAGACCCGGGCCCACTCCTGGTAGTCAGCCTATCACATTCAAGCCTGCAGGCCATGCACCCCAACCCCTCTCCGCGCCTGTTTATCAGCAGCGGTAGGTTGTTGCCACTGGGTCTCGAACCCAGGACCTTGATAAGAGAGCTTTCCTCCACTCCCTCATCACCAACTGAGCTGCAGCTCAGTTGGTGATGAGGGAGTGGAGGAAAGCTCTCTTATCAAGGTCCTGGGTTCGAGACCCAGTGGCAACAACCTACCGCTGCTGATAAACAGGCGCGGAGAGGGGTTGGGGTGCATGGCCTGCAGGCTTGAATGTGATAGGCTGACTACCAGGAGTGGGCCCGGGTCTGGACTCTGGTAGGCCGGCGGTCCAGCGGGTTCCCATGGGATGGGCCTGGACCGTTATAAAAAGTGCACTTTCTATAACGGTCCAGGCCCATCCCATGGGAACCCGCTGGCACCGCCGGCCTATCAGAGTCCAGACCCGGGCCCACTCCTGGTAGTCAGCCTATCACATTCAAGCCTGCAGGCCATGCACCCCAACCCCTATCCGGCCTGTTTATCAGCACGGTAGGTTGTTGCCACTGGGTCTCGAACCCAGGACCTTGATAAGAGAGCTTTCCACCACTCCCTCATCACCAACTGAGCTGCAGCTCAGTTGGTGATGAGGGAGTGGTGGAAAGCTCTCTTATCAAGGTCCTGGGTTCGAGACCCAGTGGCAACAACCTACCGTGCTGATAAACAGGCCGGAGAGGGGTTGGGGTGCATGGCCTGCAGGCTTGAATGTGATAGGCTGACTACCAGGAGTGGGCCCGGGTCTGGACTCTGGTAGGCCGGCGGTGCCAGCGGGTTCCCATGGGATGGGCCTGGACCGTTATAATGCAGCTCAGTTGGTGATGAGGGAGTGGTGGAAAGCTCTCTTATCAAGGTCCTGGGTTCGAGACCCAGTGGCAACAACCTACCGTGCTGATAAACAGGCCGAAGAGGGGTTGGGATGCATGGCCTGCAGGCTTGAATGTGATAGGCTGACTACCAGTGGTGGGCCCGGGTCTGGACCCTTGTAGGCCGGCGGTGCCAGCGGGTTCCCATGGGATGGGCCTGGACCGTTATACAGATACCATGGTAATGTGCATGTCTTCCATCATCCGTAGCAGCTCTATAGACATTAACCGAGGCTCCGGTCCAGAAGTGCCGGCCCTCCTGCTTAAGGCATCTGCTACCGTGTTCGCTTTTCCCGGATGGTAGTGGATCTTATAATCATAGTCGCAGAGGAATTCCAGCCATCTCCTCTGTCGCAGGTTTAAGTCCTTCTGTGTATCGATATATTTAAGTTCTTGTGATCTGAAAAGACGTTACAATGAATCCCATATAAGTAATGCCTCCATATCTTTAGGGCGAATACCACAGCCCCGAGCTCTAAGTCATGTACTGGATAGTTATGCTCATGCTTCTTCAACTGTCTTGAAGCATAAGCAATAACATGTCCATGCTGCATCAGGACAACACCCATCCCCTGATAAGAGGCGTCTATGTAGATCTGGAATCCTTCACTCCCGGATGGAAGCGCAAGAATGGGGGATGAGATGAGTCGGTCCTTCAGCTCCTGAAAAGCCGTCTCGCACTGCTCTGACCAAACAAAATCTGCATCCTTCTTCGTCAAGGACGTGAGGGGGAGTGCTATCCTCGAGAACCCCTCCACGAACTTACGATAATACCCTGCTAGTCCCAAGAAACTGCGAATGTCAGATGCGGTCTTCGGCCGTGGGCAATCCCTCACTGTCTCTATCTTAGCTGGGTCCACTGCTAATCCAGCCCCACTGATAGTGTGCTCCAGGAAAGCCACCTCCTGCAGCCAGAACTGTCACTTTGAAAACTTTGCGTACATCTGGGACTCCCTCAGCCTCTACAAGACCTGCGTCAGATGCTCTGTATGCTCCTCCTGAGTCCGGGAATATATCAGAATGTCGTCGATGAATACAATCACGAAGCGGTCTAAGAAGGGCTCGAATACACGGTTCATTAGACTCATGAATGCGGTAGGGGCATTCGTGAGTCCAAAAGGCATCACCGTGAACTCATATAACCTGTAGCGTGAACTGAATGCCGTCTTCGGTATGTCCTCTTCCCGGATGCGGAGCTGGTAGTAACCAGATCGCAAATCTAGCTTAGAGAACCAGAAGGCTCCCTGTAGCTGGTCAAATAGCTCATCTATCCGAGGCAGAGGATAGGTATTGCGGACCGTTAACCGGTTCAGCTCCCGGTAATCTATGCATAGTCGCAATGACCCGTCCTTCTTCTTCACAAAGAGAACTGGCGCTCCCCACGGCGATGAACTGGGCCGCACAAATCCTGACTCGACTAGCTCCAGAAGTTGAGTCCTGAACTCCGCTAACTCCCTGGGAGCCATCCTGTAGGGTGCCCGGGACACCGGCCTCGCTCCCGGTACTAGCTGAATCCTGAAATCCAAGTCTCTGGCAGGTGGTAGCCCGGGCAATTTCTCCGGTAATACGTCGGAGAAATCTAGGACCACCGGAATATCTGAAATAGTCGTCTTTGCTCCCAGCATCTCAAAGCAGATAAGGTAAACTTCCTCTCCCTGCTCGTGGGCCTTCAAAGCCTGTACAGAAGATAACAATTGATGGCAGATAGGCTGAATACCTTCGATGATAACATGAGAGTCGTCATGCCTTAGCGTGATCCTCCTGGACGGACAATCTATCTGAGCATGGTTCCGATGTAACCATGTCACACCCAAAATCAAGTCGAAGTCTTGCAGCTTCATAATAGTTGCTGGCGCCTCAAATGCCTTGCCACCAATCTCGGCCTCCATATCACAATGTGTAGTGGTCCGCAGCTCTGACCCATTGGGTAGACGCACCCTCATCTCTAGTCCAGGAAATCTCTCCACGACTTCGAGTCCGTCTATGAAGGCCTCGGAAACGAATGAGTGCGAAGCACCTGTGTCAAAGAGAGTATGAGTGGGCTTGCCGCTGATCATAACTATGTCTGAGGTTTGTTTACGTTAAAATTAATTGTTACCCTATAGTTCCAGGTACTATATAATTGAAAACTCAAGAAATTTAATAAATAACCTTAAGTACCTGTGATAACCTCCTCGGGGTTCCTCTGCTCTGTGAGGTCCAAGGCGTATATCTGCTCCTGCTCGCGTCACCTGCCGTGATATCCCCGGCCTCGGCCTCGGCCCTGCTGTACTGGGGCCACTGGAGGTGGAGGAGGAGGAGGATGGAATCTATACCGGCACTCCGACCTAATGTGCCCGGGCTGGCGGCATCCGTAACAAACTACCTGTCGGTGGCCTCGGTCATCCTATCTCCTCGGATCATGCATCTGTAGAGGTGGGGGAGCCAATGCTGGAGGAGGCCCCTGCTCCTGCCTGAAGTTGGGACGACGACATCCCCCACCCTTCTTGTATCTGATAGTCCTGCCTCTCTAAGAGCCCCTGCTGCTCTCTCCTGATGTCGACCCATCAAATGGTCTCTTCCCTCTGCCTTGCACCATTAGCTGGTCAGCCTCCAGCTTCTTTGCCATCTCGATGATCTGTCTAGATGTGCCATGAGAAATGAACAGCAAGGCCTGCCTCAAATCGTCCCTGAGGCCCCGGTAGAACCTCTTGGCATACCTCCTATCATCGGTATCCTGAATCCCTGCGAACCTGGCCAAATGAGAGAACTCTCTCTCATACTCGATCACCGATCTAGTCCCCTGCCTGAGGTTCAAAAACATCTCCTCCAAGGCATCTCTGTCCGTAGCAGAGACGAAATGATCTAGAAATACATCGCCAAACTCCTCCCATGATATCTCTGACGGCCCCCAGTCCGCATATGTAGACTCCCGCACTGATTTCCACCATCTCTTCGCATGATCCTCTAGTGCAGAGGTGGCTAGAGGTACTGCCTTGCCGACCGGGCAGCTGATGCCTGCTAAAATCTCGTGTATGGCCTCCAGCCATTCTTCCGTCTTTACCGCATCCTCTGTCCCACGGTACGTCGGTGGGGACAGGCTCTTGAAGGCACTCAGCCAGCTCGACCCCGGATTTGGCTGTGGAGCCGGGACTTGCTGGGATTTGAAGGCATCCAGAATCGCCGTCAAAGTCTGCCACATCTCCGTATGAAGGAATGGAGTGGCAGCTGGAGGGGGAGGAGCCACATTTTGCGGCGCGGCGACCTATGGAGGTTGCATAAGGGTAAGGTTAAAACAGAACTGGCCTAACTCATTGTACTTTGTGGACCATTTTATGTGACTTTTACACATGGGCACACCACTGCTTCCGCTGCATAGCTTGTCCGCAAACTAATGCTCGGGCGGAGGTGGTCCCGTGTTGTGGACTTCTTTCTCATATGATCGTTGTTCAAGTGATACCAGTTTGTAAGACCCCTTCCTCCCCCTTACCAAGGAGGGCTACCGGGTCTTATGCCCAGAACCGCCGTCTTACGGTGGCACTAACTCACGGGTTAGTCGACACCGTAACACGCCGATCCTGCCGGCTAATACGATCATTTAACCTATAGGCCAATATGAGAAGGAGAAGTAAAGCAGTATATTAATCCACTAGTCCACAAGTCACATAGTACAAATCATATGTATGCAATGAAAAGTACATCAATATAGTCCACAAAAGAGTACAAAATGAAAGAGTAATAAGGGCTTATGCCCAGTACATCAAATCAAATCTCTCTCTCTAATAAAAGCAGAAGATATACTAGTACATCAGAATTCGTCCCACCTGAGGACGCACAGTAGTGGTAGTAGCCTGCTGTAGCGGTATCTACTCCTCACGTCCTGTCTCCTCGTCGTGCTGGTGCTCCATCTCCACGGGCTCCTAAAAATAGTATGGTCACCGACCATTAGTCAAAAAGACTAAGTCGTTTCTTCCGCACCTCGCCCCGCAGCTCCTAGGCACCGAGCGGGAGGACGAAGCGGAGGACAACAAGGGGTAGCAAAGGTGGAAGCAGGTGACAGAAACTAACTAGCAGTTGTAATAAGTTTTATTGTTCTATTCTAGCAGTTCTATATATGGTACAAGAAGGTAAAGAGTAGTACAGTAAAGGAAGTAAAGAACAACAGTAAGAGCATGTAAATAAACTATTCTACCACTATACTACCATCACAAAAGTACCCTAACTTATATAAATGCCCATACAAATATATAAGTTACGATTTCCAGGAAATTTAACTTATCATATAAAAGAGCCCATACTAATTTATATGATAAGGATCTATGAAGCGTATGACCTAATATGAATGAATGTTATGATGCAAATTTTATGCACAGGCAAGTGCAACTCACGCACAACGACTCTGTGATCACAGACCTTTAGTTTCCACTTTTTGAGAGCTAGCATCACTCTCGGGTACCACCGCTGTGGCTACGGCAGCAGCGGAGCGGGCGTCTCCACTTCTAGGCTGGTATGCACACTACCAAGCCTTAGACCCCTCTCATACGCCTCTGTACACGTCCAAGGTGCACTCTAGAGTCTCGCGTACGTACTTTGCTGACAACCCGTCAGTCTTGTTGGGTCGGATGTGCGTTATCGGGGGTCGTCCTCCAGACCGCAGTGTAAAACAACCCACTGGCCCCTCTAACCCTCACAACAGCCTGGTGCACCGTACTGCCATCGGTGCGACGAACGGCCAGTACCGCATGCCCCGCCACTATATTTATGCACATGCAAGTATTTCATTCAGAGCCTTCCGCTCGCAGGACCAAACCCGTCCTGAAACCCTCAAACCCAACCCGGGTGAGAATGCACAATAGTGCCTTTATACCAATTCCCTCAAACCCTACACGGGTGAGCATATATCATGAATCTATCTAACCCTACACGGGTGAAAAGGTACAACAAATGTCTTAACCTATTAGACTACACTTGTCTACGGGTTATTATACTTAGTGATTTAATGTTAATCCCAGGACTGCCCAGGGTATACCCGGTGAAGGGCTCTCGGGGGCACTAGGAACTACGATGGGATTACGCCCAAAGTTCCCTTTCGCAAGGATATTTACTTTAGTTGATGACTACCCATGTTTCACCCCAGCTCTCTTTGTTGCTCTGGAACAATCCTAGTGACTTAAGATATTACCGGGAAACCGACGGTCTTCCGTCGACCTCCACTCCAGTTGCTACCTAAAGACTTACACTTTTACTCTCGTCACTAAGACAATACTACACCAGGGATTATTCATATTTCACTCCCTTATTCTTCTGATAATCAATCCTCTGGTAATCCCCTAAAGCAAGACTTATTTATGTTATATGCAGACCACGTCTCATTATTACCCCAAAAATGGAATCTTCCAATCCTTAGGCCTCTTGCCCCTAACTATTTATCCTAGGGTGGTATGGGCTAATGAAACTATCATATGGATTCTCATAATTTTCCTTGGTCAATTAATCCCTCAATTAAATCTTTTAATTTATTTCCTAGGTCACTTTACACATGAAGTAATATAATTTAAAATCCACTGACCTAGGTAATTTTTCTTGAGTTGTATATTGATAAAATATTTTTGTCTACAGGGTTTCATAATTTTACTTTGATTATTTATACCAATTCCTTATTTAATACCAAATCTACATAATTTCCATTTTCCAAATGAAGTACAAGGAATATGTGATCCAAAATTCCAGGAAAATTACAGAACATATAAAACATTAATTTATGACTATTGGCAGGGTTTCATCTAATATTATAGTGTAATGGCCTAACAATTCCCATTCTTACATATTTACCAAAATGCCATTATATTAATATAAAAATTATCCGTACACCCATAAATTCTGAATTAATTATGCAAGACTAATAATACAATTATACAACACTATCAATATTTCTAAATTTATCTAAAGTGTATTGCCATCAATTCAAGAATAAATGCAAAAAGGGTAAAATGGGCATTTCAAGGTATTTTACTCCAAAGGTTCTTCAAACAGAAAGATCAAATTTTCCTAAGTCCAATATAACCGTAGTTTTAACTTGGCAAAGTTTGAGGACTTTTACGTGAGGAAAACCTATTTTGCCAATTTATTTTCAAAAGGGGCTATATTTTTAAAAATTCCAATTAATGAGATTTTTGGTTCCAAAAATCCCATAATTACTCAGAGGGGTGACCTTTACCCTAATGAACCATAGGAATAAAATCCATGATTTTTGCGTGCCTCAATTAGGCTGAATGCACCATATTTAAATTATTGCTATTGGCACACCACGGCAATGTATAAACCAACACATGCAGGTGGATTTTCCAACATGCAGTGATCCAAATGTGCTGAAATTTTTATCATGCACCAATGATATCCCCAAGGACCTACCACCAAAATTTGGGGCCATGAGGTGTCATATAACTCCAAATATTTCATTTATTTAGTTTTTGATATTATGACCAAAACTATAGAAAACATTTTTTCAAAAATTCCCCATTTTTGGCAGGGGCTATGTATGCTATAATCATGCATGTACCCAAAATTTGGGGCCATGGTGATTGCTGGTTTGACTTGGGCATCCAAATGAATTTATGCCCTTGTCTAGGATCAGTCCTAGGAGAAATGCCCTACAGGACTGTATACAACACCAAATCACAAATTTAAGGTGGAAAAATAACGGTACGACAGTCAGCTACATTTTTCATTGAGAGACCAGTTTCTGTAAATGCCTCTAAGAGGCCTAAAAATGACATGCAATGTCACTGAATAAGTGTGACATTAATTTGATTTTATTTCATTTCATATATAACAGTATTATTTGATTTTAAATTTAAGCCCGCACGAATCTTAAAGCGCAAACGAACGGGATCCGGTTATCTCCTACATCCAGCCAACGGCTAAGATCGAGCTGACCTGGAACAACTTTGCTGGCCTTTTCCGGCCAGCTGAGGCGGCGCCACCGCCGGCCAATGGTGCCATCACCTTCACGGTGGTGGCTATCGTTTCCCGGTAATGGGGCGGCGGGAGACGGCGGCGATGGTGATCCTGAGCAGTTGAGAAAGCTTGGAAAATTCACTCCTTTCTCCCATGGCATCGGGCTCAATTGAGCCCGATATCTCACCTAATTGATCTAGGATCCTAGTACGGGTAGAGGTGAGGTGAAACAGACCTGGATTGGGGCTTGGGGGCAGTTCAGGCGGCGGTTTGCCATGGTGGTGGTGCGTCGGCGAGCTCCTCCCCGATTCCTTGATTCTCCACCATTTTCCGTATTCCAGCACTCGATTTCAATTCTTTTTCTCTCTCTGAAGCTGTGGAGGGGTTAATTGGGTCTGGGGTGGTGTATATGGGGAGATAAAACCTATGTGAGCTCGGTTTGAGCTTTGGTTGTGTCACCATGGGTGTCATGTGGCCAACATGCTACCAAAAATTCTCTGGAATATCATAGGGGGCCGGCCAGCATGTGTTGGGCAGAGAATTGCAACTGAAGGGGTGGCCATGTGGCCACCCTTCCCCTTCATCCCCATTTCTCTCTCCTCTTTCTCTTAAAATCTCATTTCTACCCCTTTGCATGCATTCTCTCTCCTGATTTAGAGGGGTAGGACTGGTCTTGTTCACTTGGGCTGGCCATGGGCCAAATTTGGTGGGCTTGGTCCAAGGAGAGTGAGCTTAGTCTTCATTTTCTTCTTTAGGTCAATTGTGTTGACTATGTTGACTTTGAGTTGACTTGGTCAACCATGGTGGGTGGGCTGACCCCATTTGATGGTAATGAGCTTAGTGGCACCACCCAACTTGGGTTGGGTCAAGGGGGTGCCCTACTTAGGCTAATTGGGCTTATGAGTGTGGGTTTGACCAAATTAAGCCCAAGGTTGACTTGGGTCAACTGGGGTCAAAGGTTTGCCCTAGTGACATGCCCTAGGGTCCACTTAGATTGTATTTAGGGTTAGGTCAATGTGGTGGGGTCATGGTGTGGTCTGGGTTCCTATTTAAGCTAGTTTGACCTAGTTTGACTTTGGTCCTATAGTGGGCCCCACATGGCTATCACCCACTACCTAGGGTCAAACCTAGCTGATCTCCTTAAAACTCACCCCATGCCTAACCCAATCTAAGTTGAGGGGTCCAAAAGTAACATGGGATGTTACACAAGGTGAGGAGTGTGATCACCTCCCTAGTGGATAGAGACACCGGCCCACCCCGCGCGCTAACTAAACACTCGTCCGCTGAGTCCGCAAGGACTTAGCCGGATTCCAAGGAACAAACAGCCAGGAGAATAGCGATGCACCTTTAGGCGAACTCTCATCAATCCGCCCAAGCTATGCGGACAAGGCACCAGCCCGCAGAGCCCGCAAACACCGCAGGACAACAACATCCCCCTTCAGTGACTGTCCGCACATACAAGAGGCAGTCCGCACACCACCAGAGCAACACCTCTATCAGCCACAAGTCCACGACCAAGGGCAGTCCGCCCGGTCAACAGCGGACTTGGCGAATACAGCGGACACACTGGTCTTGTCACAGAATGTGACCAAGTCCAGTAAAACACCAAAAGACCTAGCGCGAGCTTGACGGACATAGCTCCGTCTGCCAATCATCCAGAACACAGACCGCCAACACCTCGCCAGAGTAAGGCAGTCCACAAGCTACTCGCACGTCTGCCCAACGCAACGGCCATCTGCCGGACTCCAAACACCAGTCCGCCACAGCAACAACACTGTTGTACTACCAGATCTCGGCAAGGCCACGACCAAGCTCCTAAGGCCAGTCCTCAATAGCGGACACCGCGGACTAGCCAGTCCGCCACTCCTCATGCGGATAGAGCACAGAACCAGCCTGTTAACTCAAGCTTGCAAACCCGCAAAGCCACTGATCAACCAAGCACTGCCTGCAGTCTGCATATCGCAGTCCGCTCAGTCCGCTTGCTTGAAGCCCGACGTCCTTGGTCATACACCAACCAGTCCTTATAGCAGACTGCATAGCCCGCACACTAGGTCGCACAAGCCGCTCCTCAAGAACAGCCAAGCTAGCACCCAGAACGTAACCAACAGTCCGCCCATGCTGCGGACACAGACCGCTCAGGCCACTCTACAAGAACAGCCAGGTCCAACCAGGCCTATCACCAGGCCGCATAACAGCAGCTCGCACAGTCCGCCCAGTGTGCAGACTCTATCCGCTCAGGCCGCTCGGCCTGCCCATCAACCACTTTCACTTCACAAATTTCAACACTCCCACTTGAAGTGAGAAGTGGTGATCAAGCCCAGCAAGCTGCGCAACCACTCAAAAGGCCCCTTCGACAGTGGCTTCAGGAAGATGTTAGCAAGATTATCTTCACTCCAAACATGCCCGACCAGAAGAGATCCCTCCAACACCTTCTCCCTTATGAAGTGGTGATCGATCTCAATATGCTTGGTCCTAGCGTGACACACTGGATTGTTTACCAGCTTGAGAGCACTCTCATTGTCACCCCGGAGTAGAGTTGGCCCTTGCACTTCTTCATGCACATCCTCTATAAGCCTCCTCAACCAGATGACTTCCCGAGCAGCCAAGGCCGAAGCCTTATACTCTACCTCCGTAGTTGAGACGGACACCGAGTCCTGCTTCTTGCTACACCACGAGATGCTAGCTGATCCGCAAGTGAACACATAACCTGAAGTTGACCTTCGATCATCCGAATCACCGCCATAGTCAGCATCTGTGTACCCAAGAAAGGCAAAATCCGAGTCCCTTTTATAGAGAAGTCTCATGTCAGAAGTTGTCTTGACATACTTCAGAATGTTCTTTGTCGCCACTAGATGAGACTTCCTTGGTTCAGCCATAAACCGACTTACTCGGCCAACAGCGTAAGCAATGTCTGGCCTTGTAATCGTCAGGTAGATCAAGCTTCCAACAAGAGCTCTGAACACCAAGGGGTCAGGAAGAATCCTTCCCTCATCTCGTCGAAGCTTCAGCCCATGTTCCAGTGGAGTAGAGCAACTCTTTCCTTCGCCCATGCCGAACCGCTTCACAATGCGATCTGCATATCCTCTTTGGCAAATGAGTATACCACTCTTCTTCTTCTCCACTTCAAGACCGAGAAAGTGATGAAGCTCTCACAAGTCTTTCATCTCAAAGCATATAGCAAGCTCAGCCCTCAGCCTTGCTACTTCCTCCTCCGAATTTCCTGTAATGATCATGTCATCCACATACAGCAGGACCAAAACTTGAAGCTCCCCCTTCTTCTTGACGAACAAGCTAGAATCCGAGTTGGAAGCAAGATACCCGAAGAATTGGAGATATTCTGCAATCTTCTCATACCAAGCCCTAGGAGATTGCTTCAACCCGTAGAGAGCCTTCCGAAGCTTGCAGACATAGTCCGGATGATCTTCAGAAACAAATCCAAGTGGCTGATCCATGAAGATGTCTTTGTCAATTTCTCCGTAAAGAAAAGCATTCTTCACATCAAGCTGCCACATCCTCCAACACTTGCTAGCAGCCAAGGCGATCACCACTCTAACTGAAGTCATCTTTGCAACTAGACTAAATGTCTCCTCATAGTCTTCTCTATACTGCTGTGAGAATCCTCGAGCAATCAGGCGAGCTTTGTATCTATCAATGCTACCATCAGCCTTCTTATTCAACTTAAACACCCACTTGCAAGTCACTGGAGTAATGCCATCAACCTTGGGCACAAGATCCCAGGTTTCATTCTTCTTGAGAGCAGCAATCTCTTCCTTCATGACATCTTCCCACTCCTTGACTCCAGTGGCCTCATTGAAGTTTGCAGGCTCTTTCTCATCCAGACGACCTGCAAAGAAGCAAGAGACAAAGCTCACTGCATTCCCATCACAGTAACGAGCCGGTAGCTTAATAACCCTCTTCGATCTCCGAAGGGTCTGCTCCTTGCTTACTACCTCTGTTGCTCCTTCAGGCTCAGCACCACCTTCAGGAAATCTTTGAGCAATGCTCCCCCTGCTTCCTGAGCCAGAAGCCTCAGCACCAGAATTTGAAGCAACAGGAGCTGCTGGTGAAACAGCAAGCTCCTCTTCCAGGCCTTCAGCAGCCACCATAGGTTTTTCATTAACCTTGCTTCTGGTTAGCTCAACCGAGCCACCTCCATACGACGTCAACTCGTTAAAGACAACATCTCTTGACACAACGAACATCTTTGTCGCATGATCCATGCATTTCCATCCCTTCTTCCGCTCATCGTAGCCAACAAAGACAAGCTTCCTTGCCTTTGCATCCAACTTAGTCCGTGAAGCATCCGGGACATGCACATAGTAAGTTGAACCGAACACCCGAAGGTGTTCCACACTAGGCTTCTCCTTCAGCAACAACTCAAAAGGATTCTTCATGTTGATCGGGCTAAGCGGCATCCAGTTGATGACATAAGAAGCACAAGACATCCCCTGCTCCCAAAAGGACCTTGGAATGTCTTTCGCATGAAGCCAGCATTTGCAAGTCTCCGTCAAATGACAGATCTTCCGCTCTGCTACTCCATTTTGTTGTGGAGTGTGAGCACAAGTGAGCTCTCTCTGAATTTTGTGCTTCCTGCAGAAGTTAGAAAACTCGGAGGAAACAAACTCACCCTGTTATCTGTTCTAAGCTTCTTGATCCGCAAGCCAAGCCATCCCTCTACTAGCTCCTTGAACTCCAGAAACAACCGGAAGGCTTCAGACTTCTCCTTCAAGAAATAAACACAAGTATATCTTGAGTAGTCATCAGTCAGAACAAGCATGTATCTACTTCCACCAAGGCTGGCAGTGACAGTTGGTCCCATCAAGTCGCCATGAATGCACTCCAATGGTTGCTTGGTCCTTGTTTGTGATTTATCAAATGGAAGGCGATGTGCCTTACCGTATTGACATCCCGCGCAAACATGCCTGTCACCAAAGGAGGACAACTTAGGCAAACCTCTCACCAAACTTCTACTAGCCATAGCCTTCAGCTTGTCCAATCCTACATGCCCCAGCCTCTCATGCCAGATAGCAGCGCTATCGTTGGCTCTCATTCGATCAACATAAGAATTAGTTGCAAGAACAAACAAGTTCTTAACTCTCCTTCCTACATGAGCAACATCAGCCTTAACCGTTGATACGTTGCGAAGGAACTTCACGTCTGTTGGCCCAAACAGGACGTGATAACAAGCATCTACTACATTGGTCACAAAGAAGAGGTTCTTCTTCATGCCCGGTACGTGATACACACTCCTTAATGTGAGTGGCCCCTGATCACTACCCAAAGACACAACCCCCTCTTTCTCTACTGCATAAACAATATTATCAGCAATTATGATAGCTTCGTTACCTTAGTATGCTTGCAAAGAAGAGAACTTCGACATGTCTCCGGTGAGGTGATGACCACACCCGGAGTCCACGATCCATTCACCGTTGAAGTCCGCAGCTGACAAGGCACGGACACAAGTGTCCGTCATGAAGGCTCCGCCTCATTCAGCTTCCTCACTCTTAGAGCAAGCTTCCTCCTTGCCTACAGCATGCCCAGGCTGCAGTTCGACCTTGCAGTCCCGCTTGAAGTGCCCTCACTGATGACACCTGTAGCACTTCAAGTTCTTCTTCCAGTCCTTCTTTGGAGCAGCGCTCCTCTCCGGCTGATAAGAAGTTGAAGGCTCTTTCTCACCAGCGACCTGCTTCTTCTTCCCTTCCCACCTCTTCTTCTTCTTGCCCATGAAGAGTGCTTCACTGCTCTCCTCAGAGATAGTGACTCCAGCCATCTGTCTTGCCAGACTTTCCTACAAAGCAAGCAAATTTTCAAGCTCCCGCAAAGATGGATGAGTGGCCTAGCCTTGAACTAACGTAACAAAAGCAACATATTCCTTCCGCAAGGCACAGATTATGTGCTTCTTCAATTTAGCCTCAGAAATAGGCTCATCAGGATCAAGAGCTGACAGCTCAGCACACAAGCTCTTCATCTTCAAAAAGAATTTTGAGATGGTCAGGTCTCGTTGAGTTGCCCTTGCCAACTCATTTTCCAAGAACTGGAGCCTCGTCACGTTCTTCCTATTGAACAACTCATTAATAGTTGTCCAAATATCAGCAGCTGATTCACATCCAATGATGTGATCAAACAGCTCTGGTGACACAGCTCTCTTGAGAACAAACTCCGCCTTAGCATTGGATTTTCTACAGAGCCTCACCTTCTCAGCAGTTCTGAAAGCAGTAGTCACTTCCTGTCTGTCATCACCACCGACGACCTCCCATAGCTCCTCACCAAGAAGGTAACTCTTCATACACGACTTCCACTTTTTGTAGTTAGTCGTCGTCAAGAATTCAATGTCAAGACCCCTTACATAGCTTCCTTCCATAGCAACAACCGATTGGTTAAGCCTTCAGAAGCACAGAGCACCAACACAGGTTGATCACCACTCAAGCACAGAGCAACAACACTGGTTGAACACCGCTCAAGCAACTGAACCTCCCTCTGATACCATGTTGAATTTTCTCAAAGTGGTCAGCAAGATAGCCCAAAACCAAATTAATATTCTCGGCACTACCCAGTTCGCACTTTGATCAAGCGGAAATCTCAAGGAGCAACACTTAACACAACATGCACATGGAAGAACAAGCAGATCTTATTCATTAACTTCTTTACAAGGCGAGACATATGTGGCGAGACATGATTTCGCAAGTACACAAGCTACAAAACAGAAAGTCCAAAACAAGCCGAGCGAACAGAATTGTAGACCGCCGAGATCGTCGAGTCCTCCTAGTCCCTGAAACCACCCGAACTCTAGCTGCTACACGCCGAATAGAACACGGAGTCCGCCTGAGACCGCAAGGCCGCGCGGACACTCCGTTATTCGCGTACTGCTGAAGAACTGATGAACAGACCTCCTACCTGCCTGAGACCGGCGGACAGGTTATTGGAACTTGGCAAAGCTGAAGCAGAGAACTGACAAGCCGCAGAGCGACCTGTTGAGATCGCAGAGACTGCACACTTCCAAGTACTTGACTGAAGTCAAAGCCAAACTTCTGGCTCCTTGAAGCTAGCCGCGCGACCTGCACACAACAACAGTCAACTCTGATTCAAACTGCGCGGACAGAAAAACTGAGATCGCAGCACTTTGACCGAGCCCCCACTTACTATTCACTCAGTTACTGTAGACGTGCCGGGGGTTCTATTTATCGACGAGGTGAGGAGTGTGATCACCTCCCTAGTGCATAGAGACACCGCCCCAGCCCGCGCGCTAACTAAACACCCGTCCGCTGAGTCCGCAAGGACTTAGCCGGATTCCAAGGAACACACCGTCAGGAGAATAGCGATGCACCTTTAGGCGAACTCTCATCAGTCTGCCCAAGCTATGCGGACAAGGCACCAGCCCGTAGAGCCCGCAAACACTGCAGGACAGCAACATCCCCCTTCAGTGACTGTCCACACATACAAGAGGCAGTCCACACACCACCAGAGCAACACCTCTATCAGCCACAAGTCCACGACCAAGGGCAGTCCGCCCTGTCAACATTGGACTTGGCGAATACAGCGGAAACACTGGTCTTGTCACACAATGTGACCAAGTCCAATAAAACACCAAAAGACCTAGCGCGAGCTTGGCGGACATAGCTCCGTCCGCCAATCATCCAGTACACAGACCGCCAACACCTCGCCAGAGTACGGTAGTCCACAAGCTACTTGCACGTCTGCCAATGCAACGGCCATCTGTCGGACTCCAAACACCAGTCCGCCACAGCAACAACACTACTGTACTACCAGAGCTCGGCAAGGCCACATCCAAGCTCCTAAGGCCAGTCCGCAACAGCGGACACCGCGGACTAGCCAGTCCGCCACTCCTCATGCGGATAGAGCACAAAACCAGCATGTTAACTCAAGCTTGCAAACCCGCAAAGCCTCTGATCAACCAAGCACTGCCTACAGTCCGCATATCGCAATCCGCTCAGTCCGCTTGCTCGAAGCCCGACGTCCTTAGTCATTGACCAACCAGTCCTTATAGCAGACTGCATATCCCGCACACTAGGCCGCACAAGCCGCTCCACAAGAATAGCCAAGCTAGCACCCAGATCGCAACCAACAGTCCGCCCATGCTGCGGACACAGACCGCTCAGGCCGCTCTACAAGAACAGCCAGGTCCAACCAGGCCTATCACCAGGCCATATAACAGCAGCCCGCACAGTCCACCCAGTCCGCAGACTCTATCCGCTCAGGCCGCCCGGCCTGCCCATCATCCACTTTCACTTCACAAATTTCAACACGCTATAGATAAAATGTTCTCGTATACAGGAATATCTGCTGACCAAAGAGTGATGGTCGTCGCTTACCAGCTTAAGGGTCTTGCTAAGAGCTGGTGGTTAAGAGAAAAAGAAAACCTCACTGATGGATGTTTGTGGGGATCGTTTAAGGAATTACTGCTTAAGAAATTTTTGTCGTCGGTCGAGCAAGACCGTTTGATGAACAACTTCCTACATCTAAAACAGAGACAACACACGGTCAGTGAGTATGAGGTAGAGTTTAACAAGTTGAGCTAGTTTGCCCCGGATTTGGTGGCCTCTGAGGCTAGTGTTGGGTACATTGATCAAATGTACCTGATTTGAAGAAGCCTCACCTAACTCAATGATATACATCATAATGTATTTGATGTGTGTTTGAGTTACTTGTGCAGGTTAGGTATACACTGGACTGAAGCTAAAAGTTTCCAAGTCCATGTGTCGACACCCAGAGGAAAAGTGTCGACACTTGAGAAAGCTTGTGTCGACACCCAGACAAGCAGTGTCGACACTTGGAGTCATTGTGTCGACACCTGGAATGAAGAGTCAACACCAGACAGAAAGTGTCGACACTTGGAGCTGTGTCAACACTCAGTGAAGAAGTATGCAGAAAAGCTGTGTCGACACTTAGCAGAAGTGTCGACACCTAGAAGAGCTGTGTCTACACCAGAAAGTGTCGACACTTGGAGCTGTGTCGACACTCAGCAAAAGTCTGCAGAGTCTAAGTAAAAGTGTCGACACTCAACACAATGTGTCGACACTATGCTGAAGAGTCAGTATTTGAAGTAAGTGTCGACACTCAACACAATGTGTCGACACTATGCTGAAGAGTCAGTATTTGAAGAAAGTGTCGACACTCAGCACAATGTGTCGACACACAACCAGGAGAGTCAACACTTGAAGAAAGTGTCGACACTCAGCACAATGTGTCGACACTTAATTGAAGACTCTACACTTGAAGAAAGTGTCGACACAAGGAGCTGTGTCGACACTTAGCAAAGAACAGAAAAGTTACAAAATATTCTAAGTACAAGTGTCGACACTAAAAGAATGTGTCGACACTCAGCTGAAGAAACAAAAGTGAAGACTTGTGTCGACACCAAGAAGCAGTGTCGACACTTGACAGTTTCAACACATGAAGATGTGTCGACACAAAGAACATGTGTCGACACTTAGAAGAATACAGTTAAAGAATGAAGTACAAGTATTTGTGTCGACACTCAATTTCAGTGTCGACACATGCAGAAGAATCTGTGTCGAGACATACAAGGAATTGTGTCGACACCTTGTAGACTTGTGTCGACACTTACACAACATGTGTCGACACTTGGCCTATAAGTGTCGACACTTAAGAACAGAAAGTCTCGACACTATCTGACAGTTAGGAAATTTCAAGAAGTGACTGGTTGACATGACAGCTGCCGATCCAGCCGGTCTACAGCAACTGTCAGAGAAATCAGAAAGTTTGTTATGAACCGGACCAGCCGGTTACCATGAAGGAAGCCTATAAATAGGCATCCATAGTTTACAGAAACAGTTGTTGTTGTGATTGAGAAACAAGAGTTACAGCTTGAGAGAATACTTAAAGTAGTTGATCAGATTAAAATCAAGAAGTGATACACAGAGGATCAACACAAGAAGATCTGTCAGTCCAACTGCAGATCTAAGAAGTTGGAGAGAGAGAGCTCCAATCAAGAATTCAGTCTTTGGAACTAAGGCTGAGAAGAAGGATTCAGAAACAACTGGATCTCAAGAAGCAGAGGTCAAGGAACAACTGCAGAAGATTCAGACTAATTCAGTTCTAACTCAAGAAGCTTTGAAGGAAGCTAAGTCAGTTTGGATCTAACTGAGTTCTTCCAAGAACTCTTCAAATAATTCTCAACTCCTCTCCTATTTTCTGAGTTGTAGAGTTAGCTATTGTATTTCTATTTGTAGGATCCATTGGATCTGAGAGAATTGTAAGCCTATATTATAAAGGCTGAGGGTAGGGCTTGGTTGCCTGAGTGTAGGAGTTGAAGAACTCTGAGTGTAGGCCTTAATTGGCTGAGTGTAGGCCTGGGTGGCTGAGTGTAGGCCTTTGTGGCTGAGTGTAAGGCTTTAGGCCTGAGGTGTAGGAACCTAGTTGGGTTCTGAGATAGTGGAGAAGTTTGGCCGAATCTAGTACACTGCTAGATAGGCGAAGGGGGAAAGTGGATGTACCCAAAGATTGGGGAACCACTATAAATTAGTGTGTCTGCTGTGGTGTGCTGAGCTGTGCTGTGGATTGACTGTTTGTTTTCTGTAATTGCTGTTAGCTGTAGTAATCTGTGAAATAACTGTTGTGCTGCCAACAAAGTTTTAAAAAGGTTTAGGTCACCTATTCACCCCCCCTCTAGGTGTTTAGGTACCATATCTTTCAAGTGGTATCAGAGCCAGGTTCCTCAAAACAAGGACTAACAGTCTAAGGAGATCCTGTTTGGCAGAAACAGTCTAAGTCAGAAAACAGATTCAAGAAATTCAAGTACTTCAAGAAACATGGGTTCTTCAGAGAATCACAAGGAATTGGGTTCAATGAAACTGCCCATATGCAGAAAAGAGATTTTTGGAATCTGGAAAGAAAGGGTAAGGCTATTCATGGAAGCCTCTGACCCTAGAATCTACATCACAGTCAAAGAGGGGCCATATGTGCCCATGAAGATCTCAGTATTGGATGCAAATCAGAGGACTCCAAAGGATTTCTCTGAGATGACCAAGGATGAAATTGTCCTAGCCACTATGGACAAAAGGGCACAAAACATAATAGTAAGTGCCATTGATGATGCAACTTTTCAGAACCTAATTCACTGTAAAACAGCCAAAGAAATGTGGGATACCCTCATTGTCTATATGGAAGGTTCTGAAGAAGTTAGGCAAGATAGGAAGTCCTTGCTTAATCAAGAGTATGAGAGCTTTAGGCAAGGAAGAGGAGATAGCATCACTGAATGCTACAAAAAGTTCTACAGAATTGTTAATGAACGCATGTCCTATGGAAGAGAGTTCACAAACTATGAATTGAATGATAAGTTCTTAAGGTCCCTAACTAAAGATTGGGACACCAAGATCTGTGCCATAAGGGAAATGGCAAAGTTGGGAGAAATTCCTCCTCCCACACTGTTTGGCAAATTGTTATCTTATGAAATGCAGTTGTCTGTGAGAAAAGAGGAGGAAAAGTCAACAAGGACTGAGCACAGGGAAAGGACTGTTGCCTTCAAGACAGAAGTACCTAGAAAGGGAAGGACTAAGTCATCAACTCCTCCCCCAGAGGTAGTTGAATCAGAATCAGATGAGTCTGTGAGCACAAAGTCTACAAGCAGTGAAAGTGATGAAGACTTTGCTGCATTCACCAGACATTTTCAGAAATTCCTGAAGAAGAAACAATGGAGGTCCAGACCTTCATTTTCCAAAGGGAAAGAAGTACAGTATCAGGAGAAGAAGCCTTCAAAGAAGGACAAGAAAAAGACAAAGACTAGCAAGGCAACTGGGTCTAAAATAGTATGTTACTGCTGCAATAGACAGGGGCATGTTATTGCAGATTGTCCTGAAAGAAGAAAAGAATCCAGTGACAAAAAGAAGACTCACTTCAAAGGAAAGAAGGAGAAGTCCTTTGTTGCAAAGAATGAGAAGACTCTTTCAGACATTTCTTCTTCAGACACTGAGACAGATGCTGAAGCCTACATAGGGCTATTTGCTGAAGAAGAAGAGGAGTTTATGCAGATCATGGAATCAATATATGAACAAGAAGAGTGTCAGTGCCAAGGACTGATGGCATTGACTGAAAGTACCAAAATCCTGGAGCAGCCAGGACCTAGTCAGGTACAAAGTCCAACTCAAAGTTCAGATTTCAGTTCTTGTTCAGAGTCAGATTCATCTTCATCAAGTGATGGAAGTGTTTCTGAATCTGAGGGAGATATTCATCAGCTCCTAGATGAATATAAAGTTCTGTTGCAAGCCTATAAGAAAAGCAAGTCCCTTGCCAAAAGTCAGGCAAAGGAAATTGCTGATCTAAAGGCAGCTGCAACAGACTTTGAGAAGGAATTTGATCAAAAGCTCAATGAGGTAGCCAGGCTGAAACACATTACTGTGATTCAGATGGGAACTATCACTTATAAAAATGATCAAATTAAGTTACTGGAGATCAATCTCCAGAAGGAAAGAGAGCTAGTTGCTAGGTTTTCAAAACCTAAATCAGTGCTACCCTTGATTGATGAATTTGTTCATCATAAAGGAAAGGCTGGATTGGGTTTTATTAAACCAGCTAGGACTGTTCAGGATCAGTCCAAGTCCAAGGGCAAAGCCCCAACATTCAACAAGCCTGCTGTAGTCAAAACAGCAAAGGTTGTACCTAAGCAAAGGTACAACAAGTTTGAATGCTGGTGTTGTGGCAAGGTTGGCCACTTTGCCTTGGATTGTTGGCACAATGCCAGTGCCAAGTTGAGTAGCAAGTTACCTGGTGGAAAGCTAGCAGGTAGCTATGTCAAGTTGCAAACTAACAATCACCAAGGACCCAAGTTTACTTTGGGTTCTAAGGTTCATTAATTTGTTTTGCAGGTGAATCCAAGTGGCCATACCCCAACATGGTACTTGGATAGTGGATGTTCCAGACATATGACTGGAACAAGGGGACTACTGAAGGACTACATTCCAATCAAAAATGGTCCTAAAGTGACCTTTGGTGGTTCTGAAAAAGGAATCATCAAAGGGTTTGGTAACATCTCTTCAAACCTTGTTACCATTACTCAAGTGGCTTATGTTAAAGGGTTGAAACACAACCTCATTAGTATAAGTCAGTTAAGTGATGTAGGGTATGACATCTCATTTGTTAAAAATGGTTGTCATATCAAGAGGTCAAGTGATCAAGAGATCATTTTGACAGGATATAGAAAGAGAAATGTCTATTGTTTAGACATTATGATTGAGAACAATGGTTCTCCTGTCTGTCTTGTAGCTAATGAGACAATCTCTCATTGTGTCAAGTGGCACAAGAGGCTAGCTCATCTTAACTACAAGACTATTAGCAAACTCTTTAGCAAAGAGTTAGTGAGGAATGGTCCTCAAGTTAAGTGTGTCAAAGATGGCATTTGCTCAGCTTGTCAAAAGGGCAAGCAGACTAAATCCACCTTTAGAAGCTTAGACAACAAAGATGCTGTGAGGTGTTTATACCTCTTGCATATGGATCTATTTGGTCCAATGCCAGTTCACAGCTTAGGTAGGAAGGTCTATACCTTTGTAGTTGTTGATGACTACTCAAGGTTTTCCTGGGTGTTCTTCTTAAAGCAGAAATCTGAAACACCTAGTGTCTTCTATAGTTTTGTTAAGCAAATTCAGAATGAATTGAACTGTACAGTGGTCAAAATTAGAAGTGACCATGGTACTGAGTTTCAGTCTGAAAGCATGACAAAGCTGTGTGAAGACTATGGGATATTTCAAGAATTCTCTTCACCTAGAACACCTCAGCAAAATGGCATTGCTGAAAGGAAAAATAGGACCTTGATAGAGGCTGGTAGAACCCTATTAAGTGATTCATCACTGCCAGAATATTTCTGGGCTGAAGCAGTTAACACTGCATGCCATGTGATAAATAGGGCTACCATCACTAAAAGGTTAAACAAGACCCCCTATGAAGTTGTGAAAGGCAGGAAACCAAACCTATCCTATTTTAGGATTTTTGGTTGCAAATGCTTCATACTTAACAATGGAAAGTCTTACTTAACTAAGTTTGCTGCCAAATCCCAAGAAGGAGTATTTGTTGGGTACAGCAATAATAGTAAGGCTTATAGAGTCTACAACTTGACTACACAAGTTGTAGAGGAGTCTGTGCATGTAGTTTTTGATGAAACACAACTAATTAACAATGAGTTGTCTAGTAGTGTGTGCAGCCCCACAGGTCTTACTAAGAAGATGGACAAGCTAACCATAGAAGATGTACCTGCTGCAAGACAGCAAGTTGAAGAAGATGGCTTATGTCCAGGGGGAGAACTACATGTACAAGGAGCTGTAGAAGTACAAGGAACTCAGCTTGATGAAGATGCAGAAGATGTTCAACCAGAAGTAAGGATGCCTCCAGCCAACAGGCATCTAAGAGATCATCCAGTAGAGCTAATTATTGGAGATCCAAGACAAGGTGTTCAGACAAGGAGCAGAAATCAGAATGCTGTAGTATATTCAAGTTTTCTGTCTCAAATAGAACCAAAGAAATTTGAAGAAGCTATACAAGATCCACAGTGGACTGAAGCTATGCAAGAAGAACTTAATCAGTTCAAAAGGTGCAAGGTTTGGGAGCTGGTTCCAAAGCCTAAAGACCACAATGTTATAGGAACTAAGTGGATCTACAGAAATAAGTTAGATGAACAAGGGGTCATCATAAAGAATAAAGCAAGACTGGTTGCAAAAGGATATAGGCAAGAAGAAGGTATTGATTTTGATCAAACCTTTGCTCCAGTAGCCAGACTGGAAGCCATAAGGATGTTCTTGGCCTATGCAACCTATCAAGGATTCAAGGTATACCAAATGGATGTCAAGTCAGCATTCCTAAATGGTAATTTGAAAGAAGAAGTCTATGTGGAGCAGCCTGCAGGTTTTGTTGATCCAACTTTACCTCATTATGTGTATAGACTTAGGAAAGCATTATATGGGTTAAAACAAGCACCTAGAGCTTGGTATGAAACCCTATCTAGTTTCCTCATTGAGAACAAGTTCTCAAGGGGGAAAATAGATAAGACTCTATTCCTTAGGGAATCTAGAGGCAAAGTAATACTTGTCCAAATATATGTAGATGACATTATATTTGGGTCTACTGAAAGTAGCCTTTGCAAAAAGTTTGCAAAGCTTATGCAAAGTCAATTTGAGATGAGTAGTATGGGAGAACTGAAGTTTTTCTTGGGTCTCCAAGTTAAACAGACTGAAAATGGTTTATCCATATGTCAGTCCAAGTTCACCCTAGAACTCATAAGGAAATATGGTATGGATTCCTCCAGTACCATGAAGACTCCTATGGGGTCAAGTATGTCTCTAAGCAAGGATGATGCAGGGAAACCTGTAGATGAAACCTTGTATAGAGGGATAGTTGGCTCCCTACTATACTTGACTGCAAGTAGGCCTGACATTATGTATGCTACATGTGTTTGTGCCAGGTATCAAGCCTGCCCTAAAGAGTCTCACTTGACTGCAGTCAAGAGAATCTTGAGATATCTAAAGGGCACTCCTTATCTAGGCCTCTGGTACTCTAGGAATGGAGATTTTGATCTAATAGGCTATTCAGATGCAGACTTTGCAGGATGCAAAGAAGATAGAAAGAGCACTACTGGATCCTGTCAATTCCTAGGTGGAAGACTCATTTCATGGAGCAGTAAGAAGCAAACCAGTGTGGCTATTTCCACAGCTGAGTCAGAATATGTAGCTGCAGGAAGTTGCTGTGCTCAACTTCTGTGGATTCAACATCAGTTAGAAGACTATGGATTTCAGGTAAGTAGAACTCCACTTTACTGTGATTCTACTAGTGCTATTTCAATAGCTAACAATCCTGTATCACATAGTAGAACTAAACATATTGAGATTAAATATCACTTTCTTAGAGAGCATGTAGAAAGAAATGATATTGCACTTGAATATGTTAGAACTGATAATCAGATAGCTGATATGTTCACTAAGCCCTTAGAAGAAGCTAAGTTCAATAGGCTCAAAATTGAACTAGGTATGATAAATTTAGACTAAGTTTACAGAACTAAAAATTGGCTAAGTAAAAAGGTGTCGACACATAGACAAGTCTATGTCGACACAGAATAGTAAGTGTCGACACTTCAGGAAAATGGTGTCGACACATCTAGGAAGCTGGTGTCGACACTTCAGAATGTTAGTGTCGACACATGTCGAGTAGGTGTCGACACATTCAATACGGTGTCGACACTTAAGTTTTACTCAGAATTTTCTAAGTCTCGACTACATGTCGAGTAGTGCGGTGTCGACACTCAACCAAGTGTCGACACTTAAAATCTGTTGACTAAACTTGTGTCGACACATGTGTGTCGAGACATTATAAGTCAGTGTCGACACTTATTGACAGTGTCGACACATCTTTAGAAATTCATCCCGCCTGTTCGTCTTCAAACAAGAAAGGTATAAATAGGGTTCTGTCTTTGTTTGTCGACACGCTTTCAAAAGTTTCGAGACCAAAACTCTTGTGTCGACATTTCTCTTCTCTAAAGACTAATTCTCCAAACCCTAATGGCTCCCAAGCTGGAAGAGAACGTTAACGAAGGCTATGAACTGGTGCGTGGCGCATTCGACGACGGTGATCAAGAAATCAAATCGGTGATAACCCTAGTCACCAATTCAGGATTAGATTTCTTGGTTTCAGAACCAACCAAGATATGGAAGAAGGAAGTTATAGAATTTCTTACTGGAGCGTCTGTAGATGACTCAGGCTACAGAATCAAGTCAAGGGTGCATGGCACCAAGGTCAAGATTTCACCCAAGTCTCTGAGAAAGGTACTTCAGCTACCTAAAGTTCAGGAAGAAGAGGAAGTAACAACATCTAAGACCAGGGAAGCACTTACCTGGTGTGGACTAGATCCTAAGCTAAAGATAGGATCAGTATTCAACAGGAGAGGAATGAATACTCAAGGAAAGTTTCTGTCAGAAATTGTGGGCAAAGTACTCCTCAGCAAGACTGGAGGGCATGACAGGGTGTCAGCCTCCATGTTCAGTGTTATGACTAGAATCATCTTCAACCTCAAAACAGACTGGTCCATGGTTGTGTTTGAAAAAGTAAAGGAAAGTCTGAAGAAGCCCAATCTGGGCAGGATACTTAGTCTCTACCTGGCTGGTACAATACCAGAGGTAATGAGCTCTGCTGCAGGTAGCAAAATCAACCACATGAGAAGGATGGACATGAGGATCTTCTCCAGGTGGGAAAGGGTGCTGTCAAAGGAATTGACCACCCCTGAGAAACAAGTTTCTAAGAAGGATTCCCCTCCAAAGAAGAAGAGGAAAATAGCTGCTGTGACTCAGGAGTCCTCCAGCAGCTCAGGTAGTGAAGAACATGTGGTTTTCACTCCTGATAATCATGAGGATGAGGCTGCAGAGAAGTCACCTGCTCCTCAAGAGCCAGCTGACATCCAGGGGGAGCCTCCAGCTGTAGAACAACCCTCTACACTGGAGAGTGAGCAAGCTACTCTCATTATCCAAGAGGTACTTTCTGACCTCAATACTTTAGATTTTTCTATAATAGATTCTGATTTGTCTGATATTCATCAGCAAACTCAGCAAGCAAACCAAGCACCAGATGTTGTTCTCCAAGACACATCTGCTGTAGTTAATGTACCCAGTACATCTCCTGCTCAGTCACCCCCAGAATATACAATGGAAGATCTATTTCTGAATTTAGATCAAGAGGACTTTGACATGGACAAGACTGCTGCTGATGAAGAGACGAATGCTGCTACTGAAGAGAAGGGTGCTGCTGTTGAGGGGGAGAATCTGGAAGTTCAGGAAGAGCCTATAAGGCTAGATACTGAGAAGGCACTAGATGTGCAAGCTGACAAACCCTCAAGCCCTAAGGATAGGGTAAATATAGCAAGTACTTCAGAGTCTGAGGATGATGAAGCTGAGCAAGCTAAGAAGAAGCAGTTCTTTGTATTCAAAAGAAGGAGTCAGAGCTATAAGAAAGCTCTACAAACTGTTGCTCAACACTCCCTAGTCCAACAAGCTCCATCAACAGATTACAGCAGCTTAATGGTAGCAATGCAAGTTAAGCTGGATGAGCAAAGGAGGGCCATAGAGACGTATATTGATGAAAGCCAAAAGTCCCTACAATTTGATCTAGCTCAAGATATCAAATCAATAAGATTTGAAATGAATTTGAATAAGAAGGAAATGACTGACTGCTTCCACAAGGGTGGTAATGCAGTGGTCTATTTGGCAACTCACCAGAAGAAAATCAAGTCTCAAGTAGATGATATAGCACTAAAGCAAGGCTATGTGCTGGAGAATCAACTAAGAATGAATGACAATTTAACTGCCTCCCACAATGCTATAGTGACTGAATTAAAGAATAAGTCTGCTGAACCATCTACTTCTACTGATGCTGCCAAGGCTGAATTTGATAAAGCTTTTCAAGAAGAACTTGCTGCTGTCAAGACTGCAATCAAGGATTCCCAGAAGGTCATTTCTGAACAGCTTACCAAGCTTAGACCTTTCTTTAAGGATGGCATAAGGTATTTGGACAGCCAAATCAGGTTCCAGAAAGATGATGTGAGAGATCATGTAGCACAAGAAGTCATAAAGGGGGAGAGGGTGTTAGTCAAAGCTAGCTCTGACCATGCCAAATGGATTTCTAATTCCATCAGAGCTACACTGGGCTATCCTCCCCTGTGTGATGATGACAATGTAGCTGAATCTGGTATTCAAAGTGCATATCTTGGAGGAGAGCAACAGGAAGTAGCTCAGGTAATCTATCCACCTCCAGATTTTGATATGGTTCATGCTGAAGTAAGCACAATGTATAGCCCAACTGCTGGAAAGCCAACTGTTATTCTGGAAAAGGTTGTTCAACCTATTACAGCTGCTATGCAAGAGGCTATGGACAAAGAGGAAGAGACAAGGCTGTCAAAGAAGAAGTTCAGGGAACTTGCTGAGCAAAAACCAGATTTTGAACAGTGGAGCCCTACTTCTAGGAACATCATTCTCACAGCCTGGAAAGCAGCCAAGGACAATGCACATGAGAGGAACAAGTGGTTCTCAGAAGCTGAATGGAAGAAGCATGAGATCAGGCAGGAAGCCATTGTCCAGTATAGAAGGAAGGCTAAGTTAGGAAAGCTACCTCCTACAGCTGTGGAGCCTAGCAAGTACTTTCCTAAGCCCTATCATTATTTTGAGAGACAAAAAATCAAGGCTGAAGAACTAAAGAAGAAGGACTCCAAAGGCAAGAAGCCTGCTGATGCTGAGCCTACTACTGCTGCTGCTGTCAAAGCTCAAGTTAAAGCTGGAAAGGGAATAGTTATCAAAGAACCTGATCTGAAATAGATTAGGAATTTTACTTGAAGCCTGTTGTAAACTTTTAAATGAAAAACATTTTTGTACAACATTGAAAATGTATAAGGAACTATGTTAGAACAATATATGATAAATATATTATGATTGTTCTGAAATATGTCTGTTTCTTATTTGTTCTGGAATGTTGAATGTGTATATGTGTGAAGTTTTACATGTTCATGTTAACCCTACTGATTATAATTTGCTTTTCATCATTTTATAATTTTTTAATTGTGAATGGTGTATATCATTGACTAAGGGTTATGACTTCTCCAAATAGGGGGAGATTGTTGAGTACATTGATCAAATGTACCTGATTTGAAGAAGCCTCACCTAACTCAATGATATACATCATAATGTATTTGATGTGTGTTTGAGTTACTTGTGCAGGTTAGGTATACACTGGACTGAAGCTAAAAGTTTCCAAGTCCATGTGTCGACACCCAGAGGAAAAGTGTCGACACTTGAGAAAGCTTGTGTCGACACCCAGACAAGCAGTGTCGACACTTGGAGTCATTGTGTCGACACCTGGAATGAAGAGTCAACACCAGACAGAAAGTGTCGACACTTGGAGCTGTGTCAACACTCAGTGAAGAAGTATGCAGAAAAGCTGTGTCGACACTTAGCAGAAGTGTCGACACCTAGAAGAGCTGTGTCTACACCAGAAAGTGTCGACACTTGGAGCTGTGTCGACACTCAGCAAAAGTCTGCAGAGTCTAAGTAAAAGTGTCGACACTCAACACAATGTGTCGACACTATGCTGAAGAGTCAGTATTTGAAGTAAGTGTCGACACTCAACACAATGTGTCGACACTATGCTGAAGAGTCAGTATTTGAAGAAAGTGTCGACACTCAGCACAATGTGTCGACACACAACCAGGAGAGTCAACACTTGAAGAAAGTGTCGACACTCAGCACAATGTGTCGACACTTAATTGAAGACTCTACACTTGAAGAAAGTGTCGACACAAGGAGCTGTGTCGACACTTAGCAAAGAACAGAAAAGTTACAAAATATTCTAAGTACAAGTGTCGACACTAAAAGAATGTGTCGACACTCAGCTGAAGAAACAAAAGTGAAGACTTGTGTCGACACCAAGAAGCAGTGTCGACACTTGACAGTTTCAACACATGAAGATGTGTCGACACAAAGAACATGTGTCGACACTTAGAAGAATACAGTTAAAGAATGAAGTACAAGTATTTGTGTCGACACTCAATTTCAGTGTCGACACATGCAGAAGAATCTGTGTCGAGACATACAAGGAATTGTGTCGACACCTTGTAGACTTGTGTCGACACTTACACAACATGTGTCGACACTTGGCCTATAAGTGTCGACACTTAAGAACAGAAAGTCTCGACACTATCTGACAGTTAGGAAATTTCAAGAAGTGACTGGTTGACATGACAGCTGCCGATCCAGCCGGTCTACAGCAACTGTCAGAGAAATCAGAAGTTTGTTATGAACCGGACCAGCCGGTTACCATGAAGGAAGCCTATAAATAGGCATCCATAGTTTACAGAAACAGTTGTTGTTGTGATTGAGAAACAAGAGTTACAGCTTGAGAGAATACTTAAAGTAGTTGATCAGATTAAAATCAAGAAGTGATACACAGAGGATCAACACAAGAAGATCTGTCAGTCCAACTGCAGATCTAAGAAGTTGGAGAGAGAGAGCTCCAATCAAGAATTCAGTCTTTGGAACTAAGGCTGAGAAGAAGGATTCAGAAACAACTGGATCTCAAGAAGCAGAGGTCAAGGAACAACTGCAGAAGATTCAGACTAATTCAGTTCTAACTCAAGAAGCTTTGAAGGAAGCTAAGTCAGTTTGGATCTAACTGAGTTCTTCCAAGAACTCTTCAAATAATTCTCAACTCCTCTCCTATTTTCTGAGTTGTAGAGTTAGCTATTGTATTTCTATTTGTAGGATCCATTGGATCTGAGAGAATTGTAAGCCTATATTATAAAGGCTGAGGGTAGGGCTTGGTTGCCTGAGTGTAGGAGTTGAAGAACTCTGAGTGTAGGCCTTAATTGGCTGAGTGTAGGCCTGGGTGGCTGAGTGTAGGCCTTTGTGGCTGAGTGTAAGGCTTTAGGCCTGAGGTGTAGGAACCTAGTTAGGTTCTGAGATAGTGGAGAAGTTTGGCCGAATCTAGTACACTGCTAGATAGGCGAAGGGGGAAAGTGGATGTACCCAAAGATTGGGGAACCACTATAAATTAGTGTGTCTGCTGTGGTGTGCTGAGCTGTGCTGTGGATTGACTGTTTGTTTTCTGTAATTGCTGTTAGCTGTAGTAATCTGTGAAATAACTGTTGTGCTGCCAACAAAGTTTTAAAAAGGTTTAGGTCACCTATTCACCCCCCCCCCCTCTAGGTGTTTAGGTACCATATCTTTCAGCTAGTCGAGTAAAGCATTTCTTGGGTGGTCTTAGGAGTGATATCAAGTAGCTTGCTAATGCTTATGGATCCGAGAATTATGCTGAGGCAGTGGAAGCTGCTCTAAAAGTGGAGGCCATCAATAATGCTAAGAATCGAGGCATGCAAATGAGAAAGGAAAAGAGAAAGTCTGATGATGGTAAGAGCTCTCAGGGATCTGGTCCTGCTTCAAGGAAAAGCAGCAAGGAGGTGTGCAGTTTCTATGGTCGGTCAGGCCATCCGTTCGAGAAATGTTTTAAGAGGTTGGGAGCTCAAAAGCAGCAGCAAGTGCATGCAATTTAGAGCGCTCACACAGGAGATTTGGTTTGTGCTTCATGTAAGAAAAAGGGGCAAGATGTTGCCCATTGTTTGAGTAAGGATAAGGTCAGCTTCCAGTGTGGGCAAAAAGGGCATTTCAAGTCAAAGTGCCCGTAGTCTCAGCCCCTGCTACAGCCAGTTCCACTTCAATCTTTGCCGCCGCCGCAGCTTTTGGATAAAGGGAAGGGCAAGTTGAATGTGATCACTTTGGAGGAAGCGCAGACATCCACCCAAGTGATCTCAAGTTAGGTTCTAATCTAGTGTTTTTCTGCTCTTAGATATAGTTTTGACATTGTTTGGCTAGTTGCGTATGCGATTTTATACGGAAGTTTAAGGTCAAGAATCATTGGGCGCGCGTTTTGTATGATTCTAGTGCTACCCACTCGTTCATGGCTAGGACTTTCGTAGAACATCATTGTCTGACTCTGATCAAGTTGGCGATCTGTTTCACGTTAAGTTTCCCTCCGGTGACTTGGTGGTGTCGGACCAGGTTATCTAGAGCTGTCCTATTCTTTTAGGCGATTTTCTAGCTTTTGACAATCTAAAGGTGTTGGACCTGGAGGACTTTGATGTAATTCTGGGCTTGGACTGGTTGTCTAGATATGATGCAGCTATCCAATGTAAGGTTAAGCGTTTGGACTTCAAGATGGATAACAGCCACCCTAGGAGTGTGTATGGTTTTCCGCACCAGGATTCCCCGATCATTTCCACGGTATATGCTCGGAAGCTTTTAGATTTTAGTTATTGTGCTTACTTGATTTCTGTTTTGGAAGTCACTGGCGGTTTGCCGCGTGTCGAGGATCTTCCTATGGTGTGAGAGTTTCTTGATGTCCTTCTATATAGTCTTCCTTGTCTTCCACCTTAGTTAGATGTGGAGTTTGTTATAGATCTGGAGTCAGGTAGTCGCTCTATTGCTAAGACACCGTATTGTATGGCCCTGCGCGAGCTGGAGGAGTTGCATACCCAGCAAGATGAGTTATTGCAATGTGGATTCATTAGGCCAATTTCTTTGCCTTGGGGTGCTCCCATTTTGTTTGTAAAGAAGAAGGATGAATCTATGAGGTTGTGCATTGATTATAGGGAATTGAACAAGGTAATGATCAAGAACATGTATCCCTTGCCGCGGATAAATGATATGTTTGATTAGTTGTGAGGTAGTGCGGTGCTTTCGAAGATTGACCTTCGTTCAGGTTACAATCAGTTGAGAATCTGTTAGTTGGATGTTCCGCGGACCACTTTTCGTTCTCGGCATGGACATTTTGAGTTCATGGTAATGTCTTTTGCATTGACAAATGCACCCTCTGCTTTCATGGACATGATGAACATGGTATTTAAAGACTTTATGGATCATTTTGTGGTTGTTTTTATTGATGATGTCCTGATTTATTTCCGAGTGCTGAGGAGCATGCCCAGCACTTGCATTTAGTTTTATCCGCTCTAAGAGAACATAAGTTGTATTCAAAGTTGAGTAAGTGCGAGTTCTGGCAACCTCAGGTGTCCTTTTTGGGTCATGTTGTGAACAAAGATGGAATTTCAATTGACCCAGAGAAGATATCTGATGTCATGAAATGGAAAAGTTCTACCACACCCAAAGAGATAAGAAGCTTCCTAGGGTCGGTAGGCTATTATAGAAGATTTGTGGAAGGATTCTCTATATTGTCTGCGCCAATGACTAAGCTTATGCAGAAGAATGCACCGTTTATTTGGAGCAATTAGTGCGATGAAGCCATTCAGGAATTGAAAAAGAGATTTGTCACTGCTCTAGTGTTATCTTTTCCTATCAAAGGAGTGGAGTATGTTGTTTGTGTGGATGCATCGCACGTCAGGCTTGGATGTGTATTGATGTAAGAAGGAAAAGTGATTGCATATGGATCAAGGCAATTGAAGATTCATGAAAGGAACTACCCTAGTCATGATTTGGAGTTTGGGGCAGTAATTTATGCCTTGAAGTTGTGTAGACATCTGTTGTATGGTGCATTATGCAAGATTTACACGGACCATAAGAGTTTGAAGTATATCTTCACTCAGAAGGAGATGAATCTGCGCCAGCGTAGATGGTTGGAGTATGTCGCGGATTATGATGTTGATATTCTATATCATCCGGGCAAAGCTAATGTGTTAGCCGATGCCTTTACTAGAAAGACTGCGCAGATCTTTGGTCTCTCGGTGGAATCCTTGGTAGAAGAGTTTTTATTAATGAGCATTTCTATTGGGAGTATTGACTCGCCAAGCAGCTTGGAAGTATCAGAGTCTTTATGGATTACACTTACGAGGCTACATCAAAGGGACGATCCTGATTTGTAGTACCTTTGAAGTAGAACTGAGAAAGGTGAATTACCAGACTTTTTAATTAATGATGCAGGTACTTTGAAGTACCGCGGTATATATTGTATCCCCGCTGTTGAGGATATTTGAGCTAAGTTGTGCAGTGAGGCGCATGGTTCTAGTGTTTCCTACCACCCCGGTTCTACCAAGATGTATAGAGATCTGAAGCAGATTGTTTGGTGGAATGGGATGAAGAATGATATAGCCAAATTTATGTCTAAATGTTCTACTTGCAAACGAGTTAAGGCAGATCATAAAAGGTCTGGTGGAAATCTAATGTCTTTGGATATTCCAAGTTGGAAGTGGGAGAGTATTTCTATGGACTTTATTACTGGTTTGCTGAGATCTCCCCGAGGACATGATTCTGGGTGGGTCATAGTTAACAGATTGACGAAGTGTGCTCACTTTGTGTCGTTCAAGATTGATTACTCCATGAAGAAGATAACAGAGTTGTATTTGGAAGAGGTCATTAGATTGCATGGGGTGTCAGTAAGTATTGTGTCTGATCGAGATTCCAGGTTTATGTCTCGTTTTTGGAAAAGTTTACAAGAAGGGTTGGGTACAGACCTCAGATATTCAACCACTTATCATCCGCAGACCACGGAGGAGCGTGGGACGAGCGGCTTAGATTAATAGAATTTTCCCACAATAACAGTTATCATGAGAGTTTGCAGATGGCCCCCTTTGAGGCTTTGTATGGGATACGTTGCAAAAATCCCTTGTTTTGGGGTGAAGATGGTGAAAGATTGTTGTTGGGTCCAAAAGCTTTGAAAGAAATGAGTACTTGTGTGACGCATATTCGAGAAAAACTTCGTATAGCTCAGGGGCGTTATGAGAAGAACGCTAATCGTCAAAGGGTTGACCTGGAATTTGCTGTTGGGGATGTTGGTTTCCACAATGTTTCTCCGATGGTAGGCGTTAAGAGGTTTGGAAAGTACCACAAGTTGGATCTCAAGTATATGGGACCTTTCCAAGTTGTTGAACGCATCAGAGTGTCAGTTTATAGGCTGAGTTTGCCCTCTAATTTCCCTGGTGTGCATGATGTGTTTCATGTGAGTCAATTGCGGAAATGTGTGCTTAGTGACCGACATGTTCTTGATTCGGTGCCCTAGTTACAGCCTAATCTTTCTTATGTTGAGATGTCTGTTCGTATTCTAGATATGAAGGATCGGGTATTGCGAAGGAAGACAATACTCATGGTTAAAGTTTTGTGGCGAAACTAAGATGTGGAGAGCGCTACTTGGGAGTTGGAGTCAGCTATGAGAGAGATTCATCCTCATCTGTTCTCCTAGTTCTTTTGGTAAGTATTTCTATTCAATAACTCTTGGTTATTTTCCTTTTTAGTGGATTCAGTTGTGTATCAAGTTTTGGGACAAAACTTCTTTTAGGGGGACTACCTGTAACTCCCCTGATTTTTCGATGGTTATTTTAATTTCTTTAGTGGGGTATTTTCGATGTCAGAGCGTTATGTTAACGCGTAGTTGATGGGTACCGTTGTTGGAGAGTGACTTTTGCTCATTGGTATCCGGAGTTTTGACTTAGAATATTAGTTTGGGTAGTTTCTAGTGTGTTTTTAAGATTTTCCTTGCGAGCATGATTTGTTTTATAACTTGGTGGAGTCTTTTTGGGATATTTGGTGTTTTGATTTCGGAAGTTTTTACCCTATTCAGGGTTGTCGGATTTTTATTTCGACTTCATCGTTGGATTCGTAGAATCGATATTTATCTTCGATGCGAATTTCATGAAAATCCGAGTTGATTTGATTTTTGGGTCATTAGATAATATATTATATGTAATATTATATATATATATATATCTATACTATTTCAAAAAGAAATATGGTGGTCTGCAAATAACCATGAATTAAAAATTCATTCAAACAATTTGGGCCGTCAGATCGATCAGATCTGGACTACAAATAAAATTTACCCAAAAAACTCTCCTCCTTCTCCCTCCTTAATCCCGAGCCCCTCCCACCCCCCCCCCCTCTTTTTTGGTCGTGCCCCGCCCTCCCACCCTTTCCTTTGTCGTTGGTGGCCTGACCGGCGCCCACCGGCGGGTTCGTCGGACTCCGGCAAACACTCCGAGGGTTGTCCGGCGACCGATGGTGGCCCTGCTCGCCGGTCTCCGGACAACCCCCGGAGGGTTTGCCGGAGACCGGCGAACCCGCCAGTGGGCACCGGTCAGGCCGCCGACGGTAGTTAAAAGAGGGGGGATGGCGGGGCAGGGCAAAAAAAAAGGGCGGTGGGGGGGGGGGGGGGGGGGCGAAGCCCGCCTCCGCGACTAGGTACTGTCACGCGGGGCACGAGGGCCGGAAGCCCGTGCCTGTCACTCATATATATATATATATATATATATATATATATATATATATATATATATATATATATATATATATATACACACACACATATACATATAGATATACATATGTATATATATATGTATATGTATATACATATATATACATACATATATATATAAAGACTCAAGGCCACCATATTCACTATCTTCTTCCCCAAGCCATCAGACCGAGAACATGGAAGAGAGGAGGCGATGGATTTCGCAAGGCTTTCGGTCGCCGCTTATAGGAGTGTCGGTGCTCGAAATCGTCGACGGAGGGTAGATCTGGAAAGCTCTCGTCGAGATCTACGCATTTTTGGTAGGTAATTTTGTTTTCTTGGAATTTTGGCGTTAGGGTTTTTGACCTTGACTCTCGTTTGCCTCGTAAAGTTTCAGAAATCATTGTCTAAGATTTCTTGCTGCCAATCCTTGGAGCGGAGCGCTGGAGAGGTCGGGTACTTGTAGATCTTGAGGCAAGTTGTAATGCCCCGAAACTCAAAAAAGGGACGGACGGTGTTTAGAGCCAAGTTTGGGTCCTGGTAAGGGTCACACGACATGGAACACGGGCATGTCTAGGAACATGTCATGCTCGGGTTTGACGAGCAGCGAACACGGCCTGAGACACGGGCGTGTCCAGGGCCGTGTCTTGCTCGGGCTGTTAGCCAGGCTGTGTCGGGGGAGGAACATGGCATGGAGCCCAGGCGTGTTCTAGTTGACACCGGTGTGTCAAAAGTGACACGGGCGTGTCATGAACCCGTGTCCATCTCTGTGTTTCGTCGTTTGTGTCGGCTGTGGAGCACGGCCTGGTACATGGCTGTGTGCATGGCCGTGTTTGGCACACGACATGTGACACGGGCGTGTCCAGGGGTCGTGTGCTGTTCGGGATACGATGGTTTCGGCGTCGATTGAGGCACACGGCCTTGGACACGGGCGTGTCACAAGCCGTGTTCGGCCTAGGAAATTGATTTTAAGTGCGAATCGTGGATGATTGTTTCCTTCTATTGCGATCCAAGGGCCCAAGCTGGTCCTTGCTCAGTTAAGGCCGGGAATAGGGTTTGAAAACCTCATTCCTCTTTGAACCTTCTCTTTCTTAAGCTTTAGAGAGAGGGGAGAGCAAGGAAGAAGGAGAAGGAGAGATCCGACTGCCAGTGGAGCTTCGGAGCCCCAAATCACAAGCCGAGTCCAGATCTACAGAGGCGAGGCCATTACGGTGCTTTTCATCCGTCTAGATCTTCATGGCGCCAAAGAGAAACCCAAGGGTAACGATTGTCTTCTTGAACATGTGAAGTCCTTTTCCTTTTTGCATAGGAAACTCCCTCCTGCGAGTGAGCGGTGAGTGCGAGGTATTCCTACGGGTAGACATAAATAGTCCTCGTTGTTTTGCATGTAGAGTCCGGAATCGAAGTACGGACATAGGCATGGTGTGTGAAGCCTACCCGGACAAGTTGGTCTAGATCGGTGATATTTCTTTATGCATGAATAGCCGGAGAAGACTTCATGTCGATGGTTGTTTTCGGGTTTTCTACGTGGTAGATTGCAACAGGGAGTTTTGGGGATTAACCCCAAGATGCACCCGAAAATCTGGGCATAAGCGAAGTTCTGTCATTTTGGTGGCCTGGGAGCCAACCTTGTGCATAACCGGGTTATGTACTTTTGTTTGATCGATAAATCGGGACTCGGGGAAGCTTGAACCGTGCCTAAGGATTAAATTGGCGTGGCGGTGTGAGCAACGGGTTGAGTGAAATCATACCCGCTCTATGTGGTTTGGTTTTAGAGGCCTACCGGTGGCATAGAGGGCGGATCTTAGTCTTCGGCTGAAAAAGACAATTAGCTCATGAAAGTCCACCTAGTGTCAGCTCTGTGCACCTATGGGGGGGGGGGGGAATAGGTGACGAGTAGCGCTTTTGCGGAATTTACGAACGTACCTGCACAATAAAAATAAAAAGCACAGCACACAGAATACACAGACAATTTATAGTGGTTCCCCGACTTGGGTACATCCACTTTCCCCCTTCGACCTATCTCCCCAACAAGGGACGACTCGGTCACTCCTCCAACGGGATTGAAATCCAATCCCTGCACTACTGGAAGGAACCCTTCCACACGTGAGAGTCAACACTCCCACAAAACGGGTTGCACCCAACCCTTACAATACGGAACAAAAGTTCCTTTACAACAAAAGTAAATATAGAATGTATACGAGATACAAACTTCTTTCGGAGACTACGGTGTTCCTCTTCGTTCGACGACGTGTTCGTGAAGTCAACGAAGAGTCTACAACCTTGGTCTCTCTTGGAGAGGATCTTCCCGAACCCGGCGGCGGCGGCAATCCGAGCAGCGGCTTGGTTCGGGATCGTCGGCAACGAAGGTGCGCGGCAGCAGTACTTCTGAGATCCAATCTTCGTTGCAAAGCAAACTAGGTCTACCAACGGTCACTCTAGGATCGGTCGTCTCGATCGATTCGGACGGGGGAGTTTTTCCCGGTCAACAAATCGAGAGACAAGAGATCTCTGGATAGACACGTGAGACTCAAGCTTTGTTAAGCTTCTGTCGCCGTAGATCGGGAAGAAATGCGATCAGCAGCGGCGACGGACTAGCGCGAGCGGCGACGGAGGCGGCAGAGAGATTTCGCGATTTTAGGGTTTGCACTTGCTCGGCTTCTTTCTGTCTCCGTATTCCGTTCAAAATACCCGTGTATAAATACTGTAGTTAACTCCAATATGACCGTTTGTGGGACCCACAATAGAAATCCCCAAATCCCGGTCCAGAAATTTAACAGCGGCAGAATCCGGTTCAGGAAGTTCCAGAAAAACGCCAAGTCAAAATCGGTGAGAATCGAAAGTGATTCTCGCCGAGTCGCCGAGAATCAAAGGTGATTCTCGACGATTCGGCGAGAATCAAAGATGATTCTCGTCGAATTTGCCTTGGTTGCACGCACTGCTTTAGGCCAGGTCGAGACGGCGAGAATCAACCCGTGATTCTCGTCGATTCGACGAGAATCACTAAGTGATTCTCGTCGATTCTTACTTAGACGCAAAGGTGCTTGCTTAGAAGTTGCTGGATCGAGTTCGGCGAGAATCAACTTCTGATTCTCGACGAATCGGCGAGAATCCCAAGTGATTCTCGCCGAATCACTTGGTGATTCTCGTCGATTCTAACTTAGACGAATTTTCGTCTTTCCACTTATGAGATGCTCCTTGACCCATCCTTGCTCCTTGTCTGCTCCTGCATATTTACAGCCCTGTGCTTGAAAATAAGTGCACTCCAATAGAGAGAGTACACGTAGGCCAACACACTGATCTGCTCAACGAGGGATTACGTCGTGCAGACCCGTGTATATTGACCTACTGCACCCTGACATTGGTGTGCACTTAGCGTGGAAAAACTGCAAGCACAACTAGAAGGATTTTATCAAATACATAGTCTATTGACCTTAGCTTGTCCAGGGGCTTCTTCAAATCAGGTACATTGTGGATACAATACCCAACAATCTCCCACTATTTGAAGAAGCCTAAACCCTACAAGCTAAGGTGAATAGAGCAAATGAGAATGAAAACCATAAACTGAAAAGTGAGTTGAGTGAGTTATCCATTACCAATACCAATTTCTTGGGAGCAAGCTTGGAGCCACCTTAGCCTTAGCCGAGAGGGTAATCTCCCCCTTTTCGGCTTCTACAAATCGGGGTCTGTAGCGTTTTACCCTTTGCTCCCCCTCAGTTCTTGCACGGGCCTGGAGCCTCTGTAGTCTTCATTCCTCATAATTGAGCATCCCCAATTCAGTCTTGAAAAGATTGAACTTGGCCTCGTCTAGGGGCTTTGTGAATATATCAGCAATCTGCTTGTCCGTGGGGACATAACAGAGAGAGATATCCTTGTTCTCCACGTGCTCCCGAATGAAGTGGTAGCGTACTTCAATATGCTTCGTTCTGCTGTGCGACACCGGATTGTTGGCAATGGCAATTGCACTGGAGGAGTCGCAGTACATGGGTACTTCCTTGAACTGAAGGTCGTAGTCGGCTAACTGGTTTCTGATCCATAGAAGTTGTGCGCAACAGCTTCCTGCCGAGATGTACTCTGACTCTGCTGTGGAGGTTGCAACACAATTCTGTTTCTTGCTGTTCCATGAGATAAGCCTCCTGCCGAGGAATTGACACGTCCCGGAGGTGCTTTTCCTGTCATCCCTGCTCCCTGCAAAATCAGCATCTGAAAAGCCTATTAGCTCGACATCATTGTTTCTCGGGTACCACAAGCCAAGATTAGGAGTACCTTTAAGGTATCTCAGAATTCGCTTTGCAGCAACATAGTGAGATTCCTTAGTGTTCACCTGATATCGGGCACAGACACATGTGGAGAACATAATATCCGGTCGACTGGCAGTAAGGTAGAGCAGGGATCCAATGATGCTTCTGTATTTGGTTTCATCGAAAGGTTTACCTTTCTCATCCTTATCCAGAGACATGGTGGATCCCATTGGAGTCCTCATAGAGGTTGCACTCTCCATACCGAATTTCTTAAGGAGTTCATTTGTGAACTTCGTCTGAGAGATGAAGATTCCATCCTCAGACTGTTTCACTTGAAGTCCTAAGAAATACTTGAGCTCTCCCATACTGCTCATTTCAAACTTTCCTTGCATAAGTTTAGAAAACTTTTTGCAAAGATTGTTGTCCGTTGAGCCGAATATTATGTCATCGACATAGATTTGCACCAGCAAAATCTTGCCTTTGACTTCCCTAAGAAACAATGTTTTATCTATTTTACCTCTGGAGAACTTGTTCTCAAGAAGAAAACTAGATAAAGTCTCATACTAAGCTCGTGAAGCTTTTTTCAACCCATATAAGGCCTTATTAAGAAAATAAACGTGATTGGGATAAGTAGGATCGACAAAACCTGGGGGTTGAGCGACGTATACTTCCTCTTTCAGGTCTCCGTTCAGGAATGCTGATTTCACATCCATTTGATAGACTGTGAATCCTTTGTGTGAAGCATACGCCAGGAACAACCTGATTGCCTCGAGCCTTGCTACTGGTGCGAAGGTCTGGTCGAAGTCAATCCCTTCCTCCTGTCTGTAACCTTGAGCCACCAGCCTGGCCTTGTTCTTTACGATGACACCATGTTCATCCAGCTTGTTTCTGAAGATCCACTTCGTGCCAATCACATTCTGCTTGTATGGTCTGGGAACCAGCGTCCAAACATTGCAACGTTCGAATTGATGTAGTTCCTCTTGCATGGCCAGAATCCATGCCGCATCCTTGTTCGCCTCGTCGAACTTCTTTGGCTCAACCTGTGACAGGAAGCTAAGATGCAATACTTTGTTAACTGTACCTCTTCGAGTTCTGACACCAACACGAGGATCCCCGATGATCTGATCTCTAGGATGATCTCTCACGTGCCGGAGCTCTAGAAGTCTGGCGTCTGGAGCTTCAACTACTTCTTGGGCTTCTCTTTCTTCTAAGAGATTTGTTCCATCTTGATCTTCAACATTTTCAGATGACGTGGAGGTGGAAACTTTGACGTACTTGGGAGCGTCATCTTTAGCGGTCTCATCCAGACTCAGCTGTTCAAGTCTAGCACCTGCATCTTCAAGAATACTACTGGAAGAATTGCTGTTAAGCAAACTTCCTTCATCAAATACAACATTTATTGATTCTTCTACCACTAGGGTTTTCTTATTGAAGACCCTATATGCCCGACTATGGGAACTATAGCCCATGAATATGCCTTCGAAGCATTTTTCACCGAATTTAGTACGTGGGTACTTCCCATTATTCAGTACATAGCATCTGCAACCAAAAATCCTCAAGTAGGACATGGTTGGTTTCCTGCCTTTCAGTAGCTCGTAGGGCGTCTTACGATGATTCTTGTTGATCAATGCTCGGTTTTGTACATGACACGCCGTATTGACACCCTCTGCCCAGAAGTATTCCGGGAGAGAAGCGTCTTTCAACATTGTCGTGCAGGCTTCAATGAGAGTTCTATTTCTCCTCTCCGCAACTCCATTTTGCTGAGGAGTGCGCGGGGAGGAAAACTCATGAAAGATACCTTGTTCTTCACAAAATTCTGTCATTGCACCAGATTCGAATTCTGTTCCATGGTCACTTCTGATTTTGACCACGGAGCAGTTAAATTCGTTCTGAACCTGCTTGACAAAATTAGTGAAGATGTCAAACGTATCTGACTTTCGTTTCAAAAAGAACACCCATGTAAACCGAGAATGATCATCAACTATCACTAGCGTATAGGACTTGCCTCCCAAGCTATGAACTTGCATTGGACCAAACAAGTCCATATGCAAAAGGTAAAGACATCGGGAAGAGTCTTTGTCAGCGATGCTCTTAAAGGTAGCCCGAGTCTGTTTGCCCATCTGGCATGCAGGACATGGGCTATCTTTGATGCACTTGATACTGGGAGCATCCCTTACCAAGTCCTTAGAAAACAGCATACTAATTGTCTTGAAATTAATATGTGCCAATCTCTTGTGCCATTGTTCACAAAGAGATGCACTGCATGTTGCCACAAGGCATACGGGGGTAGATGAATCTAAACTGAGAAAATCTAAACAAAAGATATTTCTGCTCCTAATGCCTGATAATACCGTTTCAGAAGAGGTACGTGAAATTATCAGACATTTATCCTTGCAGAACTTAACGTCATAACCTTTATCACATAACTGACTTACACTGATCAGGTTATGGTTTAACCCTTCAACATAAGCCACGTCGGTGATAGAGATTATACCGTTGGAAATCATACCATAACCTCTGGTGACTCCTCGATCTGACCCTCCAAAGATGACTTTGGGTCCATTCTCGACTGGAGTGTAATCACGCAGCAGGCTTCTTGTCCCGGTCATATGCCGGGAGCATCCACTGTCCAAATACCAGATCGGCGTTTTGGTGGCCTTTGGACATTCCTGCAAAACAAAATTAATTTGCCTTAGGAACCCAATCGAACTTGGGTCCTAGATTCCTGGTTAGCACACTCCCCCTCGGTTGGTTAACCCTACGAGTGGTCGGTCTCGCATTGCTAACATGGGGAGTCTCGTAGTTCCTTGGATTAAACCAACAATCCACGGCAAAGTGACCGACTTTGCCACAGCACCAACAGTCAAATCTGTTGTACCTCTTCCTAGGCTCCTGCCTTACCCTGGGAACGGTGGGTACTGCTGGGGCCTTGGATCTGGAGGTGGAGGCCTCATGGTGACAACAGTCGCATGACTTTGTCACCTTCTGTATAACAGGCTTGGCTTTTGGTGCCTGCTTTCCATTATGCCCGCTAGAGAACGGACCATAATTTCCTATGTGGATTTCCTCATAAGGTGCCTTGAAGGCACTCTCACCGAAGTTCCGGGAAAAGTTCCAACCGTCATACCGGCTCTTTGGCTTTGCAACCGAGGGCCGGAAATGATGCCCAAATGTTGACTCAAAGTCGTGTTGGTTGCAAGGAAAGCCAGGCTTTCTGAACGCAACAGGACTAAGGGGAGCCTTACCCTTTTCATCAGCAGAGGCCTTCTTGGCGGCCTTATTCTTCCTCTGGTTCTTGTTTCTCCTAGATGAAGAACCAGATACCCCTATATGCCCCAAGCCAGCTCCTTTGGCCTGAGCAGAGAAGGTATCAACGACTGGAAGAACTGATTTTGGCATGGAGAAGCTCTTGACGATCTTCCTTTCTGCCGCAAGTAGTTCTTCCAACTTGTCGACTTCCTCCTGCTTTAGATCAAGGAGCTTCAAAGACTTTGAATGCTTGGAAGTCAGGTCAAGGTGTTCCTGTCGGAGAGAAATCAAGCTAGTGACCTCTTCCCTTAGGGATACACACTCACCCTTAAGGAATTTTACTTCCTTCTTCTCAGCCTTCAGTCACTTTCGGCACTCATCGAAAGTGTTGAGCAGAAGCTCATACTTCTCGAGGAGCTCAGCTTCACGGGCTGAAGGGCCATCCTCAGGTTCATCATCCTGAGACTCAGGATCAGAGTCGGAGTCGGAGAGAGGGGTGTGAGCTTTTACCTTCCCAGTAAATGGGGGACATTCTCCTTCTGAGTCGGAGCGACCCACCAGCCCGAAGTAGGCTTCCTCATCATCACTGGAGTCTGAGGAATCAGACTCACTTAGTGTCTTTGGCCTTCTTGCGATGTAGCTCCGCTCCTTCTTCTTATCTCTGGAGGATTTGAGCTCCTCTCCTTTCCCTTTTTCTCTTTTGCTTTGATGGCAGTAGGCCACGACGTGTCCTGGCTTATTGCATCCAAAGCAAATAATATCAGAAGAACGATGTTTGTTAGATTTAGATGCATACCTGTCAGAAGAATAATTTTTCTTCTGATGCCTGGAGGAGGAGCTGTCTTTCTTTCTTTGATTCCTCATCTTGAGGAACTTCTTGAACTCTCGGGTGATGAGGGAGAAATCCTCCTCCGACAGCTCTGAGCCGGAGGAGCATGGTTCAGAGTCCTCCTCCTCTTCCTTATTCCTCGCACGGTATGACATCGCACCCTTGCCCTTTCTGGAGTAACTGGCTTTTAGGGCCACAGTCTTTTCTTTTGCAGCAGCCTTCTCTGCTTCTTCCTCTGCCTTCCTGGTGTTCAGCTGAAGTTCATAGGACATCAGCTTCCCAAACAGGATTTGTGGATCAGTTTCTGCTAGTCTGCCAAATTCTCTGATGGCGCAGATCTTTGTGTCTCATTCCTTAGTAAGGGACCTAAGGAATTTGTCATTAAGTTCACCATTGGTGAACACTCTTCCGTAGCCCTTGAGGGCGTTGACAATCTTTAGGAAGTTCTCGTATGTGACTCCGATCTCTTCCTTAGGCCCTTGCCTGAAGGCCTCATATTTTTGGTTCAGGAGGGATCTCAGATCATCCCTCACTTCATCCGTGCCCTCCATTAGGATGATCAGGCACTGCCAGATCTCCTGAGCAGTCCTGCAGTTGCTGAAATTTTGCATCATGGAATCATCAACTGCGCTCACCAGAATGTTTCGTGCCTTCTTGTCCAGTCCCACGAGCACCATCTCGTCTTTGTCCATTTCAGAAAGTGTCTTCGGCACCTTCTTGGTGGGATCGATGGTGGAGGCCTTGGTGGGGACATAAGGTCCCTCCTCCACGATCATGAAGAGTCGAGGATCGACTGCTTCCATGTAAAACCTGATTCTTTCCTTCCAGATCGGAAAGTTTAGCCTGGTGCATACTGGGATCTTGCCGGAGAACTTGAGCTCGTCCATAGTAGATATTTGTCTTCTTCTTGACACTAGGGGCAGGATTCAACTCAAGGTGTTGACCTTTTTGATGAGTAACCTCGCTTTGATACCACTTGAAAGTCCACCTAGTGTCAGCTATGTGCACCTATGGGGGGGGGGGGGAATAGGTGACGAGTAGCGCTTTTGCGGAATTTACGAACGTACCTGCACAATAAAAATAAAAAGCACAGCACACAGAATACACAGGCAATTTATAGTGGTTCCCCGACTTGGGTACATCCACTTTCCCCCTTCGACCTATCTCCCCAACAAGGGACGACTCGGTCACTCCTCCAACGGGATTGAAATCCAATCCCTGCACTACTGGAAGGAACCTTTCCACACGTGAGAGTCAACACTCCCACAAAACGGGTTGCACCCAACCCTTACAACACGGAACAAAAGTTCCTTTACAACAAAAGTAAATATAGAATGTATACGAGATACAAACTTCTTTCGGAGACTACGGTGTTCCTCTTCGTTCGACGACGTGTTCGTGAAGTCAACGAAGAGTCTACAACCTTGGTCTCTCTTGGAGAGGATCTTCCCGAACCCGGCGGCGGCGGCAATCCGAGCGGCGGCTTGGTTCGGGATCGTCGGCAACGAAGGTGCGCGGCAGCAGTACTTCTGAGATCCAATCTTCGTTGCAAAGCAAACTAGGTCTACCAACGGTCACTCTAGGATCGGTCGTCTCGATCGATTCGGACGGGGGAGTTTTTCCCGGTCAACAAATCGAGAGACAAGGGATCTCTGGATAGACACGTGAGACTCAAGCTTTGCTAAGCTTCTGTCGCCGGAGATCGGGAAGAAATGCGATCAGCAGCGGCGACGGACTAGCGCGAGCGGCGACGGAGGCGGCAGAGAGATTTCGCGATTTTAGGGTTTGCACTTGCTCGGCTTCTTTCTGTCTCCGTATTCCGTTCAAAATACCTGTGTATAAATACTGTAGTTAACTCCAATATGACCGTTTGTGGGACCCACAATAGAAATCCCCAAATCCCGGTCCAGAAATTTAACAGCGGCAGAATCCGGTTCAGGAAGTTCCAGAAAAACGCCAAGTCAAAATCGGTGAGAATCGAAAGTGATTCTCGCCGAGTCGCCGAGAATCAAAGGTGATTCTCGACGATTCGGCGAGAATCAAAGATGATTCTCGTCGAATTTGCCTTGGTTGCACGCACTGCTTTAGGCCAGGTCGAGACGGCGAGAATCAACCAGTGATTCTCGTCGATTCGACGAGAATCACTAGTGATTCTCGCCGAATCGGCGAGAATCACTCGTCGATTCTTACTTAGACGCAGAGGTGCTTGCTTAGAAGTTGCTGGATCGAGTTCGGCGAGAATCAACTTCTGATTCTCGACGAATCGGCGAGAATCCCAAGTGATTCTCGCCGAATCGGCGAGAATCACTTGGTGATTCTCGTCGATTCTAACTTAGACGAATTTTCGTCTTTCCACCTATGAGATGCTCCTTGACCCATCCTTGCTCCTTGTCTGCTCCTGCATATTTACAGCCCTGTGCTTGAAAATAAGTGCACTCCAATAGAGAGAGTACACGTAGGCCAACACACTGATCTGCTCAACGAGGGATTACGTCGTGCAGACCCGTGTATATTGACCTACTGCACCCTGACATTGGTGTGCACTTAGCGTGGAAAAACTGCAAGCACAACTAGAAGGATTTTATCAAATACATAGTCTATTGACCTTAGCTTGTCCAGGGGCTTCTTCAAATCAGGTACATTATGGATACAATACCCAACAGCTCACGAGTTTGCCGTCCTAGGGGCGGTGGTGGACCGAGTTCACCGTATAAATGCCCTGAGAGTATGGGGTGTGTGTCCATGTGTTCCTACGCCTGTGGTGAAGTGTGCTTAAATTGTACTTTCACTATCTTGTTTGGTTTTACTAATACACTGCAGGGAAGGAGCACTGTCACCCCAAGAAAGGGGAGGGGTCGTTATAATTTGGTCAGCTTTAGCTGACCGTTACTTTTGTTTACCGCCTTTGCGGTGGAATGTTGATTGCAGGTGCTGTGGAGCCTAGTGGCAAGTAGCGGGCTGAAGCCCTTGTTGCTGAGCCGGCCCTCGAAGGCCAATGCGAATGTTTACTGTTATTCTCATGTGTGACCGGCCTGCGTGCCGATGTTTGGAAGACACTATTTGTTTAAAGTAAACTCTTGTAAGGCCATAAGGCCAAGTACTTTGTGTATTTGTACACTCATTCCTATTTTTGGGTATTTTAGTGGACATTCATGTTGTGGTTGGGTTCTTTTCTTTGCAACATTTAAAATGCTTTCGCTAGAATGTGCTCTGTGTAGGACGTGTGTTATTGGAAGGATGGTTTCATTTAGTATGTAAGACCCCTCCCCCTTACTAAGGAGTTAACTTGGTCTTATGCGCAGAACCGCCGTCTTACGGTGGCACTAACACACGGACAATGGAACTATACTAACAAGTATATATGAATCAAATATTTCTATTCTAGCATTTCTATATATATATGGTACAGGAAAAGTAAGCGGAGCTGAACAGCAACAAGTAAAGAGCAGTAAGTAAACAAGTACTGTAAGCAAGGTAAGAAAGACAGCAAGTATAATGAGCTACTACTACCATCACAGAAGTACCTTAACTTATATGAATGCCCATACAAGCATATAAGCTAAGGTTTCCAGAAATATAACTTATCATATAAAAGGGCCCATACTAATTTATATGATAAGGATTCATGATGTGTATGACCTAGTTATGAATGTATGATATGCATGCGTTTATGGTTCATGCAAGTGCAACTCATGCACATGACTCTGTGATCACAGACCTTTAGTTCTCACTTTTCGGAGCTAGCATCACTCTCTGGTACCACCGTTGTGGCTACGGCAGCAGTGGAGCGGGCATCTCCACTCTTAGGCGGGTATCACACTACCAGGCCTAGACCTCCCATACGCCTCTGTACACGTCCTAGGTCACTCTAGAGTCTCTGCGTACTATTTGCTGGCTACCCACCAGTCGTTTTGGTCGAGTGTGCGTTTTAGAGGATTGTCCTCCAGACCGCAGCGTAAACAACCCACTGGACCCTCAAACCATCACACCTCGCCAGAGCCACCGTACTGCCATCAGTGTGACGATTGGCCCAGTACCGTATGACCCGCCACAAGTTTATGCACATGCAAGATTGAAAGAAATTGTACCTAATCACCTAGAGGGGGGTGAATAGGTGACTTAAAATCTTTTTAAACTTTTTAGGCACATTGCAGATTATATCACAGAGTTATAACTACTTCTTCACAGCAATCAATCAGCAATCACAGAATAGACATGCACACAGTGAACACACAGATTTATAGTGGTTCCCCAAGGTTTGGGTACATCCACTTTCCCCCTTCGCCTATCTAGTAGTGTACTAGATTCGGCCAAACTCCTCCACTATCTCAGATCCTCAGATCTTACACTCAGAACCCCAAACAGGTTCCTACAGCTCAGACCCAAAGCCCTACAACTCAGTCTTCTCCAAAGACCTACACTCAGCCTTCAACAAGGCCTACACTCAGCCACAAGGCCTACACTCAGAGATATGGATCTCCTACACTCAGGCACACATGCCCTACCACTCAGCCTTTATAATTACAGGCTTAGAACTCAGATCCCTAAGGATCCTACGAGAAATTTAGAATACAAAGTATATACCTACAACTCTGAATAAGAGAGAAGAGTTGATAGGTTCTTGATGAGTTCTTGAAAGAACTCTGCTGAGATCAACCTCACTTGGCTTTCTTCAAAGCTTCTTGAATGTAGAACACAATAGGATTGATTCTCTGCAGCTGATCTTCAATCACTGCAACTTAAGATTCAGAACTAGGTCTGAAACCTTCTTCACAGCCTGGTTCCAACGGCTGTCTTCTTGTAAGGAGTTCTCTCTCTCCAACTTCTTAGATCTTCACTTGATTCTTCAATGAATAGCTAGATCTTCTTCTCTTTTTCAATCTCTTGATCATCTGTTTCTGTTGACAGTATAAGCCTTTATATAGGCCTTCTTTATGGTGACCGGCTGATCCGATTTCTAACGGCTTTCTGACATATCTGACAGTTGCAGTAGACCGGCTGGAATGGCAGCTGTCATGTCATCCAGTCACTTCTTGAAATATCTGTAACTGTCTGAAAGTGTCGAGACAGTCTGTCTTTAAGTGTCGACACTTATAGACTAAGTGTCGACACAAGTAGACTAAGTGTCGACACTAGCCTTCAAGGTGTCGACACAACTCCTTGTGTTGTAGAATTTACTTCTCGACACAGCTTCTTCATCATGTGTCGACACTGATATTGTGTGTCGACACAACTTCTTGTTCTTCAGTACTTAGTTGAATTCTTGTAAGTGTCGACACAACTCCTTTGTGTCGACACATCTTCATGTGTTGAACTTGTTCAGTGTCGACACATCTTCTTGGTGTCGACACATGCCTTCTATGTTGATACTTGCTGAGTGTCGACACTGCTCCTTGTGTCGACACATTCTTCTTTTGTTGAGACTTTGGCTGAGTGTCGACACTTGTACTTAGAATTTTTGTTGAACTTTGCGGAGTGTCGACACAGCCTCCTAGTGTCGACACTTTCTTCATGTATTGAGTCTTCTGCTGTGTGTCGACACATTCTTCATTGTGTTGACACTTTCTTCATATGTTGAGTCTTCTGCTGAGTGTCGACACATTCTTTATTATGTCGACACTTATACTTAGACTCTGTTGAAATTTGCTGAATGTCGACACAGCCTCCAAGTGTCGACACTTTCTGATGTCGACGATGTTCCTCTGGGTGTCGACACTGCTTTTAAGTGTCGACACAGCTTCACTGGACTTTTCTTCATTGAGTGTCGACACGGCCTTCATGTGTCGACACTTTCTGTCTGGTGTCGACTCTGCATCCCTGGTGTCGACACAAATACTCCAAGTGTCAACACTGCTGCCTGGGTGTCGACACAAGTCTTCTTAAGTGTCGACACTTTCCTTCTGGGTGTCGACACATGGACTTAGAACCTTTTCAGCTTTCCCTGCAAATACTTAACCTGCACAACTAAACTCAAAACACATCAAATACATTTTGATGTACATCATTGAGTAGGGTGAGGCTTCTTCAAATCAGGTACATTTAAACCAATGTACCCAACAATCTCCCCCTATTTGGAGAAGTCATAACCCTTAGTCAATGATATACACCATACATAATAAAATCACAGTATGATGTAAAACAGGATTATATAACCAGGGAAAACATAAACATGTATTAAAACAAAACATGTATATACCAATATCTCAGAACAATTAACACACATCACATAGTTCTAAGAACTTTATCATATACATTATACAAAAGTTTACAGAATGTTTAAAACCAAAAGATTACAATTGTAATCTAAAGATAATTCTATTCTATTTTTGCTCAGCCTCCTTGATAACTATGCCCTTCCCAGACTATATCTTTGCTTGCACAGGGGCTTCAGCATCTTCAGTAGCAGCAGACTTCTTGCCTTTAAGATCCTTTTTCTTTAGCTCTTCAGCTTTGATCTTTTGCCTCTCAAAGTAATGATAAGGCTTGAGAAAGTAGGAGGTAGCTTGCCCATCTTTGCCTTTCTTCTATACTGCACAATGGCTTCTTGCCTGTTCTCATGTTTCCTCCACTACACATCAGAATACCATTTGCCTCTGTCCACAATATTGTCTTTGGCAGCCTTCCATGCAGTCAGAATGATATTCCTTGAAGTGCGGCTCCATTGTTCAAAGTCAGGCCTTTGTTCAGCTTGCTCTCTGAACCTCTTCTTAGACAACTAAGTCTCTTGTTCCTTCAGCAACAAGGCTTCTTGTGCTTTCAGTATGGCCTCTGACACTGGCTGAACCACCTTTTCTATGATGACATTTTGCTTTCCCTCAGGTGGGCTATACATGGACTATATATCTGCTTGTACTATATCAAAGTCTGGTGGAGGGTATATTACTTGAGCCACTTCAGCTTGCTCCCCTCCAAGATAAGCAGGATTAATCCCAGACTCTGCAACATTATCATCAGCACATAAAGGAGGATAACCAAGAGTGGCTCTGATAGAATTAGAAATCCACTTTGCATGATCAGAGTTGGCTTTGACAAACACCCTCTCCCCCTTTATGACTTCTCTTTCCATGTGATCTCTTAGATCATCCTTTTGAAATCTTATTTGGGCATCCAAATAGTTTACTCCATCTTTAAAGAAAGGTTTCAACCTTTGGAGCTTGTCAGTTATCAACTTCTGAGAGTTTTCAATAGCAGAACTAACAGCAGTTATGCCCTCTTGTAAAGCTTTATCAAACTCTGCCTTAGCAGTAGCATTAGTTGTAGTCTGTCCAACATCTATATTCTTCATCTCTGTGACAATTGCATTGTGTGAAGCAGTCAAATTGTCATTCATCCTGAGCTGGTTCTCCAGAACATATCCTTGCTTCAGTGCAATGTCATCCACTTGAGCTTTGATTTTCTCCTGATGAGTAGCTAGATAGACTACTGCATTCCCTCCCTTGTGAAAGCAGTCAGTCATCTCCTTCTTATTTAGATTCATCTCAAATCTAATAGACTTAATGTCTTGGGCCAGATCAAATTGTAAAGACTTATGCCCCTCATCCATATATGTTTATATTGCTTTTCTTTGCTCATCAAGCTTTATTTGCATTACAACTATCAGAGAACTGTAATCTACAGATGGTGCTGGCTGTGGTGTAGGCTGTGGTGCAATAGTTTGTAAAGCCTTTTTGTAAGATTGGCTCCTTCTTTTAAAGACTTGGAATTTCCTTTTCTTTACTCTTGCAGCCTCCTCATCTTCAGAAGCTGATGTGCTTGCTATTTCTACCCTCTCCCTAGGTAGCTCCTCAACATCCTTTGGCTTCTCAGGTTCTTTTCTTGCAGTTTCTTCTAGAATCTCCACTTGCTCCCCCTCAACTTGAGCATTCTCCCCCTCAGCAGCAGCACTTGCTTTCTCACAGTCTGTTTGATCCAGATTAAGGAAGAGATCTTCCATTGTAAACTCTTGTTGAGGTTGTGATGGAGATTCTCTTATCTCATCAATTACTTGATTTGGTTCCACTTGATCTGCAACAGATGTGTCATCCATGACAACATCGTGGGGTTGGCTATGTGTTGGAGTTTGCTGATTAACATTATGTAATGAATCAGACAAAACATCATCCTCAATAGGAAAATCTAATGCATTAATCTCAGTGATTACCTCAAGTATTGTGTGAGTAGCTTGTTCACTTTCTAGTGGAGTTGGCTCTTCCACTACTAGAGGCTCCCCCTGGATAGAATCCTGGTGAAGTGAGCTAGCCTGAGGTAGCTCCCCCTGCCTGTCTGCAGCTTCTTGTCTATTTGGAGACTTTCCAGCAATTCTAGTGTCTTCTTCATCAGGAGTGAACACTACTTGTTCCTCAGAACTGCTTGATGATTCTTGAGCCACTGGGGCTGACTTCTTCTTCTTCTTTAGGGGTGTTTCCTTCTCAGGAGTGGGCATTTCCTTAGTTAAGACCCTATCCCATCTTGAGAAGATTCTCATGTCCATCTTCCTCATGTGATTGATCTTTGATCCTGCAGCTTGACTCATTACTTCTGGTATACTACCAGCCAAGTAAAGACTTAGTATCCTACCCAAATTGGGTTTCTTCATGCTCTCCCGAATCTTCTCAAACATTACTCCAGACCAATCAGTGTTTAGTTGGAAGATTAACCTTGTCATTAGACTGAACATATATGCTGAAATCCTGTCATGTCCTCCAGACTTGCACAGGATCACCTTGCCAACAATTTCAGAGAGAAATTTGTCTTGGCTGTTCATCCCCTTTCTATTGAATACTGATCCAATTTTCATCTTGGAATCCAGTCCACACCATGTCAGTGCTTCTCTAGTCTTAGAAGCAGAAACTTCATCTTCTTCCTTAGTTCTTGGTAGGTTTAGTACCTTTCTCAAACTCTTAGGTGAGACCTTCACATTTTCTCCATGAACCCTTGACTTTATCTTAAGTCCAGATTCGTCTAGGGTTGCTCCATTCAGGAATTCCAGAACTTCTTTCTTCCATATCTTGGTCGGCTCTGAAACAAGAAAATCTAACCCTGAGTTTGCAACTAGGGTTACCACATCCTTGATCTCTGGTTCTGTGTCATCAAACGCATGCCGCACTAGTTCATAGCCTTCATTCACATTCTCTTCGAGCTTAGGCGTCATTAGGGTTTGAAGAATTTGAATTGAGAGAAGAGAGGTGTCGACACACAAGTTTGGTCTCGAAACTTTGGTGAGCGTGTCGACAGACAATGGTGAAACCCTATTTATACCTTTCTAGAGTTGAAGATGAAAGGGCGCGTCAATAAACTTAAATTGTGTTGACACTGTTGAAAAGTGTCGACACAGACTTATAATGTCTCGACACCTATGTGTCGACACAAGTATAGTCGACAGAATATATGTGTCGACACTTGTTGATGTGTCGACACCACTTAACTCGACACTTAGTCGAGACTTTACTTCACTAATTCTGAGTAAAGCCTAAGTGTCGACACCACCTTGGATGTGTCGACACCTACTTATCATGTGTCGACACGAATTCTCTGAAGTGTCGACACCAACTTCCTAGATGTGTCGACACCTTTTCTCTGAAGTGTCGACACTAATTCTCTGTCTTGACACAGACAACTCTGTGTGTCGACACTATTTTACTTAGCCATTTCTGTAAACTTTTTCTAAGTTTATCATACCTAATTCAATTTTAAACCTATTGAATTTGGTTTATTCTAAAGGCTTAGTATACATGTCAGCTAGTTGATTATCTGTATTAACATACTCCAGTGAAATATCTTCTTTTTCTACATGTTCCCTTAAAAAATGATATTTTATTTCAATGTGTTTAGTTCTACTATGGCAAACAGGATTGTTTGCAATAGATATAACACTAGTAGAATCACAAAATAGTGGTGTTCTACTTACTTGAATACTAAAATCCTCAAGCTGATGTTGTATCCATAGAAGTTGAGCACAGCAACTTCCTGCAGCCACATACTTTGATTCTGCAGTGGAGATAGCCACACTTGTTTGCTTTTTGCTACTCCATGAAATCAGTCTTCCACCTAGGAAATGACAGGTACCAGTTATACTCTTCCTCTCTTCTTTGCAGCCTGCAAAATCTGCATCTGAATAACATGTCAGTTCAAAGTCTCCATTCCTAGGGTACCAAAGGCCTAGATAAGGTGTGCCCTTTAGATATCTCAGTATCCTTTTGACTACTGTCAACTGAGACTCTTTAGGGCATGCTTGGTACCTAGTACAGACACATGTAGCATACATGATATCTGGTCTACTTGCAGTCAAATAGAGTAGGGAGCCAACTATTCCTCTATACAAAGTCTCATCTACAGGTTTCCCTGCATCATCTTTGCTAAGAGACATACTTGACCCCATAGGAGTCTTCATGGTACTGGATGAATCCATACCATACTTCCTTATCAGTTCTAGGGTGAACTTAGACTGGCATATGGATAAACCATTCTCAGTCTATCTAACTTGGAGACCGAAGAAGAACTTAAGTTCCCTCATACTTCTCATCTCAAATTGTCCTTGCATAAGTTTTGCAAACTTCTTGCAAAGACTACTTTCAGTAGACCCAAATATGATGTCATCTACATATATTTGGACTAGTATGATCTTGCCTCTGGATTCCCTAAGGAATAGAGTCTTGTCTATTTTCCCCCTTGTGAATTTATTCTCAATGAGGAAACTAGACATGGTTTCATACCAAGCCCTAGGGGCTTGTTTTAACCCATACAAAGCCTTCCTAAGTCTATAGACATAATTAGGTTGAGTTGAATCAACAAAACCTGATGGCTGTTCCACATAGACCTCTTCTTTTAGATTACCATTCAGAAAGGCTGACTTAACATCCATTTGGTATACTTTAAATCCTTGATAGGTTGCATAGGCCAGGAACATCCTTATGGCTTCCAGTCTGGCTACTGGAGCAAAGGTTTGATCAAAGTCAATACCTTCTTCCTTCATATATCTCTTAGCAACCAGTCTTTCTTTGTTCTTGATAATTACTCCATGTTCATCCATCTTGTTCCTAAAGATCCACTTGGTCCCAATTATGTTGTGGTCTTTTGGTTTAGGAACAAGCTCACAGACTTTGCATCTCTTGAACTGATTCAGCTCCTCTTGCATTGTCTCAATCCAATGAGGGTCTAGGATGGCTTCTTCAAATTTTTTTGGCTCTACTTGGGATAGAAAACTGGAGTAGAGTACTGCACTCAGATTTCTGCTCCTTGTTTGTACCCCTTGTCTTAGATCACCAATAATTTGATCTGCTGGATGATCTCTTAGATGTCTATTAGCTAGTGGCAGCCTGGCTTCAGGTTGAACTCCTTCAGCTTCTTCAACTTGATGCACTCCATGATCTTCTTCTGCATCAGGTGCATGTAGTACTCCCCCTGGACAACAGCCACTATCTTCTACTTGATGTCTTGCAGTAGGTCCTTCTTTTATAGTGAGCTTGTCCATCTTCTCAGTCACACCTGTGGAGCTGCAAATACTACTAGACAAATCATGGTTAATAAGTCTAGCTTCATCAAATACTACATGTACTGACTCTTCTACAACTTGAGTAGACAAGTTGTAGACCCTATAAGCCTTACTGTTGTTGTTGTACCCAACAAAGATCCCCTCTTGGGACTTGGCAGCAAACTTGGTCAAGTAAGACTTACCATTGTTAAGTATATAGCATTTGCAACCAAAGATCCTGAAATAGGATAGGTTTGGTTTTCTGCCTTTCACAATCTCATAGGGGGTCTTATTGTGGCTCTTAGTAATGGTAGCCCTATTAATTACATGGCATGCAGTATTAACTGCCTCAGCCCAGAAATATTCTGGGAGAGATGTGTCACTTAATAGGGTTCTACCAGCCTCAATCAAGGTTCTATTTTTCCTCTCAGCAGTGCCATTTTGCTGAGGTGTTCTTGGTGAAGAAAATTCCTGAAATATCCCAAATTCTTCACATAGTTTTGTCATACTATCAGACTGGAATTCAGTACCATGGTCACTTCTTATTTTGACCACTGTACTGTCTAACTCATTCTGAATTTGTTTGACAAAACTATAGAAGATACTAGGTGTTTCAGATTTCTGTCTAAGGAAGAACACCCAGGAAAATCTTGAGTAGTGATCTACAACCACAAATGTGTAGACCTTCCTACCTAGGCTGTGAGCTGACATAGGACCAAAGAGATCCATATACAAGAGGTATAAACACCTCACAACATCTTTGTTTTCAATGCTATTAAAGGTGAATCTAGTCTGCTTGCCCTTTTGACAAGCTGAACATATTCCATCTTTAATACACTTAACTTGAGGACCATTCCTCACTAACTCTTTGCTATAGAGTTGGTCAATTGTCTTGTAGTTAAGATGGGCTAGCCTCTTGTGCCATTTGACACAATGAGAGACTTTCTCATCAGCTACAAGACACACTGGAGAAGCATTGTTCTCACTCATAATATCTAGACAATAGACATTTCTTTTTCTATAACCAGTCAAAATGATCTCTTGATCATTTGATCTCCTGATATGACAACCATATTTGACAAATGAGATGTCATATCCTAAATCACTCAATTGACTTATACTAATAAGTTTATGTTTCAAACCTTTAACATAAGCCACTTGAGTAATTGTTATATGGGTGCTAGAAATGTTACCAAAACCTTTGATGATTCCTTTTTCAGAACCACCAAAGGTGACTTTAGGACCGTCCTTGATTGGTGTGAAGTCCTTTAACAATCCCCTAGTTCCAGTCATGTATCTGGAACATCCACTGTCCAAGTACCATATTGGGGCATGGCCACTTGGACTCACCTGCAAAACAGATTAGTTGACCTTAGAACCCAAAGAATTCTTGGGTCCTTGGTGCTGGTTAGTTTGCCTCTTAACAAAGCTACCTGCAGATCTTCCAACAGGCAGTTTGCTACTCATCTTGGCACTAGAATTGTGCCAGCAGTCAATGGCATAATGGCCTACCTTGCCACAGCACCAGCACTCAAATCTATTGTACCTTTGCTTAGGTACAAACCTAGCTGTTCTATCTACAGCAGGCTTGTTGAGTACTGGGGCTTTGCCCTTTGACTTGGACTGAACAGTCCTAGCAGGTTTAGTAAACCCTAATCCAGTTTTACCTTTTTGATGAACAAATTCATCTATCAAAGGTAGAACAGACTTTGGTTTAGAAAACCTTGCAACAATGTCTCTCTCCTTCTGAAGACTAATCTCCAGACTTCTGATTTGATCATTCTTAAATGTTATAGTCCCCATCTGAATCACAGTTATGTGCTTCAGCCTGGCTATTTCATTTAGTTTTTGATCAATCAACTTCTCAAAATCAGTTGCAGCCTCTTTGAGACTAGCAATCTCCTTTGCCTGATTCTTGGCCAAGGATTTGCTTTTCTTAAATGCTTGCAACAGTACTCTATATTCATCAATCAATTGATGAATATCCCCTTCAGATTCAGATCCACTGGCATCATTTGATGCTGATGTAACTGAATCAGAACTAGCACTAGAAATTGAACTTAAAGAACAATTTTGTACCTTACTAGGTCCAGGCTGCTCCTGGATTTTGTCACCTTCTGTTAAGGCCATCAGTCCTTTGCACTGAATGTCCTCTTGCTCATATATAGAGTTCATTATCTGCATGAACTCCTCTTCCTCTTCTTCAGCATACAGTCCTATGTAAGCTTCAGCTTCTGACTCAGTTTCTGAAGAAGACATATCTGACTGGACTTTGTCCTTCTTGGCAACAAAAGACCTTTCCTTCTTGCCCTTGAATTGAGTCTTTTTCTTATCATTAGACACTTTCCTTTTCTCAAGACAGTCAGCAATAACATGTCCTTGTCTGTTACAGCAATAGCAAATAATTTTTGATAAAGTTGCTTTGCTTGACTTGGTTTTTCTCCTATCTTTCTTTGATGACTTCTTGTTCTGATAATAGTCATCTTTTCCCTGTGAAGTGGATGGCTTTGACCTCCACTGTTTCTTCTTTAGAAACATCTGAAAGTGTCTTGTGAAGGCTGCAAAATACTCATCACTTTCACTGCTTTCAGAATCCTTGCATTCTGTCTCATCTGACTCAGTTCCAGCAACCCTTGGAGGTGGAGATGGAGACTTACTTTTGTATTTCCTGGTGGCTTCTGTCTTGAATGCCACTGTCCTTTCTTTATGCTCACTTCTTGTAGTCTTCTCCTCTTCTTTCCTCACCATCAACTGCATCTCATAGGATAGCAGTTTTCCAAACAATGTTGGAGGAGGGATATCTGCTAACTTGGCCATTTCCCTTATGGCACAGATCTTGGTGTCCCAATCCTTTGTTAGAGACCTCAAGAACTTATCATTCAGCTCATAGTTGCTGAATTCTCTTCCATAAGACATCAACTCATTGACAATCCTATAGAATTTTTTATAGCATTATGTCATGCTATCAGATCTGCCTTGCCTGAAACTTTAATATTCCTGGTTTAACAAAGACTTTCTGTCCTGCCTAACTTCTTCAGAACCCTCCATGTACGCTATCAAAGTATCACACATCTCCTTAGATGTCTTACAGTGTATCAAGTTCTGAAATGTAGCATCATCTATGGCACTCACAATGATATTCTGAGCCCTCTTGTCCATGGTGGCCAGAATAATCTCTTCTTTTGTCATTTCAGAAAAGTCCTTAGGTGTTCTCTGATTTGCATCCAGGACTGAAACCTTCATAGGCACATATGACCCTTCTTTAACTGTGATATAAATTCTAGGGTCTGAAGCTTCCATAAATAGTCTCACCCTTTCTTTCCAGATGCCAAAAATCTCTTTTCTACAAATGGGCAACTTCATGGATCCAAGTTCCTTATGATTCTCTGTTGAACCCATGTTTCTTGATTTTCTTGATTCTGCACTTTACTTATACTGAATCTGCCAACAGGATCTACTCAGACAGTTAAGTCCTTTTTGAGTAACCTCACTTTGATACCACTTGAAAGAAATTGTACCTAATCACCTAGAGGGGGGGGGTGAATAAGTGACTTAAAATCTTTTTTAACTTTTTAGGCAGATTGCAGATTATATCACAGAGTTATAACTACTTCACAGCAATCAATCAGCAATCACATAATAGACATGCACACAGTGAACACACAGATTTATAGTGGTTCCACAAGATTTGGGTACATCCACTTTCCCCCTTCGCCTATCTAGTAGTGTACTAGATTCGGCCAAACTCCTCCACTATCTCAGATCCTCAGATCTTACACTCAGAACCCCAAACAGGTTCCTACAGCTCAGGCCCAAGGCCCTACAACTCAGTCTTCTCCAAAGACCTACACTCAGCCTTCAACAAGGCATACACTCAACCACAAGGGCTACACTCAGAGATATGGATCTCTTACACTCAGGCACACAGGCCCTACCACTCAGCCTTTATAATTACAGGCTTACAACTCAGATCCCTAAGGATCCTACAAGAAATTTAGAATACAAAGTATATACCTACAACTCTGAATAAGAGAGAAGAGTTGATAGGTTCTTGATGAGTTCTTGAAAGAACTCTGCTGAGATCAACCTCACTTGGCTTTCTTCAAAGCTTCTTGAATGTAGAACACAATAGGATTGATTCTCTGCAGCTGATCTTCAATCACTGCAACTTAAGATTCAGAACTAGGTCTGAACCCTTCTTCACAGCCTGGTTCCAACGGCTGTCTTCTTGGAAGGAGCTCTCTCTCTCCAACTTCTTAGATCTTCACTTGATTCTTCAATGAATAGCTAGATCTTCTTCTCTTTTTCAATCTCTTGATCATCTGTTTCTGTTGACAGTATAAGCCTTTATATAGGCCTTCTTCATGGTGACCGGCTGATCCGGTTTCTAACGGCTTTCTGACATCTCTTACAGTTGCAGTAGACCGGCTGGAATGGCAGCTATCATGTCATCCAGTCACTTCTTGAAATATCTGTAACTGTCTGAAAGTGTCGAGACAGTCTGTCTTTAAGTGTCGACACTTATAGACTAAGTGTCGACACAAGTAGACTAAGTGTTGACACTAGCCTTCAAGGTGTCGACACAACTCCTTGTGTTGTAGAATTTACTCCTCGACACAGCTTCTTCATCATGTGTCGACACTGATATTGTGTGTCGACACAACTTCTTGTTCTTCAGTACTTAGTTGAATTCTTGTAAGTGTCGACACAACTTCTTTGTGTCGACACATCTTCATGTGTTGAACTTGTTCAGTGTCGACACATCTTCTTGGTGTTGACACATACCTTCTGTGTTGATACTTGCTGAGTGTCGACACTGCTCCTTGTGTCGACACATTCTTCTTTTGTTGAGACTTTGGCTGAGTGTCGACACATCTCCTTTGTGTCGACACTTGTACTTAGAATTTTTGTTGAACTTTGCTGAGTGTCGACACAGCCTCCTAGTGTCGACACTTTCTTCATGTATTGAGTCTTCTGCTGTGTGTCGACACATTCTTCATTATGTCGACACTTTCTTCATGTGTTGAGTCTTCTGCTGAGTGTCAACACATTCTTTATTATGTCGACACTTATACTTAGACTCTGTTGAAATTTGCTGAGTGTCGACACAGCCTCCAAGTGTCGACACTTTCTGATGTCGACGATGTTCCTCTGGGTGTCAACACTGCTTTTAAGTGTCGACACATCTTCACTGGACTTTTCTTCATTGAGTGTCGACACAGCCTTCATGTGTCGACACTTTTTGTCTGGTGTCGACTCTGCATCCCTGGTGTCGACACAAATACTCCAAGTGTCAACACTGCTTGCCTGGGTGTCGACACAAGTCTTCTTAAGTGTCGACACTTTCCTTCTGGGTGTCGACACATGGACTTAGAACCTTTTCAGCTTTCCATGCAAATACTTAACCTGCACAACTAAACTCAAAACACATCAAATACATTTTGATGTACATCATTGAGTAGGGTGAGGCTTCTTCAAATCAGGTACATTTAAACCAATGTACCCAACAAAGATATTCCAACCCGAGCCTCCAGCTCGCAGGACCAACCCGTCCCAAATCCCTCCAACCCATCGCGGGTGAGATTGCACATAATGCTTTTATTCAAAATCCCTCAAACCCATCACGGATGAGATTGCACAAAGTGCATTTATCAAAATCCCTCAAACCCATCACGGGTGAGAATGGATCACAATGTATTAACCTATTAGACTACTCTTTTCTAGTGTTAGTTAAACCTAGCAGGGTTGATCCCAGGACTGCCCGAGGCATGCCCGATGAAGGGCTCTCAGGGGCACTAGGAACTATGATGGGTTGAATCCCAAAGCTCCCTTTCGCAAGGATATTTACTTTTATTGATATCTACCCATGATCCGTATTCTGCTCTCATTATTACTCTTAGAGCGGTCCTAATGACTTAGGATGTTAATAGAAGGGTGGCGGTCTTCCGACGACCTTTGTTATAATTACTATCCTAGGATCTGCGCTCTATCGCTCGTAAGCAAGAAATGACCTATAGTAGACCAATCGGGGTTTATTCTCCCAAAATAATAACCATCTCAATGTCTATTCTTATCCCCATGTGGTCCTAGTAGTATATACTATCTGAGCTAGGCACAACTCATGACCTAATACCACCCGTAAAGTACGACTTCCAATTTCTTGGCCAAAATGACCCTAACCATTTATCATGGGATGGTATGATATATGATATTGATTAAGTGGAGTTTCACTATTTTTCTAATTCATAAAGACCCTAAATTAAATCTTTTAATTAAGTGGCTTATGTCACTTTATACAAGAAGTACTGTAATAAATGATTCCCTTGGTCTAATAAATTTTCCTGATGATCATCTAGGCTAATTATGACTGGTTTTCAAGAATTGTAATTTTCCCATTTATATTTCCATTAATTTTCATTTAAAGTTAAATCCATGAATTGGCCACTTTACAAATGAAGTACATTAAATATGTTTCTAAAAGTTCTAGGAACATTACTGCAGATGTAAATTGCTAAAATAATACTAAATACAAAATTTCATAGTCTTAAACAGTAATTTGGATTACTAACACTCATATGACAAATATATCAAAAATGTCATTTATTGGATTTTAAACCTATAGAAGCATCCAAAAATATCAAGAAAATTACACCAGGTCACAAACTAAATCTCTAGGAAGTTTTCCATAATATTCCTACTGTAATTTCCATCATTTTTAAATAATTTTCATAAAGGGGCAAAATTATAAATTCTACAAAATTCCAAAGTATAATCATCTAACAGACCCATAAACTTTTCCAGGGGTTAAATATGACTTCCTTGAGTTATTAACAAAATTTGAGAATTTTAACTCATCAATAACCCTATTTCCAAATTTCTATTCTAAAATGACCTAATACTCAAATATTCCAAATAATGTGATTTTTGATCCCAAAAATCCCATTACTTCTGTTGAAGGTATATTTCACCCTAATAATCCTCTGACCAAGATTTCATAGACTTTTAATGTTCCAAATGAGCTAAGTCCTCATTATATAGATTTTTGCTAAAGGCACCCCAAGCCGATATTCATCATACTCATGCAAGTGGGTTTACCCAACATGGAGAGGCCCAAAGAGGCTGAAATTTTTATCATGGTCTGATATTGACCCAATGGACATGCCACCAAAATATGGGGTCATTTGGAGTTGTATTTCTCCATATATTCAATTAATTTAAATAAGTGAATTTTACCAAAAATTATAGGAAATATTTTTCAAAAATTCCAAATTTTGGTCAGTAACTAAGTATGGCATGGTCTCATACATGACCAAAATCTTAGGTCATGAGGACATATAATTTGGTCTGGGCACACATTTGAAAATATGCCCTAGCCTAGGACCAATCTGGGTAGAATGGCCCTACAGGGAGCCCTATAGCTCCAAATCTCAAGTTTAGGGTGGAAAAATGAAGGTAAGACATAGCCCTACAATTGTCATGTTGATGTCTGGTTCTGAACTTGCGTTTAAAAGGCCTTTTATTAACATGCAAGAACTGTGTAAAAGTGTGACATATAATGTACTGTTCATTATCAAATTAATTCATCAATCATATGAAATGAAATGGACGACATCCGTTTATCTCCTACCTCCAGCCAATGGCTGGGATGAGCCCGACCTGGATCATCTTGATTTCCCATTTTCGGCCACTTGGGCCGGAGCCACCGCCGGCGATTATTGCCACCACCTTCGTTGAGGTGGTGGCTGGCGTTTCCCGGCGGTGAGGCTGCCAGAGGCGGCTCCTCCGGCGATCCCGAGCAAGAAGGAAAAGCTCGGAATTTTGCTCTCGGCTCAAATGGTATTGGGCTCAATTGAGCCTGATATCTCTCCTAGTCAATCTAGAATTCTAGTACGGTGAGAGGTGAAGTGAAATAGACCAGAATTGAGGCTTGGCGGCGAGTTTGGTGGCGGTGAGCCATGGCCGAGCTTGCTCCGGCGAATCCTTCCCGTTTCCTGGTTTCTCCAGCAATTTCCTTGCTCAAGCACTCAAAGTCCACTCGTTTCCTCCTTCTGAAGCTAATGGTGGGGGTAGTTTTGGCTGGGAGTGGATGTATAGGGAGTTAAGTTCAAGATGAGGCTCGACCAAGCTTAGGATGTTTCACCCATGGTGCCAAGTGGCCATCCAACAGCATATTGCCTCTGGAATGAGCTGGGGAAGCTTTCCAGGTGCCTTGGACAGAAGTAAGGAGGGCCACATGGCCCTCATTTTCGTTTCTCCACCTTCTCTCTCCTAAAATTCCCATTTTACCCTCATGCATGCATTCTCTCTCCTAATTCAGAGGGTAGGAGTTGTCTTTGACCACTTGGGCTGGTCATGGGCCATGGTTAGTGGGCTTTGCCCATTTGGGATGGGCTTGACCTTCCTTTTTCTTCCTTTAGGCTTCATGTTGACTTTGTTGACTTTTAGGGTTGACTTGGACAACTTTATGAGTGGGCTGACCCCACCTGAAGGTCATGGACTCTATGACACCACCCAACTTGGGTTGTGCCATGGTGGTGTCCCACTTGGACTATTTGGACCTTTAGGTGTGGGTTTGACCAAATTAAGATTAGGGTTGACTTGGGTCAACTCTAGTCAATTAGTGACCTTGTGATATGCCTTATGGTTCCCTTAGGTTGGTGTTAGGGTTAGGGATGTAGTGGTGGAATTAATGTGTGACTAGGACCCCAATTTAGGCTGGTTTGAGTTAGATTACCTTGGGCCTTATTGTGGGCCCCATGTGACTAAACCCTAACCCCATGGTTCAAACCTAGCCTAAACCCATGCCCCCACCACATGCCCTAACCCAACCTAAGTAGAGGGGTCTAATTGAAAGTGGGATGTTACATAGTAACCCTTCGGTCTGTCTGTGGTATATGGCGTTGGGCCCCGACCGGACCTACTGCAATATGCTATGCGACGGATAGGGGTGTTACAATTTGGTATCAGACTACCGATTTCGGTCATGCTTAAATGAATTTATGGATGAATTCTTTTAAGGGGTGGTGAGCACATGTGTGTGCGTCATCGTTATAACATAAAAAGAACTCATGAATGTCCACTTAGGAATGAAAATACACATGTTTGAGGAACCTGTCTGTTCCTATAATTGCTTTTTGCAATTTTATTTGGTAGCTTAACGGTGTGTTGTACGACTATAGGTGACTAGGAGTGGCACAGGGCGGTCAGAACGCTTGCTTTCTGAGGAAAGTAGTGTACCTAATGATGTGCATATAACCCTTCCCTCCGCTGAAACCATAAGAATGGTCTTTGAAGCAGTCTTCGTTGTGATTGATGCGCAAAATGGAAGACATGTGCAGTCCCCTATTCCTGAGGTAACTCCAATGCCGGGTGGTGTGATGGAGCAAACGACATTTAAAGGACCATTGGGTCAGCAGTTGAACATGCTTTTAGTGCAGGGTACGCACTCAGTTGAGGAATATTTGCAGGTGTTTCTTATGATAAGACGCTACCCAGGCTCTGAAGTGGAGAGCGAGCAGTCTATGGTCGATAGATTTTATAATAGCCTCCGCGGCAAGTTACGAGTTTTACTGCTAAGACCAAAATTATTGGGATTCCGAGCCTTGGTGGAGTCGGCTAGATCTTTGGAAGTAGATTTGGCAAAAGCCAATCAGACGTCGGATTTCAGGGTACTAAACTCTCCAGATTCTGCAAAGTCTGCATACCGAAGGAGGAGGAAAAAGAAGTCTAAAATATCTACTGGTCAGGCTCCATATGATTGTTTTAATTGTGGCAAGGAAGGGCACTTTGTCCGAGATTGTCGTAATGGCGCACAGAAGATAAAGAAATCTATGACAGGAGCAGTTATAGGACAGAGTGTCAAATAACATAGTGGTATTCCAGTGGCACAGAAGACTGCATATGGAGCAGCCATTGGGCGAAAGTCAATTATATGTTTTAACTGTGCGAAGCCGGGACATTTTGCCCGAGACTATTGGAGCGGACGTCGGAAGTCTGAAAGGAAACCTGGATCTACCTACGAGGAGAAGGGCAAGGGATCGGAGACAACCACATCACATTATGCCCCAACCCAGCCAAAATTGTACAACCTTAGCCAGCAGGAGGCCATGAAGCAGTCTGGCGTGGTGATAGGTATGTATAGCAGGTTAGCTTTAAATACATGTTGCCCTACGCGTGTTAGCATATGACTGATTGTGTTAGGCTTTGTTTTGATTTTCGAGTATCCGGCGAGAGCACTGTTCGATAAAGAAGCTTCGCATTCCTTTTGTCCGAAGAGTTTGTATCGCGCATCGGAGTACCTTCTTCGATGGCAAGGGACAAATTGGATGGGTTGTTGCCTACGGGTGCCCTATGCGCGCAGATAGAGTTTGTTGCGTAAAGGTAAGGCATGGGAGTCACGTTGATGACTTGCGAGCGTCGCTACATCCTATAGAAGAGTGCGATGTGATCTTTGTAATGGACTGGCTATCGGAGCAGCATGCGTATAACGATTGCAACTGTAAGGTGGTCAGTTTGGGACAGGATACCGATCGTGAGACGACGTTCTCAGGCTTGATGGGGGTCGATCAAGATGTTGATGTCTGCTCTTCAGGTGGTTAAGGCAGTTTGGTGTGGTGCCAAACCTGTGTCACGCTCTCCGTATTGGTTAGCGCCTAAGGTTATGACGGAACTGAAGGTTCAACTTCAATAGCTGTTGGAACATGGTTATGTGCGTCCAAGTTCGTCGCCTTGGAGCGCACCGGTCCTTTTTGTTAAGAAGAAGGACGAAAGCTTGCGACTCTGTATCGATTATCGAGAGCTGAACAAATTAACAGAGAAGAACAAGTACCCAATCCCAAGGATTGATGATCTGTTCGATCACTTAGTCGGGTCATCGGTGTACTCGAAATTGGATCTTAAATCCAGATATTATCAGCTGAGGGTAAGAGAAAGTGATATCCCCAAGATAGCTTTCAGTACTAGATACGGGCATTATGAGTTTACTGTCATGCTGTTTGGGTTGACTAATACGCCATCTGTGTTCATGGTTCTGATGAACAGAACTTTCAGAGTACCTGGACCACTTCGTGATCATCTTTATCGATGACATATTGGTGTACTCGCAGTGTGAGGAGGATCACTTTAAACATCTGCATTTGGTGTTGGAGACGCTGAGGAGGAACCAACTGTACGCCAAGTTCTCCAAATGCGAGTTTCGGTTGACCTTGGTAGCATTCCTTGGTCATATAGTTAGTGGAGAGGGAATTGCGGTGGATCCGGCAAAGATAGTTGCTATACGGGAGTGTCCTGTGCTGTCTACGGTAGCGGAAGTCCAGAGTTTTCTGGGGCTTGCCGGCTATTACAGACGCTTCGTAGAGAACTTCTCACGGATAGCATTACCCCTCACGACCCTGACGAGGAAAGAGTAGAAGTTTGTTTGGACGCATGAGTGCGCACAAGCTTTCGAATAGTTGAAAAGTCGGTTAACCACGGCGCCTGTTCTAAGTTCGCCGAGTGGGACCGAAGGCTTTGAGATCTACAGTGATGCTTCGGGCAGTAGATTGGGTTGTGTTCTACTGTAGCATGGAAATGTAATAGCTTATGGCTCGCATCAGCTGAAGGTACATGAGAGGAATTATCTGGTCCATGACTTGTAGTTAGTGGCCATGATATTTTTCCTGAAGCTGTGGAGGCATTACCTGTACGGTGTGAAGGTCAATATCTATACCGACCATAAGAGCCTGAAGTACTTGTTGGATCAAAAGGATCTAAACATGCGGCAGCAGAGATGGATGGAGTTCCTGAGGGACTACACATTCAAGATTCATTATGAGCCTGGGAAAGGCAATGCGATTGCGGATGCATTGAGTCGCATGGCCCCTGCGCAAGCCAACTGGTTGCCGGTTCATGATGAGCGTTTGATTCGGGAGTTGGAGGAATTAGAGATCTCTTGTGTTGATAAGCAGACTAGTGCTGAAGAGCAATTGAACTAGACAGAAGTTTAGTATGACCTGGCTGATCGGATTCGGCAGGCTCTGAATTTGGATAGCAACATGAAGCAAATCATGGATGAGGCTTTGGATGGGTCAAATTCCCAATTTATTGTTAAGGAGTGATTGTTATGGAAGGACAGTCGTCTGTGCGTCCCAAATGTGGGTAAACTGCGGGTGGAATTGATGTACGAGGCTCATCATACCAAGTACTCGATTCACCCAAGGAACACGAAGATGTACCGTGATATGATGAAGTTGTTCTTGTGTCCAGGACTTAAGAAGGACGTGGCACTTTATGTGACGAAGTGTCAAACGTGCGCCTTAGTGAAGGCGGAGTGCCAGAAGCCTGGAGGTTTCTTGAAGTCCTTGCCTATCCCGGAGTGGAAGTTCAACGATATTTCAATGGACTTTGAGCATGAGTTGCCAAGGTCGCAGAAGGGAAACGACGCCATTTGGGTGATCGTAGATCGATTGACGAAAGTGTCGCACTTCATTCCAAATAGGAAGGATGATTCGGTGGATAAACTGACAAAACTCTATATATATAACATTATTCGACTGCACGGTGTGCCCCGCAGCATCGTGAGTGACAGAGATGGGCGTTTCACGACCAATGATTGGAGGTTGGTGCATCAAATTTTGGGAACCAAGTTGAGTTTCAGCACGACTTTTCATCCGCAGACGGATGGTCAGACCGAGAGGGTAAACAGGACGATGGAAGACATGCTTCGCATGTGCGTCTTGGATTTTGGAAAGCGGTGGGAAGATCACCTGTGCTTGGTGGAGTTTGCTTATAACAACAGATACCAAGCAAGTATTCAAATGGCACCCTTCGAGGCCCTTTATGTTAGGAAATATTGCACGTCGTTGTCATGGTTGGAAACGGGTGAGTCGAAGCTGTACAAGCGGTAAGAAGTGGAAGATGCAACTTCGTTGGTACGAACTATATGAGAACGATTGATAATCGCTCAGGACCGGCAAGTTAAATACTATAATGCCAAGCATAGGAACGTTGAGTTCGCTGTTGGCGACTGGGTATATTTGAACATTAAGCCGTTCAAGGGAATCTCACGGGTACGACGCTTGAAGAAGCTAAGCACGAGGTACCTTGGACCATTTGAAGTTATGAAGCGAATTGGAGAAGCAGCTTATCGACTGAAACTATCAGTAGAATTGAGTGGTCTACACGACGTATTCCATATCTCGATGTTGCGGAAGGCGGTGCAAGAGCCTTCGCAAGTTATTACGGTCGATCAAGTACCTGTTGATAATGGGTTGACGACGAAGGTCAAGCCCATTCGCATTGAGGACGCTGAAGTCAAGCGACTTCGTAACAAGGACATCAGGATGGTCAAGGTTCGTTGGGACAACTGTGGTCGGGAGGAGCTCTCATGGGAGCGAGAGCAGACCATGCTTGAGGACTACCCAGAGTTATTTTGCTCAGGTACCGTTTAAGTGTTGTGTATCTTTTCCTTTCTGTAAATTCGGGATGAAATTCTTTTAATAGGGAGAGAATTGTAACGCCCCGAAACTCAAAAAAGGGACGGACAACGTTTAGAGCCAAGTTTGGGGCCTTGTAAGGTTCACACGGCATGGAACACGGGCGTGTCCAGGAACGTGTCGAGCTCGGGTTCAACGAACAGTGAACACGACCTGAGACACGGGCGTGTCCAGGGTCGTATCCTGCTCGGGCTGTTAGCTGGCTTGTGTTGGGGGAGGAACACGGAC
>CM077154.1:78164339-78459339 GCA_039583875.1 Platanthera guangdongensis | reverse complement strand
ATTCTAATGCATAATATTTTTTGTTGTTTTAATTATCTTCAACAAGTGATCGGAAGAGGGGGAAAAACCGAAAATGACTATAACAGCAACTTTCTTTGCAGGATTTTCGAGTTAGAGAACATTGAGAATTGCGATTACTCGTCCTGGAGCCAATTCCATAGTACATATAATAAAAAGGCGACACAGAATGATGACGAGCCAAGGATCACAAAAATTCTGACCCAAATGGATAAGATGAATGCCTGCAGCACAAAGGAATGCCACAACCAGAACCATGTGAGAGAGCATGCAGATCCAAGAGCAGCACCAACAAGCACTTGATTCACCGTGTGAAGCCGCTGAGAAACTCGCAGCCATGACTGCAATAGATGAAGATGCAAGAGAAAATCATCAGTTCCTCCATGAAGGAGTTGTGTTGGATGAAGCAAAGTCCAAAAAACAACATAAACAGACTCTTTTGAGTTCATTTAGGCTCAAACAGACACTTTTGAGTTCATTTAGGCACAAAATTAAATGTTTTTTTTCGAATAAAAGGGTAGCCCGGTGCATCGGGTGAAATGCAGGCAAACCTTACCCTTCAATGTTTTTTCGAATGTAATCGAAAAATACGCCAGTTTGATTTGCATTTTAACACAAATGAGCTTAATAATATTTTATAACATAATCCATTTTTTGCATAAATTTGAACAGATTTTGAATGTAAATGGATAAAAAAAGCTCCAAATTATTTTAAATTTGATCCTAAATAAACACAATAACCTTTAACAGGATCCTACAAAAAAAATACATTTACAATGAATTTTTCTACTAGTTTCTCCCTAAACACAAAGACCTAAGGAGGATCTTCAATTCATAAAACCAAATTTAGCATTGCTAAAGTAGACTGTAATAATAATAATAATAATATATATATATATATATATATATATATATATATATATATATATATATATATATATATATATATATATATATATATCTTTAACTACGTTAAAGATGTAGTGTTGAATTTTAGAATCAGATCACGATCGATCACGACCGTTGAATATAAACCGAACATCTGATCGCAGCCGTTCATCACAGTAACGAATCAGGACCGTTCATATTTTTTCATAGGCCTCCTAAACCTATATAGGGCCCCTAAAATCTAGATATTCTTTAGGGCACCCTATAATCCATAAGCCCAGTCCTAATTCTATAATATGCGTGCTACAAAAATTCTGCAGTAACAGTAAATCACCGGCCGGCCCGCCTATCAAACAGACCGAACGCCAGTTTCGAACCCACACACAATCCACGGGCCTAACAAACAGGCAGGCCCGCCAATTTTGAACCCGCAATCAGACCTTCAAAGGCACAAAACAATATATACCCGAAAAACTCACTCAATCTGCCGGTGTGGGACTAAATCTCAGGCGGGATTAATTAGGCGGGATTAATCCCGCCTAAGCAGGCGGGATTAAATCCCGCCTATGCTTAGGCGGGATTTGATCCCGCCTACTTTTCTTTTTTTTTAATATTTTTTATTTTTTAAATAAAATATAATTAAATATTCTATTTTTTAAATATTTTTAAATGTAATTAAATATTATATTTTTAAATATTTTAAAAATGTAATTAAATATTATATTTTTAAATATTTTAAAAATATAATTAAATGTTATATTTTTTAATTATTATATTATATTTTTAAATATTTATATTTTAAATATTTTTTAAATATAATTGAATATTATATTTTTTTAATCCCGCCGGGGGGCGGGCGCAGCCAGGTGCGGGCGAAGCCCGCTGTCACTGGCTGGGTACTGTGGCGCGTGGCCATAGGGGCAGAGCCCCGTGTCGGGGGCGCAGCTATCCGGGGGGCGGGCGCAGCCAGGTGCGGGTGAAGCCCGCCGTCACGGCCCGGGTACTGTGGCGCGTAGCCATAGGGGCGGAGCCCCGTGTCGGGCACTAGTGTGTGTATATATATATATATATATATATATATATAGAGAGAGAGAGAGAGAGAGAGAGAGAGAGAGAATGAGCATTAACATTATCTTGGGTTGGTTGAAAACTCCAACCCAAAGTGGAAAATAGGTAACTCCATATCCTAGAAAATAATTTGTGAGAAAATAAGAAATAAAAAATATACAATCCATATCCTTAATTTTATGCGAAAAGCATTTGTAGCAGATCAAGTTACTTATGAATAGAAAATACAAAGAAGTTCGAGTTTCATACCAGATAAGAGCCGCATAGAAATGTAATAACACCAACACCAACTGTGAACACATTAATCCCCGCCAAGCGTGTAACTGCATTAAAACACAAAATATAAGAAAGGTTATGAAGGAAATGACAACATACTGTACTATAAGAATATCCCAAGATAATATAGAAGGATGCTTGCAGGTTTTCTGGCAAAAAATATTAACACAGGCATTTATGGGAACATCATCCGACTTTCAAAAAAACAAGATCAAAACCATACATGTGATGATTCGTACGAGTGTTTGGCTTGACCTGCGAGATGAGCGGCTAAAATGACTCAACCAGCTCGACTGCTTCATTGTTCAGAACAACTACGACTGTGTTGGCATCATTACACATAATGAAGGCCCTGCTTAGATTCACATTGAGCGATCCACTGAAAAGTCTTATAAGAGATCATAATCACATTAAGTAAAGGATTTATCCACAAATGCATAGTTTGGATAATCTAGAGTAAAATCTTGATACCCCCCCCCCCCCCCCCCCCCCCCCCCCCCCCACACACACACACACACACCCACCCACTCTTCATCAAGTGGCGTTATTGATATATTATCAGCAGACTGTTTTCTCACCCAATATTAAGGAAAGAAAACTTTTTTGGATTCCTTTACTCCACCCACTTCCAGATTAAGAACCCTAAAGAAGTAGATGTCCCTCTCCCTCCGCTGTCCCTCTCCCTCTCTCAACATAATTTGGTCAAAACACTGCAGGAATTGTAGCCTAATGATTGTTCATTCCTTTTGAATAACATACTAAATTATTTGATTATCTCGATACAATTATTAAGGTGTTAGATCGATTTTAGATAAAGGATACAAAATAAAGTTATGGGATACATTGAAGATGCCAAACTCTGCTGGGTAATAACCTGACAGAAGATGAGGACTAGTCCAGAAACCTATCCTGTCTACAGCAATCATTCTTTCCATTAGAAAATTAATTTAGGGAGGTTGAGATATCTAAAGGCCAAGCTCTCATATTAATGAAACTAATTACACCATAAAATCAGGGAACCCCTACATCATTATCTATACATCCAGTAAAATTCATAAGTCAAGAAATATAGCCAAAGGATAAAACAAAGCGCTTACAGAAAAAATAATTTGAGAAATATAGAAGGAAAAAATATTTATATCAAAGATTGCTGTAGGCTGAAAACTTTCCTCAAGATGTATCTTTGTAAGACAGGGAAAAAGATCCAAAAAATAACTTAGGGACTCCTAAACTCTTATTGTTATAGTATATTTCCCTAATGAGGAATTGGAAGTCCACAAATTTGTTGATGCTTATTCTAACTTGATAGTCACTTAGAGCTTCTGAATAGAATACCACAATTATATTTCAAATTTAAATTTGATCATTTATATGAGATTACAAATTGTGATTGTTGCAAATAAAAAATCAAATGCAACCTTTTAGATGGTTCTTGTTTTGGATTCAGTTATTAGTTTCATAATTATTTACAAGATTAAATAGTCACTTCAAGTGTCATTAATTTAATACAACCTTCTTGTTTGAGTGTTGGTGTGTTGAATTGGTTCATTGGAACAAATCTTCATATCACATCCTCTAGTTCATTCATTGCGTTGAGTTACTTTTATTTACTTAAGCATTTCAGATTTGGAGGATAACACAATAACCTGTTAGCAGCTTCCTCGGGTGAGAACTAAGTATCAGCAGTCCTCTCCCTAGGGTGTGACTCAAGCGCCCTCCGTCCTTCTCTCCCTAATGCACGGGTTTGAGTCCCCTCCAATGCTTCTCTCTTACTTGCTTAACGTGACAGATGCGAAAAATCACATTAATATGCGATCACTGCCTTATCACCCTGCACCAGTTGGAGGTACTTCCCTTGTAGAATACAAGGTTTTGGAGCACCCACTAATTAATTTAAGAAAGTTGTAGTAAACTCATCCCAAGTTTTTTGATCTAAAATTCAACATACAATCAAGAATGAACACTTCTATATTAATTCTGACTGGAACTGACTAGGGAAAGGTGAAGCGAATAAAATCTTACCAGCAGTGTCTTCAACCAAATGTCTACTTCACTAAAAACTAGTCTCCACGCACCCTGAGCTTCCTACGCTCCCATATATGCCGCCTATGTAGCACGGGGACGGAAACGGGATACGGGATACAATATGAAACGGATACGGAAACGTGATTTTTCAATATAAAAATAAATAAGACAATTAACAAACTAAGTGGACATATCTTGAATTGTAATGAAAAAAATTTAATAAAACTACAACATAGACCATACATATGATAAGTTCTAAATAATGTGTTATGCATTGTTTGTCATGTTTAGAGATAGTATGCAAGACAATTATAATGTGTTATGCAATGCAATTGACATATTTACAACTGAAATCAAACCAATACTAGATGAATTGATTGACCATGTGGAGACATTTTGTACGGTTATAACATGATAAAGTTTCATTTGATGGATTGAAACTTGAGGGCGCTTTAAACATACACTATAAGTTAAGTTTTATGGAAGCTTGGCATAATTTAAGCCAATGCCAAGAATAACAACTACACAAATATATAATGAAGTTACAGCAATAGACGGTTTCTATAGGAATAAATCTTGGGTAACTTTCTAAAAAAACAAGATATTGAAAATGATAATGATCAAAACCCGGAAGAGGAAGAAGAAGAAGAGGAAGAAAAAGAGGAAGAAGAGGACGAGGAGGAAGAAGAAGAAGAGGAAAAAGAAGAAGAGGAAGAAGAAGAGGAGGCGTAGAAGGAGGAGGAAGAAGGGAGGAGGAAGCGCATACGAGTAGGGCGGGATAAAGAGCAGGGAGCAGAATCTGGAGTGGCACTAGAGCAGAAGCAAGAGAGGGGAGGGCTTCGACGGACGTGATGTCCGAGAGCTTCAACGCTGATACCTCTCCTCTCGACGGCGGCGTGATGCGGGAAAACTTCAGGCGCACGATGAATCGCGTAAACCTAAAGCTAAGCCGTGAAATGAATAAGAAGCGGGACTTTTATGTCACGGGAATCGCGTAACCCGCAAGCAGGATACACGATTCTGAATTAAAAATATTTTTTTATTTAAAAAAGTGTTTCCGAGAGTTTCGGAAAAGCGTTTCCGCGCGTTTCCGGGTGTTTCACGTATCTGATACACGTTCAAGACAATACGCAAAGCATTTTTAAGTATCCTTCCTTCGTAGGATGTCGCCATTCTCTTCCTCCACGCACTCACATCGAAGTGTCTTAGATCATTCTACCGCTTTCTCCTTCCCCCTCCGGGAGATGGAGGCGTCATCCGTGTTACCGGCCAGGAGGTCTTTCAGCTTGCCCTCTTTCAGAAGCTTCTCAATTAGGCCCCAAAGAGCTCTGCAGTTTTCCATGTCATGTCCCACGTTGCGGTGGTATTTACAATGAAGATCTTCATTTACATTCCCGAATCCCACCATCAGTGTCTGGGGCCACCTAAAACTTAGTTGTTTCTGGAGGATTTCTACAATCTCATTCATAGGCAATCCAATGTCAGTGTACTCTTCTTGATCGTCCCCCCATTCATTGAGGGTAAGTCGGTGTTGTTACTAGAATCAGAGGGGGCATGTTCCTGCTTTGTTGATGTCAATTAGGGTAAAAATTAAATCTATTCAATAGAGGGGTCCCCTTTATATAGGGAATAATACATCATAATCGTAATGGTAACGGAATACAGTCTAACACTTCCCCTCAAGTTGGGCATGTTATATTTTTCATACCCAACTTGTTAATACAAGCACAACAAATATTTTCTCCAAGACTCTTAGTCGGTCCCTCTGAGGGAATAAAATAAATGCAGATAATCTTATTCTTGATTTTCTCTTTAATGAAATGTCTATCCACCTCAATATGCTTGGTGCGGTCATGCTGAACGGGGTTGTTGGTGATTCTGATTGCATCCTTGTTGTCACAGTACAATCGTATAGGACTAGACTCATTCAAACTCAGATCACACATCAAAGTGTGTATCCATAATCCTTCACATATGTCATGTGTCATAGCTCTAAACTCAGCTTCTGCACTGCAACTTGAGATGACAAATTATTTTTTACTTCTCCAAGTGACTAAGTTCCCACCAACGAAAGAGCAATATCCTAATGTAGGTCGTCTGTCTTCAATGGACTCGGCCCAATCAGCATTAGTAAAAGCTTCAATCTTCAAAAATGTATTGGGAGTGAACAAGATCCCCCTTCCTAGTGAAGTATTCAAATACCTCAAAATTCGATGAATAATATTCAGATGTCTCGTCTTTGGGGAGTGCATATATTGACTAACGATTGCAACAACATAAGCTATGTCGGGACGAGTATGGGATAGATAGATCAATCTTCCAACAAGGCGTTGATAGTCAGCCACGTCTTCAATAGGGTAACCATCATATCTTCCAAGATTATGATTCACCTTCATAGGTGTATCAGAAGGTCTACAACCACACATATCAGATTGTTCCAGCAAATCAAGGGTTTATTTTCTCTAGCAGATGAAGACACCCCGTTTAGATCGGGCTACCTCAATTCCCAAGAAATACTTCAGTTTTCCCAGATCTTTTACTTCAAACTTTCTCGCCAAATTCACATTCAAAGCATTTACTCACATATCATCTCCTGTTATGACGATATCATCAACATAAACAATGAGATTTGTTCTTCGTTTAATAAACAAAGTATGATCAACATGACTTTGTTTGTATCCAAGTGAAATCATGACTTCGTGCAATCGACCAAACTAACCCGTCAGAGATTGTTTCAAGCCGTAAAGTGCATTTTTTTAACTAGCTCACTTTCCCTTCAGATTCAGAAGAAGAAAAACCTGGAGGGATAGACATATATACCTATTCATCTAAATTCTCATGAAGGAAAGCACTTTTCACGTCCAATTGGTTAAGTTCTAAACCATTCCACACAACACATGATAGTAAAACTCGTATAGAGTTCATTTTTCGACGGGGGCAATAGTGTCTTGATAATCATTTCCCAAAGTTTGAGTATACCTCATTGCCACCAACCTTGCTTTAAATTTTTCAACCAAACCTTCAGAGTTCTGCTTCACGGTAAACACCCATTTACAACCGACGACCTTTTTTCATATGGAAGATGAGTTAGGTCTCAAGTACAATTCTTTTTCAAAGCGTTCATTTCTTCAATCAAAGCCTCTTTCCATTGTAGATGCCCGAGAGCCTCCTGCCATATAGACGGAATGAAGACAGATGCAAGAGAGGAGATGAAAGCTTTGTAGGAAGAAGTTAAAGCCTCATAGGAAACATAACAAGATAGTGAATGTTGGATGCAAGATCTGGTACCTTTTCGAAGGGTAATGTGAAGTTCAGAAGAATTCGTTGACGGAGCTGGCATTGGTGCAGGTGGCATAGGATGAGCCTGCGTTAGCTCTACTCTGTTTGATGTAAACCTGTAACTCTTTTTCTTCATAAGGAGCATCCCCCTGATTTGGAGTCTCAGCAGTGGGTAAAGAACGTGAAGGAGGAATCAACAAGGGTAAAATAGGTGAGCTCGCTGCACCCGTATATGTTGGCTCCCCCTGAAGTGAGGTCACGCAATAAGGTTCAGATTCACGAAATGAGATATCCATCATGATGAAAATCCTTTTAGTCGGGGGATGATACCATTTAAACTCCTTCTGAGTGGGTGAATAGCCAATGAACACACATTTAAGGGCCCGAAGGTCAAGCTTGGACCTGCCCGGAGAGTGTATGTGATAGAAGCAGACACAACCAAAAGTTTTGTGGTAGAGTGGTCGGCGTCACCCCTAAGGTAGTAAGTGGGGTTTGATGTCCCCAACAGTATTTTGAGAGGTTTATAGTGAAGAGTAAGCAGCGAGCCACCTATAAGAGATGATGGTTCTTTCTTTCAGCAATAACTTCATTCTGAGATGGAGAGTGGGCACACAAGACTTGATGAAGAATGTCATAAGTAGCAAGATAGTCTTCAAATGGACCATTGACATACTACCAACCATTATCACTACGAAGAATTTTAATAGTGGCAGAAAATTGAGTAGAAACCATGACATGAAATTTTTGGAAGAAAGAAAACACGTCATTTTTAGTTTTCGTCAGATACACCCAAGTTGTATGGGAGAAACAGTCAATAAATGTAATAAAGCAAAAATCCAGTAATATAGGCAACAAAGCAAGGCCCCCACACATCAGAATGAATAATATGAAAAGAAGTTATACTAGGTAATGACACATGAAGAATAGGAGTACGATGGCGTTTGGCAACAACACAGACATCACAAAAAATGTTTAAAACACGAAGAAGAAAAACGGGAAATAAACGTTACATGGTCGCAAGTCGCAACGGAAGGGTGGCCAAATCGACGATGTCGGGTGAGCAAGGTGGAGGTCTGCGAAGAGTGGAGAGCTTGCGGTGGCGTAGCCTCGGAAGAGGACTCAAACACATACAAGCCATCCTTCATGCTATTGGAGTCAATCACCTGCCCCGTCTTCAGATCCTGAAAGACACAATGAGAAGTAAAAAATGTAACAGAGCTGTGAAGAGAATTAGTCAAATGACTAACAGAAAGTAGACTACGAGTGAACTTTGGAACATAAAGGAAAGAGGATAAAGTGGAAGAAGAACAAGTAATGGAGTCTTTCATAGCAATAGAAGAGAAGAACTCATCAGCAATGCTCACTTTATCTCTGCCTGAAAGAGGGGAGTAGGATGCAATACCTGAAGCAGAACTAGTCATGTGATCGGTGGCACCAGAATCGATAATCCACTGAGTAGGACCAGTAGAAACGGAATTGGCACTCAAAGTACCTATGTGAGCAAGAGCAGATGATGGCATAGGGGCATGGACGGGCTCAGTAGTAAGACCATGCATCAAATGACGAAGGGTCTGCATCTCTTCAGCAGAGAATGAGGACGACTGAGAAGAACCACGATCGAAAGTCGCGACCAGATGATTGAAGTGAGGAGATCCTCCAGGAGTCCTACCACGACCGCGACCACCACGAGAAGTCGAAATACTTCAAGGAGGAAAGCCATGGAGGCTATAATAAGTATCACGAGTATGACGAGGCTTGCCACAATAGTCACATGTGAGGTGATACCTCTCTGTCGGCGTAGCATTGTAATCAAGAGAAGCACGACTGCCTTAATTAGGTTGATGAGCCACCAGAGCAGATCCCTCTAGAAGGTTCGAGGTGTTTCAGGACTATCGTCGATCAAACTCTTGTTGAACAATATTGTAAACCTCAGGAAGTGAGGGAATAGGAACGCGCACCAAGATCTGGACTGTAATCTGATCAAAATCTGTGCAATCCATGTAGGAACTCAAATACCCGATTTCGATCCTCAAGATTCTTCAGCAAAGGTGCATCTGCATTGCACACCATGACGAAAGAGTCAAAATGATGGTACTCTTGATAGAGCTATGTAAACTCAAGGTAATAGGGAGGAGGAGGATGATCCCCCTGACGGAGATTCTCAATCTTGCGGCGAGGCTGGAAGATTTGGGTCACATTCCCCTTGTGGGAATAGGTAGACTCAGCACACTTACATATCTCTGCAGCAGTGTCCAGAAAAAGATAATTTTGTGCAATCGATTCCTACATGGAGTTGATAAGGCATGGCATGACAATGGAGTTTTTTGACTCCCATTTAGGCCTAATAGTAGAAGTCGTAGCCAAAACAGTGGTGGTGTCATTGATGTAGCCAAAGAGATGCCGACTCTTTAATGCAAGGGTAATAGAGTAGGACAAAGCCAAATAGTTGGTGTCAACAAAGCGGATTGTGGTAAGCTGAGAATAGATGTGATCTTGACCAACCCGGGTAGATCTAGCGGGGGTCGTGGGAGTACCAGAATCACTAATGTCCGACATGGAAACAAAGTGCAACCAAACCGCCAAGAAGATTGAATAGAGTAGAGAAGAACACCACGTCAAAGAGAAGAAGGGAGAACGAGCATCGATGGAGGGTTAGGAGTCACGGTCTACGACAACAAAGGAAACCCAAGATCGAATATTGGAAGACATCCAATCGTTGGAATCACACAAAACTTGAGAGGAAGGATAAGTGAGGCAAAGCAAAACTTTTGCCGAAGTTTGAGGTCAATCGGACCGTCGGAGACCCGCCTGAGGAAGCATCAGCGCCGATCGGCCGACATTTGTGTCGAGCGTCGATCGGAGCTACAGAGGAGCGGCGACGCTGAGGCTGGATGCAAAAGTGAAAGAGAAAGAGAGGGGGTGGAAGGGAAGACCGAGCGGAAGAGTGAGCCAGAGTCTTTAGCCGCACGGAAGCTCTGATACCATGTCAATTAGAGAAAAAATTAATTTTATTCAATGAAGAGGTCCCCTTTATATAGGGAATAATACATCATAATTGTAACGGTAACGGAATATGGTCTAACAGTTCAGTAAAGTGGGGTTGTACAGGCCCCATTTGCTAAAAGTAATGATAGGGATGGTGTGGGGGATGATGGCGGAGGTTTCTCCCGCACTGTGCCGGCAGATGAAACTCTTGGCGGGGTCGGCTTGGTCGCTGGGTTGCTACTGGAGGGTGGACGGAATAATTTCTCGTACGTTCTAGTGCTAGCTTGCAGAGGGAGGAGACGAACCCCTGGTTTGTTGTCTCCCCTTTGACGAAATGATTGGGCTCTTCTATAATCTCTCTTTAGGACCTTGGCCTTTCCCTACTTATCTCAAACTTGAAAAGCCCATCGCAGGCCGAAGGTAAACGCGACATGGTAAAGAGCCTGATCTATATCATGGATCTCTAGGATCTGCTCCTGGAATCGGTCTACAATTGGCCCAACATTTCGTTGGCGCCTTGTCGAATATGGAAAATGGCAACCGGGCCACACTTCCTCTTCTTCGAGGTTGCAGACCTCAACATCATCTCCCTTCTTATCTCCCTGAAAGAGCTGGTCGAGCGAGGGGGAAACTTATAAAACCACTCTCTAGCCTTGCCATCGAAAGTGGTGGCGAGCAGCTTGCATCAGAACCCGTCCGAGAGGGATTGCAGGGAGGCTGCGGAATCAAAAGCCTGGAGATGATAGGCCGGATCTTCTCTCCCAAAGAACCTGGAGAGTTGGGGCTCCTTGAATCAAACTAGGGCAGACTACAGCCAGCCGTGATTAGCGAAAGAAGAGTTGGACTCACATCCTTCTTTGTAGTCGGGCCCTTAATTGAAATTCAGGGCTTTTCTTGGATAAGTTGTTGCGGTCTCCGTGAAGAAATTCCTTCATTGGGTCGCGAACTCCTAGTCACGCCCCTGCATCTCAGGGGAGATCTCTAGTGGGAGTGGTATCTGATCAGGTGTTGCGGTCTCTTGCTGGAGTGGGGGTTCCCTATTCACCAGGAGGGTGATCATTTCGAGCAGGAGGTTATACTTAAGTTTAAACTCTTCTCTAGTTACTGCACCTCCACCTGGATGGTTAGAACTGTCGGGCAAACTTGATGGTTGCTGCCCTCCAACCATCATGGTGGATTCTTCAATTACTTGAGATCTGCAGGTTGCGTGTTCGAACTTTGGTGCCAAAATTGTCACTAACCTACAAACTCAACCACAAACCTTTAAAGGGTGGGGGAACCAAGGACTGCAAGCAACCGACTACTAGCAACAAATAGTCAGAGAGTAGAGAGGGGGAGAGAGGAGAAGAACGTCGTGAAAGGCTATACCAGATGTTCTCACAACGTGAAAACCCTCCTGTTGCGGGAAGTAATATTGCTTATCTGAAGAACTATTACAGATCTATCATAAGTAGGCAATGTAGGCAACCAAAAATTAGGTAATAGAGAGTGGCGTGCATTTGAGACTGCACCAACAGGGAGGAGCAAGCTTAAGTTTCAGTGTGCCTTTAAGGGTACTATGGTCCCCTATTTATACAGAAAAGGGCCATCCCGAACAAGCATGTACAATAAATGCGAGTTGCCCGGGATACAAGAGAGAGAGAGAGAGCGGTTACAACAGGTTGTAACTACCACTACTAAGGATGCTGAGGAGGAGGTGGAGCGGTCACTCGGAGAGTTCGCCTGAGCTTCTCGAGGCTGAGATTCTTGTTGTTTGGCTTGGAGATTGAGAGGGTGCGGGCACTCTGGGAGTAATCGCTCTCACTGTCTGATGCTCAAAGACTTGCTTTGGCCGATGATGACTTGGTTTATGTCGCGGTTGCAGGATCCGGGTTAACAAAAATGTTCAAGACATTTATTTGTTGCTTATTATTACACTTTTAACATAATTTTATTAAGCTTAGAAAGACTTATAGTAAATCAAGGATATTTATCTTTTAATTTTCTTTAATTTCTCTAAAATTTAATATTATCATAATAAAAAAATTATATTGTATTAAATATATTTTACAATGTCTCTATTAGTACTTAATAAAAATTTATTTTGAATACTCTCCAAATATATTTTGGGATATATATGACTAATTATTCGTCTACTTGTTATCTTAAACTTTTTTCTTTTAAGTTATATAATTATATTTAGGATAAATGAACTTTTTATTTATAAGACATTGAAATTTAATATTTTAAAATATCTCTGACATTGTCTCCAATTTCCGGCGTTCGATATTTAAAAACATAATCCAGTCTGTTGACAGAATCCGATATTTAAAACCTTGACAATGAAAGGTTCCTAGACCTTATTGTTGTATATGCATCCATTGGATGGACTGGTTTTTCTACTTTTATTACAGTTTCACCTTTATGATAATGTTGAGAGATGTTTTAGTTTATAGAGGATTTCTAGAGGTTTGTGGTCTCAATGGTTAGTCATTTGATCTTGTTGTGGAGATGATGCTCTCTTCTTGATTTCTTTATGGAAATTTAAAATGTCGACATGTTGTCATCACAAGAGTAAAATCTTCATCAACTAGAACGGTGACGCATATTAATTCGAGTAAAGGATCACTCTACATTCTCCACCAAGAACAATTACAACTTATAATTGTTTGTTCTTCTATAATCTTTCTCTTAATAACAGGTTTTAGCCACCATATTCTTTTTGACCTAACAATTACCCCAACGCTAATCATGGATATCTGAGTTGAGATCATCCAGCAGTCCTTGGTCGGTGCTCGATGATTGGAATGAGAAGAGAGAATTGGGAGAGGGAATAGAAATATAGGGTTTGAGAGGAGTAGGATGAAATACCTTGGAATACTTGCTTATCCACCGCAAGAAAACCTTACGGGTTATTATACCCCTCGGGTCCAGGGAGGGCGGCAGGTCCCCCCATAGGGGCTGAACCCGTCTGGTTCTGCCCCCGACTGCCTTCTTGTTTTAATTAGGGAGAGCCGAACCGGATGGTTCAGCCCAGCTTGATGTCAAATCCTTCTGCCGTCTCTGGTATTGCTATCCCGTGAATCGGCCATTATGAGGATTCATAACATTCTCTTCCCCTTCAAGAACCTGCTTGTCCCCAAGGTGGAAATCTGGCAAAAAGTTAATGGAACTCGAGTAGATCGACCGAGGTGTTGTGTGTTTTAGATAAATTCTTCCATTTGACAAGAATTTCCTGACGATATTTCATGTCGCGTTTCTTCCACTTGGTGAGCAGCACCTCCTCAGGGAGTGGTCGCAATCCCCCCCCCCCCCCCCGTCGGTTTCTTCCGGGAGGGTAGAGCAAGCCTGAGTTGTTGTTCCGACCTTTTTCTTTAACAAGGAAATATGGAATGTGGGATGAATACGCAAGCCCGCAGGAAGGTTCAAGGTATAAGCAACTGGTCTCGTCCGCTGAATGATTTTGAAGGAATCATAATAGTGAGGAGTCAACTCCTGATTAGTCCTTTAGGACATTGAGGTTTGTCTGTAGGGCTGCAGTTTTACGAAAACTTCATCACCGATTGTAAAATGACGTTCAGACCGGTGTTTATCTACTTGTGTTTTCATCCTGTTTTGGGCGGTAAGGAGCTTTTCTCGTAATATGGCGAGAGTACGGTCGCGGCCGCCCAACTCACGATCAACAGTCGGTGGCACCGTTCCCCATGTCTCATGTGTACCCAAACTCGGGGTGGAGCGCCCATAGATAGTTTCAAAAGGAGAAAACTTACTGGTCGTGTGGTAGGAGGTATTATAGCAATACGCTGCCCAGTGCAGCCATCACGTCCATGTACGGGGCTCGTCCATAACGAATCACCGAAAATATGTCTCAACTTCCCGATTGAGTACCTCGGTCTGACCATCTGTTTGCGGATGGTTTGCGGTGCTCATACATAGGCGAGTACCCTGCTGCTTGAAGAGTTCCTACCAAAAGTTGCTCACAAAGACATAATCACGATCAGAGATGATGGATCGTGAGATTCCGTGAAGTCTAACTATCTCCCACACGAACAAGTCCGCTACTGATTCACCTGTGTAAGGATGGCTCAGGGCCAGAAAGTGATCGTACTTGGATAACTTATCCACCACCACCAAGATGATTGTCTTCCCTTAGGACTTCGGTAGCCCATCGATGAAGTCCAAAGAAACTGTGTCTCAAATCTGTCGATGTATCTCCAGAGGAGTGAGAAGGCCCGTCGGCCAGGCGGTTTCATATTTCTGACACTGACAAATATCGCATTACTGCACAAACCGTTGGACATCCCTTCGTTGGCCTTTCCAAAAAACATTGGCTCTGACCCACTATAAGGTACGTAGAACTCCTGCATGTCTACCACTGGTGAGGAGTGCAACTTTTGCAACATAATGTCCTTCCATGGCGACGACGAGGGTATGACCACCCGGTCGTGAAAGTATAAGTGCATGTTTTGCAATCGATACCCGGTAGGAGCATTTTGTCAATGACGATGTGCCTTTACGACAGGACGCAACTCATAGTCTTGTAGGACCTCCTTCTGTATGTCATCCAAAGCGTCGATCAGCGGACCTGAGATGTGTTGGAGTGCTACCTCTGGTATGCGGGATAGTGCGTCAGCCACGACGTTCTCCTTCCCTTGCTTATAGACTATCTCGTAGTCGTAGCTAAGCAACCTCGTCACCCATTTTTGTTGTATAGGAGAGGCCACCCGTTGCTCCAAAACAATGTTTCAAGCTCTGGTGATCGGTCCGGACCTTAAAGTGTCTGCCCAAAAGGTAAGGCCGCAACAAGGTCAAGGCATGTATGATGACGAGGATTTCCCTAATTTGACAAGCACAGTGTCCGTGGAGCCAACGTCTTGCTGAAAAATGCTATCGGTTGACCATCTTGCATGAGCACGGCCCCGATCCTTAAGACTAAAGAATCGGTCTCTGGTATGAATTCCTTGGTGAAATCGGGAATAACTAGCATTGTTGTCGTCGTCATGGCCATCTTGAGAGCTTGGAAAGCAACTTCCGCATCCTCTTACCAGCAAAAGGCATCCTTATATAGCAGCTGGGTCAGCGATCGAGCTATCTTCCCATAATCTTTCACAAATCGCCGGTAGTAGCCCGTCAATCCAAGAGAACCCCGAAGATCAAGGACAGTGTGCGTCCTAGGCCACGTTTGCATGCTCTATACCTTCTTGGGGTCGGCCATGACTCCTTGTGCCGAGACAATGTGACCTAGATATTCCACCTCTTCCTGACCAAATGAGTATTTGGAGCGCTTGACATAGAGCTGGTGTTGTCGGAGTATCACGAGCACATGTTGGAGGTGCCCATCACAGTTAGCACTGTAAATTAGAATGTCATCAAAAAAATTTAATACGGACCTGCAGAGGAGGGGCCGGAAAAACTCGTTCAATACCGCCTGAATTGTAGAGGGTGCATTGGAGAGTCCGAACGACATCACGACGAACTCATAATGAACATCATAAGTCCGCAAAGTTGTTTTGAAGATATCCTCATCCTTCATCTTCATTTGGTGGTGCCCCGAATGCAGATCCAGCTTAGTAAACACGTGTGCTTCATGTAGTTCGTCCAGGAGTTCCTCGATCATGGGGATAGGAAACTTGTCTTTAATGGTAGAACTATTCAGAGCACGGTAGTCAATACAAAATCTCCACGACCCGTCCTTTTTCTTCACCAGGATGATGGGTGAGGAAAACGAACTGGTGTTGGGTCCAATGATCCCTGCAGCTAGCATCTCCTTCACGCTCAGTTCTATCTCGGCCTTCTGTATATACGGGTAACGGTAGGGTCGAAAGTTGGTCGGCTCAATCCCTTCCTTCAGGCTGATCTAGTGATCTCAGAATCGCCGAGAAGGTAATGATCGGGGTTCCTGGAAGACATCAGGATACTGGAGAAGTAGTGACTTCATCTGCTTTGGGACTTCTTGCGTAGGCGTAGCCTGCATCATGATCTCCATAATCAAAGTCATGTTGTTCTCTTGTTCCCATAGTCTTTAAGCAACGAAGAGAGATCTCTTTCACTGGTGAGGATCTGATCTCGTGCAAGCAGTACCTTCTCCTACCCTGAGCAAACTCTGTGGTCAAGCTATCCCAATCCAGTGTTATTTTACCCAGCTGTCGCAACCATTGGACCCCCAGAACCATATCTGATACTCAGATGGGCATTAAGTAGACATCTATCTTGCAGGTGTATCCTTGCATAGTGAACCCCACTACCTTTAGCACCCCTTCAAACTGCAGCTTATTTTTGTCTGCCACCATGACTTGGAAATCGGCATCCTTGGTGATCTCTTGCCTCAGCTTCTGTGCTACAGCGGGGTTGATGAAGTTATGAGTGCCCCCGTTGTTAACCCAAAATAGTCACCTTCTCTTGGCAAATCCGCCCTGCAATCCGAATAGTGAGCGTCGCAGATCCTCCCTCCATGGCCTGGATAAATACCCTAAACTCGGGTATATCTGAGATGTGCTCTTATTCTCCTCCTTCATACGACATCTCTTCTTCCTCCCGCAACATGTATACCTGGATCATCTGACATTTATGGCCAGGGTAAATTTCTCATCACAGTTGAAGCACAATCCTCTCTCTTTCCTTGCTTATAGCTCTAACCATGTCAATTTCTTCAGTCGCTCATCCAGTAGCTCCTTGATCTTTCTTGGTGTCTAGAGGGTTCGTAGTATTCTTTGTATTCCCCCATCTGGACTTTTGTTGGTTGAATCGCTCATCTTGAATTCGGGCCAAGCTGATAGTGTAGGTCAAACTGCGCGGCATGTAGGCATGCACCTCATCCTTGATGTGCTCTTCAACCCCGAAATAAAACAACTCATTAATGTCTTCTCTTCCCATTGCACCCTCTTGGCTAACCTTTCGAACTCTGCTCGATATTCCATCATTGTGCCTTTCTACCTCAGTTTCTGAAGAAGAGCCTCGAAATCTTCGTACTCCAGTGGTACAAAGTGAGTTATAAATCCGTCAATGAATTTGTGTCATAGCACGTGTTCCCGTCCTCGGAGGAACCACTAGGTCCACTGGAATGCATCCTCCTAAATGTGAACAGACGCTAACTTTACCCATTGTTCTTCTGGTATCTCCTGATAATTATAGAATAACTTCGCCTTTTGGACCCATTCCAATGCGTCTCCTCATTTGAACTTGGGGTAGTTCACCCGCGTCACCTTAGGCGGCATGTAGGCTTTCGATTGCTGCTACCCGAGTCCTCCATACTCTTGCCCGAGTTCTGGCAGTCGTCGTCGTTTTGCGACCACGTTTGTGTATCCCCAACCCTCCCCGTAGGAGTTTCCGATCCGCGGAGGCCTATGCTCCCATCCGCCCCGTCATCTGTCGTTGTCGGCATGTCCTGGAATCCCAGGGATGTGAGGATTCCATTCCTATGTGGGTACCTCATCACTCTGGGTCGTCGGCTCTCCTAGCGTCCCTCCTGTGCCCAATAGGGACCATGGGTACGCGTGTCTCTGTCGTAGGGAGGGCAATCCCAGCCAGTGGCGTCGAATCCGCCGATCTGCGACGCGTCATTCCAAGCGAGTTGTCGTCGTGAGCCTCCTGCCAACTAGTTTGTAGCTCAAATAGTAAGATCTTTTCGAGAGATCTTGTCATCTATTAATGTCCGAACATGTAAGATTTTCTCGACGGTGAAGGTAAAGTCAATTCTAGGATGATGTTTGAGAAAAATGTGATGCACCGACAAGCGTTGGTGATTCTTTTGAATTTAAATAATAATATTTACTTATGTATGATAAAATTTAATGAATGACAAAAAAGAAAATGAAAAATTAATGATTAGAAAGCCTCCCAAGTCCCAAGAGATGAAAATATGAACGTAATAGTGCGTGCATAAAAGTTTTTGCAAGCAAGAAATTTTACATTTTATTGTTTAATTTTATTTTATGCTTTTTGTAGATTTCGGACTTTGATCTAGCGGATTGTTATGCATGCAACTTAAGTGGCATCTAACTAATATATATATATATATATATATATAGATTTATTATATATAACAGGCTATTACATAATTAATTTGTTAACAAATATTAATATATGCATTAGACGGCTGAATAGGATTACCTATATGCCCCCAGGGTCTGCATTTAGAATTTCATAACAGCGGGAATTGACTATTGGCAGACAAGCCAAGGGTATCTTAGTAATTTCAGGTCAGCAAAGACTATAAATAGACCCGCAGGGGCTCTTCAGAAGGAAAGCTTTCATTATTCTGAAGACTCTCTAGCGCTTTCTGAGGAGCTCTCAGCCCAGCTTTTGGCTTTCGAGGAGAAGCTCTAAGAGATCTTCCGGGTAAGAGGTGGGACCTCTCCGCTGAGGCTTTAGGTAAGTTCTAGGTCCTTTGCAACCAGTCAAGGGTCGGGGTTTGAGAGAAGTAGGTGTTGGCTGCACCCTTATTTTCGAACTCTGTTGAGGTCAATTTCTGGCTTCAACAGTTCTGGTGCGGTGAGCGTGGACAGTAGCCGATACAAGAAAATCTCAAGTCAAGTCTCATGGCCGAAGATGGAGGAGGAGGAGCTGGCTCGGGAGGTTCTCCCTCCCGGGAGAGTGGGGTGACGCTGGGAATGTTGGAGGACTTCAGGCGGGAGGTCTTGCAGACTTTCCACTTGGCTTTCTCGGCGAGAGGCGAGTGGGAGACTCCGTAGGTCCAGGTGGCGGCTGCTCCGTCATTGGGCGAGAACGCTCCCGGGCAGCGTCCCGGGAAGGAGATTCCGGCTGAGGCGGCGGAAAGGGACATCCCCAGGCGGGAGCTGTTCCCGGGACAGGCAAGTGCAGACAGGGCCAGCGAGCCGAGGTCGCGGGAGGAGCCTTCTCGGCAGGTCGTGAGCGGGAGCCCCTTTAGTGAGCTCATCATTTCAGCCCCGGTTCCGGAAGGGTTTAGGGAGCCGGACATGTCATACTACACCGGTAGGGACGACCCTACACAGCATGTGCAATGGTTCGAAGATGTCGTTTCCATAAGGCAAATGTCAGATGTCTTCAAGTGTCGGCTCTTTGCCATCACGTTGAAGGAAAAGGCGAGGGACTGGTTCCACCAGTTATCCGCAAGCTCGATTTACTGCTTTGAAGATCTGAGACGCGGATTCTTGCTGAGGTTCTCAGCGTTCAAGAAGAGGAAGAAGGGAGCAGAGTGTCTGTTTGACGTCAAGCAGAGGTCGGAGGAGGCGCTGGGACACTATGTCGACAGGTTCCAGGAAGAGATTCTGCAGGTACAGGAGATGTCGTGGTACACGGTGATGCTTGCCTTCACTCTGGGGTTGAGGCCCAGCTTCTTTAGCATGAAGTTGAAGAGAGTTCCCCCCCTCTCCTTCAAGGAACTAATGGAGAGGGCGGCGAAAGAAATTGAGATTGAGTCGGCCAACCCGGCGTCTGCAAGGAGGTTAGCCAAGTTGGCGGAGGAAGACGGGAAAGAAGTTGGAGCAGGGAGGCAGAGAGAGCAGAGGGAGGAGAGAAGGAGAGAGGAACCCCAAGGTCAGGGGCAGCAGCAAGGTTGGGGGCTGCGGAAGCCAAACAACAGGTTGGGATGGAGGCTCCAAGAGGGTCACCCTCAAGGACAAGGAGGAGGATTCCCGGGCAGGGACAACCACCGGGAGCAAAGGAGAATTAACCAGACGGCTTGGAGGCAGGGGCAGAGGGTCCCTCTCCGGCCGTAGCAGGAAGCAATGGAGATAGTGAGGGGAAGAGGAGGAAGGAGAGGAGCTCGGGGAGGAGCGAGAAGGAGAGAAGACAGAGTGGCGTAGCCCTTCTGTGACTTTCACCAGGAGGCGGGCCACGCGACGGCCACTTGCCCAGAATTTTTGGAGATAAGGGCAGCGAGGGGGCAGGCTCAGCAGCAACCCCCCGTGAGAATTGAGGAAGTTCCGCAAGGAGGAGAAGGAGATGATAGATGTGAAGACCGGGTGGATGTGGGAACCCGAGGAGGGATCGGGGTGATCCACGGGGGGGTGGGGATCGAGGCTACCCGCAAGGGGAGTTTCCAAACCATGTATCGAAGGAGCGTCGCGTCGACCTCCCAGACCCCCCCACCGAAGGAGAAGATCACTTTCTCGGTGAAAGATATGCCGAATTACGAGGATCCATTCTGCGACGCCTTGGTGATCCAAACAGCAATAGAGAATTTCACAGTCTCCTGGATACTGGTGGACAACGGGAGTTCCGTGAACGTGATCTTCAAGAAGGCCTTTGATGAGATGAAGGTGGAAGCTCGGAGGGTGCTAGCCTCGGATGGACCGCTGTTTGGGTTCTCGGGGGAGCGGAAGGAAGTGGAAGGAGTAGGGTTGCATGTGACGTTGGGGGGGGGGGGTATCGAGGAACTGCCGATTTGTCATCGTTGACGCCCCGAGCAACTGCAACGCAATATTCGGGTGACCTCTCATCAGCGCCTTTCGTTGCGTCCCCTCCTCGTTCCATCAGTGCCTCAAGTTCAATAGCGGAGGGGTGCAGTTCAGGATCAGGGGAGATCCGAGAGTGGCGAGACAGTGCTACGTGACTGTCGTCAACACTATTTCCTGGATGGAGGAAGCGGAGGAGCTGGAAAAAGAGATGGCAAGGGCAGAGGAAGCTGAGGGGGAAGGAGGGGTGAGTCTGGGTGAGGTGGAGAAGGTCGAAGAGGGGGATGCGAGGAAGGAAGTAGTGAGCCTAGGCGAGGTTGGGAGAGAGACTGAGGAGGAGGTTATGGGTAAGGAAGGAGCAAACCTAAGTGAGGCGGTGAGGGGAGCAACGGAGGAGCTGAGGATGGAGGGAGAGATGGAGGGGGAGGCCCGGAGGGGCGGGGAAGAGGAGCTTCCTGAGGAAGGTTGGTTGGAAGCGATGGAGGTGGAGAGGCTGGGCGATGAGGAGTGGGGAGAAGGGAAGGAGAGGGTCAGCAGGGAGCAGACTCGGCTGGAGCCGGCGGAGGAAGTTGTGGAGATGGAGGTAGTCAGCAGGGCAGGGAAGGTGGAGAAGGTGAGGGTCAGCGGAGGCTTGGGCCAAGAAGACCAGGTGAGGATGCGGGAGTGCATCCAAAAGAACGTTGACATCTTTGACTGGGGCGCGGCAGACATGCCGGGCATTGACGCTGATGTGGCTTGCCACCGCTTGAACCTGGACCCCAAGACACGCCCCATCCGCCAGAAGATGAGGACCATCGCCACAAAGCTGGAGGATCCCATCCGCGAGGAGGTGAAGAAGCTTCTCGATGCAGGTTTCATTTCAGAGATCCAGTACCCAGGCTGGGTCTTCAATGTGGTGATGGTAAAGAAGGGTGATGGGAGGTGGAGAATATGTGTAGACTTTTCTTTATTAAATAAATCGTGCCCTAAGGATTGCTACCCCCTGCCTCGGATCGACGCGCTGGTTGATTCAGCCGTCGGTTTTTCTATCATGAGTTTTTTGGATGCTTTTTCAGGTTATCACCAGATCGGCATGCATCCCCCCGACATCAAGGATGTCTTCTTCATTACGAGGGAGGGGTGCTTCAGCTATAAAATGATGTCCTTCGGGCTAAAGAATGCGGGGGCTACATACCAACGGATGATGGATCGGGTGTTTAAATATCAAAGGGGAAAGAACTTGGAGGTCTACGTCAATGACCTCATGGTTAAGAGCAAGAACGTGGGTTCGCACTTGCTCGACCTGGAGGAGACGTTCGCAACCCTGCGAAAGTTCAAGATGAGGTTGAATCCCCAAAAATGCGTCTTCGGGGCAAGCTGAGGCAAGTTCCTCGGGCACCATCTAACCCCGGCAGGGGTCGACCTAACCCGGATAAGGTGAGGGCCATCGTGGAGTTGGAATCGCCTCGCAACGCTAAGGAGGTTCAGCGCTTGACAGGTAAGCTGGCTGGGCTGAGTCGTTTTCTCTCTCGGGCCGGAGAGAAGTGCTCGCCTTTCTTCAAAGCGCTTCGGGGGAGTAAACAGTTCGAGTGGACGAAGGAATGTGAGGAAGCTTTTCAGGCGTTGAAGACTCAGCTGACTCAAGTGTCACTCCTGCAGAGTCCAAAGGAGGGAGAAGACTTAGCCTTGTACCTGGGGGTAGGGGCTGAGGCAGCGAGCTCTGTGTTGGTAAGGGAGGAAGGAAAAAGGCAGATGTCCATCTATTATGTCAGTAGAGTCCTAAAGAAGGCCGAACTACGCTACCCCATCTTAGAAAAGTTGGCTTTCTCCCTGATTGTCTCGGCCCGGAAGCTCAGGACGTACTTTCAAGCTCATTCAATCAAGGTAGTGACCGACCACCCATTACGCAAGATCTTTGAAGGGGTAGACCACTCGGGGCAGTTGGCCAAGTGGTCCTTTGAGCTCAGCGAATTCGACGTCTCTTTTGTGCCTAGACTCTCCAGCAAGGCAGAGGCGGTGACCGACTTACTGGCTGACTACGTCACAGAGCTGGGAGAGGGTGAAGCGCAGCCGAAGGAGGCTTGGAAGATGTATGTTGATGGGGCCTCAGGGAAGCATTCCCTGGGGGGAGGGGTAGTGCTGGTAAGCCCCCAGGGGGTCGCCATAGAGCAGGAGGTGGCGCTACACTTCCCGGTCACCAACAACCAGGCAGAGTACGAGGCCGTCATAGCCGGGTTGCGGTTGGCTAAGGAGCTCGGGGTTCACGGCGTGGAAGTGTTCACAGATTCACTAGTGGTGGCGTCCCAAATAAGGGGAGAGTATGAAGCTCGGGAACCAACCCTCCAGAGGTACTTAGCCAAGGCGAGGGGGATCATAGGGGGGTTCCGAACCTTCTCAATGCAACATCTCCCTAGGGAAGAGAATGAGGCGGCTGACCGATTGGCCATGTTTGGACCCCGAGGGGAGGGAACCTTGACTGATCTGTTTCATCGAGCGATCGAGGAAGGGGAGCTAATGGAAGTAGATCGGCGGCCCTCATGGGTGGATCCCTTCGTGAACTTCTTCATCACGGGCAACCTCCCAGATGGGATCAAGGAAGCAAAGAGCTTTCGGCATAAGGCTGCCCACTATCTCACGCATGAAGGAAGCTTACATCGAAGGATGCTTTCAGGCCTTCTGGCGCGATGTGTGACAGAGGAGGAGACCCGACGGATTCTGGAGGAGGTACACCCGGGGGAATGTGGCAGCCATTCCGGAGGTAGGACGTTGGAGGCAAGCGTGGTCAGGCAGGGGTACTTTTGGCCCACCCTGAGGAAGGATGCTGCAGAGTTTGCGAGGAGGTGCAAAAAATGTCAGCTCTACGCCCCCCTCCAGCTCTTGCCCGCTCAACGGCTCCGAAGCATCACGGCGTCATGGCCTTTTGCCATTTGGGGAATGGATCTAGTCGGGCCGTTTCCCCCGGCGAGCGGGCAGAGAAGGTTTCTCTTGGTTATGATTGACTACTTCTCTAAATGGTTGGAGGTTAAGGCGTTGGCCAAAGTAACATCCCAAGTCATCAGGAACTTCATTTGGGGGGAGATCATCTGTAGGCACGGGCTGCCTCAGGCCATTGTCACGGACAACGGTCCTCAGTTTGCAAGTGAGGAGTTTATAAGTTTCTGCACTCAGTTGGGCATCGACCTCAGGTTTGCCTCCGTCCACCACCCCAGGAGCAACGGTCAGGGGGAGGCGGAGAACAAAATTATAGTGAACTTGCTCAAGAAGAGGGTGGAAAACTTGAGGGGGACTTGGGTGGAGCAGCTTCCCTCGGTGTTATGGGCTTTGCGCACAACCCCAAACACAGCCACTGGCGAGACCCCTTTCAAACTCTCACATGGATGCGAGGCGGTCTTACCGGTGGAATTCGAGGTTCAGTCACCACGGGTGGCGGCCGCAGGTAAGGGAGGCGAGACATGGAGGGAAGGAAACGAGGAGCTACGACTCTCGTTGGATATGGTGGAAGAACTTCGTGACGTGGCCGCTGTCAGGCAGGAGGAGATCAAGCGAAGGATGACCAAGTATTTCGATAAGCACGTGAGGATAAAGCAGTTCAAGGAAGGGGATTTGGTCCTAAAGAAGGTCGACCCGCAGGAAGGTCGGCAGCAGTTGGTAAGCTCAACCCCAATTGGGAGAGGCCCTATATCGTAGAAAAGGTCCTGGGGTCAGGGGGATACCACCTCCAGAATGTGGAAGGGGTATCCGTGAGTCATGCATGGAGCGGAGACGACTTGAAGCGCTTCTACCCTTAGTGGGGGGCAAGGTTGTAAATCCTACTTGTAATAACAATTTTGAACTTCTTTTTCATGATTGGTTTCTTTTGGATCTTGGAGATTTTTGCACTACCCCGAGCCTGGGGGGAAAGGGTTGGATCTTGGAGATTTTTGCACTACCCCGAGCCTGGCTCGGCCCCAGGTAGACCCGCTGCGCAGGCTCTTACTAGTTGGCAGGTCCGAAGGCTCGCCTGTGGGGGTAAGGGACCCCGAGTGCTGCTCGGCCCCGTGGAGACTCGCTGCTCAGGCTCTCTTTAGCTGGGCAGGGCTTTAAGCACACCTGGGGGGAAAGGGTTGGATCTTGGAGATTTTTGCACTACCCCGAGCCTGGCTCGGCCCCAGGTAGACCCGCTGCGCAGGTTCTCACTAGCTGGCAGGTCCGAAGGCTCGCCTGTGGGGGTAAGGGACCCCGAGTGCTGCTCGGCCCCGGGTAGACTTGCTGCTCAGGCTCTCATTAGCTGGGCAGGGATGTAGACACACCTGGGGGGAAAGGAGGAGAGTTGGAAGAAAAGTTGGAAGGGACAAACAGGACCTCGAGTGGACCCGTTGTTAGGTTCCCACTAGCGGACATTGCCGAAGGATCTCTCGGGGGGAAGAAGGAAGGGGGAGATTATTTGTTTCTGTGGCCCCGGGAGGTTTAGAATTAAACACTTCCAGGTCCTCAGTAGGGATGGAATGACCCAGATCCCTCCCGGCATGGCTCTCGACGCAACCCTCTAAGCAGGGCTCTCGGCGCAAATCTCCCTGCATGGGTTTTGGTCGGGTCCTCGGCAAGGCTCTCGCCGCGATCATCTGGCCGGGGGCCCCGACAAGCGTGACTCGACAGGAATTCTGGGCGCAGCCTTTAAGGCAAGGCTCTCGGCGTACCCCTTTCGGCAGACCCCTCTTAGCCAACTCTTTGAATGGAAGGCGGTTGTCACCTAAGAGCCTAGGGTTCGCGTAAAGATGACAAGCATTCGAGCGACAAAGTAAATATTTCCACATTCAAAAAAGAGTTATGAAGTAGTGAGGGGTTCCGCCCCCTGTACAAAGGTTACAGTAACTCAGTTCATAAAAATTAATTGTGGCGAGCTCAAAACAAGGTTATAATAAGCAGGTCAGCAGACGCGGAGGCTATTGAGCCGACTCGCCGGAGGTTCCGCCGGAGCTACCGTTGTTGCTACCGCTGGAGGTCCCGCCGGAGGATTTGCTGGGGGAGTAGCCGGAGGATTCGCCGGGGAAGAAGCCACCAGTTCCCGCAAGCTTCGTCGCGTCATCGGTCGGAGAGCCGTCCTCTCCCGCAGGGCGGGTGATGGGCTCAAACAAAAAAAGCAGGATCCCTCACGCAGTGAGGATCTCGCATCCTTCGTTCAGAAGCCCCGACTCTCGCAAAACCTCGATCACCATCTTCGCGGTCGCTTGCGCATTCTCTTGGACGATCACATCCATCTCATAGGCAGAATAATGGCGGCGCTCCACTCTTTCCTCCCGCGGCGGCCGATCCTTGGTCAGGGCTAGGACCTCCTCCAGACGCTTCACCTCGGCCCGCAATACTTGGTTCTCACCCTCGGCGCGGGCCACTCGCGCGCGAGACAGCTCAATCTCCCCGAGATCCTGCGAGGCGATCCATTCAGGCGAAAGGCATAAATGTATGGAAGGGCGAGAAACGTTGGAAGGTCCTACTTACATCGGGGGTCGGGCGAGTGGAGAGGAGTTGTTGAGCGGCAGCTAATTCGGCCCTTAGGGTGGCAGCTTCCGCCACCGAGGCATCCCTCGCCCTAAGCTTGTCGACGAAGTTCCGCTCTATGGCGAGGGTGCGGCGCCCGGCCATATGCGAAAGTTGGACCGTGCGAAGCTGGGCCTGGGCGGCGTCGAAAACAAGAGCCTTGGTCGTCGTCCTGTCGAAGGAGTTAGCATCTACCCGGCTGTAGAGGCCGTAGCCCAGCGCGAAGGCGTGGCCGGTGACATCATCTCTCTCCCTCTAGGAGGGGAGAAGGGTGGAAACAGCTATTCGATTATCGGTAGGGTATCACTGGAGCATAGGAAAACCCTCCGTGTCCTTATACTTGTCTCCGAAGCCGAAGTTCCGGTGTCCTTTCAGCATTGGGCCGCGAGAGGGCTCGGCCGGGATCTCCGCGGCAAGCAGGCCAGCATCCGCCTCGACGGTAACGGAGGAGGTCTGGGCGGGAGTCTCCGCGGCAGGCCGGCCCGCATCTGCCGGGGAAGTAGCGGAAGGGGTCGCGGAGGGGGTCTCAGCGGATGCCGATATCACCGTCTTGCCTTTTTCTGTGATGGTCAGTGTTGATCTTTTGGGAAGGGGGCTGGGAGGGAGCTTGGTCTCCGCTACGGAACGCTTGGTGCGGAGGAAGCGCCCGGCTCCTTCCAGCAGGCGTCGGCGGCCGCCTTGGCGAGAGCCAGGGTGTCGACGAGCGCCCCGGTCTCTTCGAAGGGTTGGTGGACGGGAAGATCTCGCTCTCCTGCAAAGCTCGTAGTATTTTAGTCTTTCCCTCGAAAGTAAGTTTTGGCAAGTTAAATCCAGAAAGTTACCTTCGTCGGGGGGTACCGGTTGGAGGGTTTCCAGGTCTCGCCGGAGGAAGGGAACGTCGAAAACCTTCGAGCCGAAGAATTCGACGAGAGCGCCCTCTCGCTCCCCGAGAGTGGGGAGCTTGTAAGTCGCGTCGTCGTACTGAATGGGGGCGAGAGGGATGTTGTTGAAAGGTCCCGCGATGAAAACGAACCTTTTCGCGAAGTGGTGATGCTTGTTAGCAAGACCCGCCGTTTTCACCAACTGGCCGGAAAGGAAGACCGACCCTCCCTTGGCTCGGAAATTGAACAGCTTCCGGAAGATCGATAAGTTGAACTCGATCCTTTCCGCCCGCATGTAGCAGGCGAAAGCCACGAGGAGGGCGATGGAGTTGGGATTGAGCTGGGCGGGCACCACCCCGTAGTAGCGCAGGGCCTGACGCACCTCGGGCCAGAGGGGGAGCCGGAAGCCCGCTTCGAAATGCTCCAGGGGAATGGCGAGCTCCTTCCGGCACGAGGTTCACCCAGTCCTCGTGCCCAGGCTTCCGCGCGGTGAACCCGGGCGGGATATAATTCTTGGTTATGGTGACGAATTCAGCTTGTGTGAGCCAGCAGGGCGGGAAGGCGTGATCAAGGAAGGACTGCGCGCACTTGGAGCGGCCCTCGCTCTCGCCTGGCATATCGAAGGAAGGAAGGAAGGAAGAGAGGGGGGACGCGAGGACGAGAGCCTTTGCGCTTCAAGAAAGGGCGAAAGCAATTGACGGGTAGACGGAGTTTTGGAATAAATGCGGTGAATGGGGTAGGTGGATTGACCTATTTATAGAAAGCAAGGTAATCATGAGTTCTTAAAAAATACTGCGGAGGAAAAGTCAACGAGTCAACGACTCCGGACGCTTTGATTCCTCGCTTTCCATCCTGTCGCGCCAGCTCTCCATGGTTTGGCGGGAAGCGATAGCCTCCAAGGGAGGTTGGGGAAAAGGCGAACGGCCTCAGTACGCAAGAAGCAGTGAACGAGACGCATGAATCAGGCATTCGCAAGGTATTAAAGACAGCATGCAAAAGGGAGCTGAAGAAACACAGATATAGATAGGGTCTCGCTAGGCGAGAGCCCCCGACAACAATAGTAAAATAATAATAATAATAACAGTAACACACAATACTTATAAGAAATTATCCTGCGCTAGAAGTGAAAAGTGTACAGAGGGAAGAGGTAGGCCAAGAAGATGGGTAAAGAAGGGGATCGCCCGAAGAGCTCAGTATGGCACCCACCGCCAACGACCTAGATCTCGCCGGCCAGACCAGGGAGGGTCTCGAGGGTCGAAGAAGGCCGTCAGGGAGGTTAGCCCCCGGTTGGCCAGGCGGAGCTGATCTCGAATCCGCGCGATGTGCCTCCCGGGTGAGGTTTCACCGGAAGCCGCATCATGGGATCCCGCCCCGCCAAGGAGGTCTGCACAGTCCCGCTCAACAGTCGCTAGTCGCCGCTCCATCGTTCCGTGGATCCTCTTCACCGCTGCGGAGTTGGCCCGTTTCTGTCGCGCGAGCTTCGACAAGACTATCGCAATCCTCCGCCTTCGCACCTTTCCGCTCCTGGGGCCTTCGAGAAAGTCTTCCATCTCGCCAGCGGAAGGGAGGGGCGAGTCTTCCCCGGTTTCTTCTTCTTCTACTTCCTCTTCATTTTCATCCCTTTCAGCCCCTTGGTCCTTTGACTCTGAAGAGGTGGGAAACGGTCAGAATAAGAAGGGGGGATGGGGAGAGTGAGAGTGATCGAAAAGTGTGGAGGCTCTCGCTTGCCTGGGGAGGGAGGGACGTCTTTCCCCGTCGGACGGCGAGAGGGGCCGGGCTGATCCTCTGGGCCTTTTCCGAAAAGCAGATGAAGCGGCTTGCCCCGACCCGGGCGAAAGGTCCTGCGCTCCGGTGGGGTGCTCTCGCCAAGCGGGGGAACAGGGGGTCCCTCTATTGCCAGAGGTTGAGGTCTCGGCGCGGGAGTGGACAGTTCGGGATTAACCCCTCCGGCAGGGAGGGTGAGTTCGTTACCCTTTCCGCTCCTGGGGCCTTCGAGAAAGTCTTCCATCTCGCCAGCGGAAGGGAGGGGCGAGTCTTCCCCGGTTTCTTCTTCTTCTTCTTCTACTTCCTCTTCATTTTCATCCCTTTCAGCCCCTTGGTCCTTTGACTCTGAAGAGGTGGGAAACGGTCAGAATAAGAAGGGGGGATGGGGAGAGTGAGAGTGATCGAAAAGTGTGGAGGCTCTCGCTTGCCTGGGGAGGGAGGGACGTCTTTCCCCGTCGGACGGCGAGAGGGGCCGGGCTGATCCTCTGGGCCTTTTTCGAAAAGCAGATGAAGCGGCTTGCCCCGACCCGGGCGAAAGGTCCTGCGCTCCGGTGGGGTGCTCTCGCCAAGCGGGGGAACAGGGGGTCCCTCTATTGCCAGAGGTTGAGGTTGAGGCGCGGGAGTGGACAGTTCGGGATTAACCCCTCCGGCAGGGAGGGTGAGTTCGGGTAACGGGTTGGTTTGACCAGCTGGGGGATTAGGCGGAGCAGCCCCTGAAGCGGAAGGCGGATCCTCATTGCAAAGGTCGGCCGCTCCTGAGTCCGCAGGCGGAAAGCCGGCAGTATCCCTAGGCACCGACCCCTGCAAAAGAAATGGTGTTTCAACATACAGCTATGATCAAACTCTCGAAATGTCCGCGCTAATGGAAAGTGCGAAAGGATCGAAGAATACCTCCGACAGAGAAGCAAGGATATCGACACGGCTTGGAGTTGGGGTAGGCGGGGCTCGGTTCTCTTTCAGCAGGTCCCGCCTCACTGATTTAGCATTTTTCTTCTTTTTAGGGCGGGAACTCTCGCCAGATGGCTTCTCGGCGGCTGGCCTCTCGTCGGTTGGCTTCTCTCCAGCGGGCTTCTCACCAACTGGTTTCTCGCCCAGCGCCCTCTCACCGGCAGGCCTCTTGCCCATCAGCCATGGGGCAACCCTGTCACAGTTGGCACGAGCTCGCGCCTAGGCAGCCGCGAGACGAGCCTGAAGCTCTTTTGAGAGCGGCTTTTTGGCGTGTTTCGCACGCATCTTCGCAGGTTGGCGGAGGCTCACGCAGGGAGTAAGGACAATAGAGATGGCCTGAAGGACCAACTCAGCAGCATATTTATAGAGCAAAGGTGGGGTCTACTGAAAGATACCCTGCCAGGTCAGCATATACCCAACGAATATTTGGGGTTGGACGAGTCTTTCCAAGCGCAAGGCTAGCTCGCAAAGAGCGGGGATTGTGTACAACCCCATATTCGTTGGGTAGGACCAAGATCCCCTCAACGGCAAGGATTGGACTAGCTTCGGGTTAGCTTTTGGCTTCAGAGCGAAAGGGCTCCCGCCTAGGAGTCAGCGAGAATGATCGCGTCAAGCCCCGGCCGAGACCCACTTCTGCCCAGAGACGGGCGAGAAGGCTCGCGCCTCGCCGATGGCGGAAGCGGGCTCGGTCCGGGGGACCCTTCAACCCCTTTTTCCTTAGCTCCCGCCGAGTGAGGGCGGGATGGTCCTTGGCATATAGTTCTCGCCGGGTGGGGGCCAGGGCCCAAGGTGAAATTACCTAGTTGTCCTCGGGTAAATTACCTATATGCCCCCAGGGTCTGCATTTAGAATTTCATAACAGCGGGATTTGGCTATTGGCAGACAAGCCAAGGGTATCTTAGTAATTTCAGTTCAGTAAAGACTATAAATAGACACGCAGGGGCTCTTCAGAAGGCAAACTTTCATTTTTCTCTAAGACTCTCTTGCGCTTTCTGAGGAGCTCCCAGCCCAGCTTTTGGCTTTGCAGGGGAAGCTCTCAGAGATCTTTCGGGTAAGAGATGGGACCACCCCGCTGAGGCTTTGGGTCAGTTCTAGGTCCTTTGCAACCAGTCAAGGGTCGGGGTTTGAGAGAAGTAGGTGTTGGTTGCACCCTTATTTTCGAACTCTCGTTGAGGTCAATTTATGGCTTCAAATGTTTTGGTGCTCTAATAATTTGCAGGAGGAAACATTCGTCGCGCGCTTCGCTTCGACCCTCCGAGCGGAGGAAGCCATTATAATTTGCCCAAAATTAAATATTTGTTTTTATTTAAATATTTTTGTGGTGCTGAAATTACTTTGCTTTAAATTATTCATCAAAACGTTGCACATTTCATTGCATGTAGATTTGGGTTAACGTGTCACTCTTGCACTATCACCTGGCGTCGTAGATTTTGTGCACCCCTAGCCTACCACTACATCATTTTGGTATCAGAGGGAGGTTAGTCCATTTGCATGCTTTGTAGTGGTAGGTCATATAGAGTTTTTAGGTTCATCCATGACTAATTATAGTCGTCGTTCCTCTCTTCTCTTGGGAGATTCTAAGTCCGCCTATGCCCAATCTCATAGAGCGACTTCAGAGAAATCCTCACGTTATCACGATGATTATTATTGTCCGCGGCATGACACTTTTCGAGATCGTGTCAACCCAACGACACACCCTCACTATGTCAGAGACGATCAGTATGATGATTGTCGTCGTTCATATCCTTGCACGCGAGCGGATCGTGTTGATCCTTCGACTTGACCCGATTACCTTAGGGATGACTATTATGAGGATCGTCACTTTGAGAGAGATCTTGTGAGTCAGTTTCGTACAGTTTTCTCTTCCTTTGACGGCTCATCGAGTCCCGAGTCTTTCAGTTATTGGCTTGTGGATATTGAGTATTATTTTAATCATTTTGAGTTATTCGGTGAGCGTTGCATTAAGTTTGCGAAACTTAAACTTTTAGATCAGACGAGGACATATTGGGCTAGCATTGAGAGAACCCGCAAGAAAGACCGTCTTCGCCGCATCACTAGTTGGGTGGACATGAAGTGTACATTGTGTCAGAGGTACCTACCTTCATCATATCGGAGTCGCTTGCTCGACCAATTATTTTCCCTTCAGCAAGAATTCATGTCTGTCGCTGAGTACATGGATTGCTATGATGAGTTAGTTGTGATGAGCGATAACCGAGAGGACTTAGCCATGACCAATTGCAGATTTCGGTCTGTGCTTCGATCTGACATCCGTACTAAGGTGCTTAATCATAGCTCGACGTCCCTCGAGCAGACGTATCAGCTTGGGGCATTACGAACAGTCTTTGAGATCTGCCAGAGCTAGTCGGTTGGACCCTCATCCTGACCTCCGCAGTACGAGTCCTTCTCATACTGAGGTCACCACGATGCCAACCACTATCCTGCCACCCACGACGGAAGTGATACCTGATACGGATTGCTCTCACCACAGCGAGATGCTTCGCACCGTGAGTGACCTATCTCTTATTTCTGACCCGTCTCTTGTGACTCCGATGGAGGGTGAGCCTGAGCGACCTATTGAGTCTGTAGTGTTGTCCCCCTCACCCACACCTCCACTTTTCGCATGTCCGGGGTTGATTAACACCCATAACCTAGACTCATGTCTTAACACCGCACCCGCAGACATATTCTTGAGCGTAGGTCTATGTCGTTTTTCTCTTGGCATTACCCTGAGCCACGTTACGACCGAGAGCTCAGAGCCTGGTGTTGATCTCGTAGTGGCTATGTCACCCATGCCCGGGGACACTACCCCTTTCGATGGTCCTCATCGGGAGGACCTTGATCTTATTGACGAGCCCCCTGTTGAGCCTCCGGATGATCCGCCACATCTTGGTGAGGACGAGACTTGGGTGAGCCACTCAGGTATGATGCCTCTTTCATTATCATATCTGGTCTTACCCCAGAGAAGGGACCTTGAGTGGAGCATGACATATGTAGGGTCTACCTTGAGTCCACTTGAGCATACTCATATTGTGAGGACCTACCTTATGACACCTCACACTCTGGATGACTTTTGGGACACGCCACCCGCTGAACCACCCGATGAGTTCTTTCTTATCTGGGACGCTCACCATATTCTAGAGTCACGAATTCTAGACTGTGTGCACAGTTTTCACCCAGGTGGTCCTCTTATCCATGACAACTTGTCATACACACCTCCTCGTGAGCCCCCTGATGTGTTACGTTCCCTGAGAGTCATCTGGCTCGTTACGAGCTTGTATTTGAATATAGTTGTCTCTCAAGATCATTTGAGCACTCGTCTCACATTAGATGAATATTTTTATATTCCGCCGAAAGAACCTCCAGATAGACCACATTTTAGAGACATCTCAGACATTATTAGATATTCCTATAAGGAGTGTACCGTGTTTGTCGTGTTATTTTTGCATCATTTGCATTACCTGTATGAGTCTGTTGAGTCTTTTACACGACATTTGCATAAGTTGCATGAGTCGGTCCGCCGACGAATAATAACAAGCAATGAAAATTATAAAGTCCATGCAGAAAAGCGAAGACGAGAACAAATATTTAATGAAGGCGAAAGGGTAATGGTATGAACCGCCCCAAGAGGCTCCCTTCGGGGCCTGCCAAAAAGTTAAGCGCTAGGTGAATGAGTCTGTACTCTGTTATTAGTCGTATTGGGACAAATGCCTAACGGCTCGATATCCCGGCTAGTATGGAAATTCACCCGGTGTTTAATGTTGAGGATCTGACTCCATACTACGAACCTCACGAGTATGTGGACCCGAGCAGTGGAGATACCCAGCCACCCCCACCGCCACTGTCGTTACCTTACCACCCTCGTACATAAGCACCGTCTGATGGCCACCTCAGTCCACCCACTGTTGACATCCACCCACCTGGGGACTCGTCTTCTCTGGTTTCACCACCGGCACCATTGATCGCATCGGGACTTACCTTTCGAGAGATGAGAGCATCACAGAGTTCATATTCCACTAGCTTGTTCCTACTTAAGATGGGTCGCGCTGTCGCTACTTGGTACATTGGCGGGGTTACCCCAACACAGTTGACGCTTGGATACTTGCACAGATCTTGATCGATTCACCCTTGGACTTCGACTTCGGCACGACCATCTCCATTCACCGGAGATGACAGCTTTTCAGTCAGGGGGAGTTGATGGGCGAGGACACTCTCCGTCGACTACACTTGGACGACTCCCGGCGGACCTCTTCGAGTTGTACCTGGCATTCATTGAGAGAATTCCGATCTCAATTCATCGGGAGATGAATTCTTTCAAGTCGGGGAGATTGATGCGGAGCAGAGACGAGCACGAGCTTTGGGCCCGTCCAGGGCTGATTTGGTGACTTACCATATATGGCGTGCCCGGATCGACGATCGGACTCCGCGATTGTGTCTGGCACGTCGTCGCGAGTAAAAAACATATATTAGTTTTTTTTTAATTTATTTTCATGTATTTAGTGGCCGATCCCACCGGCCAATCATAGTCGTTGATGGTGAAGCCTTAATTTGTTCTCTTCTTATAAATATTGGTCTAAGTGGCTGAACCAAGAAATTGCAGATTTTGGAGACATTGAATCCCGGAATCCCGTGATCCCCCCCCCCTGGTGTCAACGTCGTGGAACCCTAGGTGAAGACACCTAGGCCTCTAAACTCCTCCCCAGGTAATCTCTACCCCCACCTTCATTTTCCACGCCTCAAACCTTCGTTTCACCCGCTACAGCCCGACATTCCAGCCCCAGGAAAACAGCAGGCCTGTTGCCCCTTTTCCGCTGCCCAACCCGCCTCCTCCCCTCAAACCCGCCGCCTCTCCACCGCCGCTACAGGTCCGCCGCCACCTCTTGTCCCCTCCCCACTGCTGGACAACAAGCCCTCACCTTTTCCCACCGCCGACCACCTCCTTAAATTGCCCGAACCAGCTGCCGGCCTCCATCGCCCCCTCCTCCCCAATCTGCCAACTCCCCTTCGTGGATCCGCCGTCCTAACACACCTAAAATCCTAGATCCGTCCAGATCTAGGGTTATAGCCGCCCGATCCGTTATTTCCACCGCCCATGCTTCACATTTTTGCTCGGATCCGACTCTAAATAGCGGATCTGCTCCTTCCCGGCCCGGATCTACTTATACGTGCCCGGATCCACCATTTTATTGTTCGTTTTCACCCTTTACCGCTGAGGACCGCCACCGGCATCTTCACGTCGCCGACGCCATCTCCGATCGCCGATCTACACATCTGTCCCTCCAAATCTTCAGTGTCTCGGTTTAGCCCTCTACTTTGTGAGCTTTTGTAGTATTGTACTATTTGATTCAACAATTTTCATTTGGTGATTTATCATATCTTGTTGTGATTCCTGTTTGTGGACTTTGTTTTGGTGCTCTAATAATTTGCAAGAGGAAACATTTGTCGCACGCTTCGCTTCGGCCCTCCGAGCGGAGGAAGCCATTATAATTTGCCCAAAATTAAATATTTGTTTTTATTTAAATATCTGCGTGATGCTGAAATTACTTTGCTTTAACTTATTCGTCAAAATATTGCTCATTTCATTGCATGTAGATTTGGGTTAACGTGTCACTCTTGCACTATCACCTAGCGTTGTAGATTTTGTGCACCCGTAGCCTACCCCTACATCAGAAAGCAAGTTTTTTGGTTTGGTGTGGGCTGGTTTTGTACTTTTTGAAGGAAAAAAGATAATCTTGGTGGTATGTGAGTACATAGAGGGTAAATATGTGTGTTTGCAGGAAATATGCAACAATCAATTTGCACGTTTTGCACTTAAGTCATGATGTGTGCATCTTTTTCGCTTCACTTTATTTATGATTTGTACACCCACCCTCCTAATAATGCTAAGAACGCATCCCCCCGCAAATGAAACTTGCACGATCTAGAAAAGAAAGTCGGATAAAGATATTATATGTGAGAAATATGATCTCGAGGCCCTTTGACTTCTGATCAATGATAAATCAAGTAGAAGATGACATCACGCGAGGGAAGGGATAACGACCCAAGAAAGGACAGAGAAGGGTAAAGTTATAGTGAGTTCCTTCTTGTTTAATTTATGCTCTACTAAATATCTTTTATGTATCTATGATTGGATTAATTATTTAGATGTGTTAGAAAAGCTCTTGTAAAGGCCCATTTAAGAGATCCATTTTTTCCTTGTATTTGTCTCACATCTTGGATTGGGATCTTCTCCTCTTCCTCTCTTCCTATATAAATGCATTCATACTTATAATTATTAATTCAAGAAGTATATACAAGGTTGGAGGTCTCTCTCTCTTCCTGCTCTCTTTACATGGTATCAGAGCAACTAGTCTCTTTCTAGCCGGCTTGTCTGTGTGCAAACCGCCTGGTCACCCGGCTGACCGTGCGGCCTGTTCTTCTCCGGCTTAGCCGTAGTATCGGGCGGCTAGTTTTTCTCTACCCGTTGTTCCTGTACCTCCACTTCTGTTGTGACCTGCTCCTCCTCCTCTTCCACTCTCTCCCTCTTTTATAACCTTCTCTCACACGTGCGGTCCACCTTCTCTGCCTTCTTTTCCTGCCCGGCCTTCTTTTCTGACCGCGCGGCCTCTAGCCTCTGCTTTCCTTGCGGCATCTCCCTTCCCGCTTCTCGCGGCTTCTCTCAAGACGTTGCGGGTTCCTCCTCTCCTTCAGTTCTTGTTTCTGTCCACATTTAGGTCGCGGTCTCTCTCCCTGCCGCTGGTGAACTCCACTTGACCGTGCGGACTTCCCTTTTCTCCTTATCCCCTCTAATCGCAGCGACCTGTCCAGTCGCTTGCGGCCTCTCCTTCTCCCTTAGCCGCATCTTGGTCGCGACCTTCCTGGTCGCTGGTAGAATTACCTTGACCGTACTGCCTTCCCTCCCCACCCGCACCCTGCTAGTCGCTGCGTCTTCTTGCTCGCGGCCTCTTTCATTCCCCCTTAGCCGCATCCTGGTCGCGACTTTCTTTGTCGTTGGTCGTTCTACCTTGACCGTGCGGCCTTCTTCTCTACTCGCCAACTGCTACTCGCTGCGACCTGTCTTGTCGCTAGCGGTTTCTCCTCTCCCCTACGTTGCATCCTGGTCGCGCTTTCTCCTCTCCTCTACGTGCGGCCTTCTTCTCTACTCGCCAACTGCTACTCGCTGCGACCTGTCTGGTCGCTATCGGTTTCTTCTATGCTCGCGACCTCTTCCCCCACCCCGTGCCGCCTTCTCTACCCAGCCGCCCGGCCTTGCCAAGCCGCTTGGCCCATCATCCTGCTAGCCGCACGACTTATCTTCTTGCCAACCGGCCTCGTCTATTATTCGTATGGCTTCCGACGCATCTGCTGCTACTTCTGTTTCGCCAGTCCGTGAGGCTACTACGGCTTCTGAACTCCGTGATGAACTGCAGATTACTACCATCTCTCTGACTGGCAAACGCAATTTTGTCGAATGGGTTCACTCTGTTCGTCATGTTCTGCAGACGAAGGGTATTCTCCACCACCTGACTCGTGCTACTCCTGTTGCTCCGTCCGATGATTGGCTTCGCGATGACGGTCGGGTCCAGTCGTGGCTCCTTAACTCTATGGACACCGAACCCTACCGGATGGCCATGTATCATGATACGGCCAAGGCAATGTGGGAGGATCTCCACTCTTTTTAATCCGGGAAAAACAGCCTTCAGCACCTCTATGATATTTTCTTCGACCTTCAGAATCTTGCTCCTGGGGCTCCCGGCGACATGATTTCTTTTGTTGCCCAGGCCAAGACACTAGCCGAGACTTGGATTCAACATCAGACTCCTACTACGGATCTTGCTACTCAACGGGCCCAAAAAGAGGCGGTTACCATAGCAATGATGATGTCTCGCGTTCCGCCTCACCTGCATAGTGTTCGGGCCCAGATCCTCTCTTCAATGATGACTCCGTCACTGTCTCACGTCTCCTCCATGCTACTTCGGGTTACGCCTCCTATCGAGGCCCCTCCCAGCTTCGCACCTGCTCTTCTTCAACAGCCTCTCCTTCCGACCCCCCCTCCTGCTCGTGGCTCTTCCACTCGGGGGGCAGACCTCCGTCTCGGGGACGCGGACGTGGTGGACGTTCGTCTCTCAAATGCACATATTGTGGCCGGGGTGGCCATCTTGAGGCCACCTGTTACAGCAAGCATGGGTTCCCTCCCCACCTCGCTGCCACTTCCTCTATTACTCCTGCTCCTGCTGGGGCTTCCGCCCAGAATCCGTCCTCCACTACCCGACACGATATCGATGAGCTCCGCACCCAACTCCATCAGCTACAGGGTGCCCTCAGCTGCTCCTCCGGCTCGGTTGCGTCCTTTTCTGCGGAAGGTATAACTTGTCTCTCTCCTAGCCCTCATTGGATCGTTGAATCCGGTGCTACTCACCATATTACTTCACAGAAGCCCTCCCAATATCTCCAGATGGCTCATCCTCCATGTATCACTGTGGCCAATGGTAACACTCTACCGGTCTCTGGCGCCGCTGCTCTCCAGCTTACCCCGGCCCTTTCTCTTTCCTCGGTTTTTCACGTTCCTGGATCTCCTTTCAATTTACTTTTTGTTAGTCGTCTGACAAACGACCTTGATTGTTCAATAACCTTCTTTCCCTCTTCCTTTCTTATGCAGGATCGTCGCACCCGGAGTATCATTGATAGGGGGCAGCTGTTGAATGGGCTTTACATCTTGGATACCCAACCCACTCTTCTATCCGTTGTCGCTCCTGATGTTGCTTTACGGGAGTTCTCTTGTGAATCTTGTATCTACGGCAAACACCATCGTTCTGTCTTTCCCCCTGCATGTACCCGGAGTAGTACTCCGTTATCCTTAGTTCATTCTGATGTATGGGGCTCTTATAAGGTCCCTAGTATCTATGGCTTTCGCTATTTTGTAACTTTTATTGATGATTACTCGCGTACTACATGGCTATATTTAATGCATGATCGTACTGAACTTACATCTGTATTTCGTGCCTTCGTAACTGAGATGCGTACGCAGTTCGCAACCCCACTCAAAATCCTCTTCATTGATAATGTTCGTAAATATACGGGGCGCACCTTCTCCACCATCTGCACCGAATTTGTCATCGTCCATCAAACTTCGTGTGCCTATATCCCTCAGCAAAACGGGATGGTCGAACGGAAGAATCGTCATTTACTCGACGTTGTTCGCTCCCTCATGTTTCAAATGCAGGTTCCAACCGAATATTGGAATTTCGCAGTCTCCACAGTCTGTCATATCATTAACCATCTCCCTTCTTTTGTTCTTGATTTTGTCATTCCTATCCAACTCCTCTTTCCTACTACCAACCCAACCTCTCTCCCCCCACGTGTCTTTGGGTGTGTTTGTTATGTTTATCTTCTTGAACCTCCCTCCGACAAACTTGCTCCTCGGGCGGCCAAATATATGTTTGTTGGCTACTCCCGTACTCAAAAGGGGTATGTTTGCTACTCTCTCCTTCAGATGGCAAGATGGTTTTCTCCGCGGATGTCACCTTCTGCGAGGATCAGCCCTTTCACTTACCTTCCTCCTCCTCGATTTCCTCTCCTGCTCTTCCTCGGTCTGTCGTTCCTATAACGTCCGCCTTTCTGCCATCTCACTCCACCTATATTCCTGCTCCCAAAGTTCCTCCGCCCATTATCCGTGTCTATACTCGTCGCAGCTCCAAGTATGGTTCCTTGTCTCAGCTCCCTGCTCCCAGTGACACTCCGGCACCGGCGGATCCGGCTCCTGCTTCTACGGCCCATCCCCTGTCCAACAACGTTTCTCTCCATCGGCTCACTCCACCTCTCTACGCCTTTGCCACATCACTTTTCTCTATTTCTATTCCTACCACTGTGCACGAGGCGCTTCAATAGCAGGGGTGGCGGGCGGCCATGGAGGATGAAATGAGGGCTCTTTGAGCTAACCAGACTTGGGATCTGGTTCCCCTTCATGCAGGCGAACACTGTGTCAGCTGCAAGTGGGTCTTTGTTGTTAAACATGTCGCGGATGGTACCGTTGAGCGTCTGAAGGCCCGCCTCGTGGCCTGGGGTTTTACTCAGCAACAAGGTCTTGATTATGAGGAAACTTTCTCTCCAGTGGCTAAATTGAACACGGTCTGAGTTCTTATCTCCTTGGATGTTCACCGTCATTGGCCTCTTTATCAGTTGGATGTTAAGAACGTCTTCCTCAATGGTGATCTGCAGGAGACTGTTTATATGCATCAACCTCCCGGGTTTGAGACCACGGGGGAGTCTCGGGTTTGTCATCTTCGGAAATCTATTTATGGTCTCAAACAGTCCCCGCGCGCTTGGTTTGACAAATTCAGCAAGGTAGTCCGCGATATTGGCTTCACTCGGAGCTCGGCTGACTTCTCTCTCTTCACTCGACACCGGCCAACCGGAACTGTGATCCTACTTGTCTATGTTGACGATATCCTCATTACTGGCAACGATACTACAGGGATACAACATACCAAGCAACAGTTGAACTCCGCCTTTCAGACCAAAGATCTTGGTAACCTGCGGTATTTTATCGGGCTTGAGGTTGCACGACGACCTGATGGTCTTGTATTATCCCAAAGGAAGTATTGTATGGAGCTCCTTCATGATGCTGGCTATTCGGGATGCAAACCTACGGATACTCCAATAGACGCTAATCACAGGCTCTCGGCTCATAACTCTGACTCCGATAAACTGCTTACGAATCTGGAATACTACAGACGCTTGGTTGGAAACTGATCTACCTTACAGTTACTCGACCAGACATCTCCTTTGCCATAGGAGTCGTGAGTCGATTTATGCATGCTCCTCGGACATCTCATCTTCAAGCTGTCGAGCGCATTCTTCGGTATCTCAAGAACGCTCCAGGACAAGGGCTTGTGTACAAGCCATCCACATCTCTATCTCTTGTTGCATACTCGGACGCTGACTATGCAGGATCCATTGATGATAGGCGCTCTACATCTGGTTTCTGTACCTACTTCGGTGGTCATCTCATAACCTGGCATAGCAAGAAACAGAATGTGGTTGTTCGCTCTTCTGCTGAAGCTGAGTATCGGGCCATGGCTGCTGTAGTTTCTGAGTTAACATGGCTTGAGTGCCTTCTGGGAGACTTGGGTGTTTGTCTCTCATCACCGGCGACCCTATTTTGTGATAGTCAAGCAGCAATACATATTGCCAAGAACCCGGTCTTTCCAGAACGCACAAAGCATATTGAATTTGACAGAAACTTTATTCGGGAAAAAGTATAGTCAAAGAAGGTAGATCTGAAGCATGTCTCTGCTACAAATCAAGTTGTTGATATCCTGACCAAAGCTCTCTCTCGACCGCTATACTACCAATTTTTATCCAAGCTTGGCGCCTACGACTTGTACGCTCCAGCTTGCGGGGGAGTGTTAGAAAAGCCCTTGTAAAGGCCCATTTAAGAGGCCCATTTTTTCCTTATATTTTTTCCACATCTTGGATTGGGATCTTCTCTTCTCCCTCTCTTCCTATATAAATATATTCATACTTGTAATTATTAATTCAAGAAGTATATACAAGGTTGGAGGTCTCTCTCTCATCCTGCTCTCTTTACAATATGCATGTACTTTTTTATGCATTATGCTTTATTCCAATTTAAAGTCACTGATAATTGAAATCTCTATAAAGAATAGTATTCGGTATCCCCAGACAAAGCAAGTCGTCTGTATGGAATACAACAACAACAACAAAACCCATATAGTCCCCAATCATTGGGGGTATGGGCGGGAGAAGATTTGAAACAGACCTAACTTTTGGCACTATGCACAAAGTAGTTTCTCTCAGAGGAGAAAGACCTAACCTTTGACAATAAATGCACAAAGTGGCTGCTCACAGATACCACTGAAATAATGGCCCCTTATATTGTCACGTTTGTTGCGGAATCATGCCCTCAAATCAAAGCCAAAGACATCTGAGAGGGCAGACTCAGAAATCCATTTTGATTTATGTGCACATAACCATATTGTATGAAACTTGAATAAAATGAAAAAAGATGAAAGAAGGATAAAAAGGAAAAGCTATAATCTAAAAGATAAACAAAATGACGCATCAATGCATTAGGGTCTTGTTAAGGATTAACCAAAGAGTGGAGGTGGGTGTGAGTTTCCTCCCATTATGATGCATTTGATGCAAGTGTCCTGCTAGGACACCATGTTAAAAGATAGCCCTAGATCGAATCAAATGTGAGTGTGCTAGTAAAACATGTAATGGGCCCATGAAATGAATGAATGACACAATTTATCCTTAACTTTGTCCAACGAAGAAAGATAAAAGTACACTTAAAGAAATGTTAAAATAAAGAAAGTGAACGAAGACTTATGTTATTAAAGAAAACCTTTTAGTTGTATTTACTGATGAAGGCTATTGTATTGTTCATATGAAGCACTGTAAGTTTATTCTTTTGATGTCTCTTTGCTTATACTGTTGTTTATTTTCTTATACTGGTATTTTTTTTTTGAGCAGTTAAAAGAAAAGGTAAAAAGTCACTAAGTCTTTTAACTAATACTAGATAAATAAATATTTTTAGGCGAAGGCAGAAGTGGTGGATGGATGACTATAGTAAGAAACAAACAGAGAAGAAGAAGAAGAAGCAAATGGAGAAAAAGTCTTGATACTAGGTGGAGGTGAGCACAGTAGTGTTTGAAGTATTGGACACTCATCGGGAGAGATGCAGGGACCCAGACTGCAAGCACAAGAACTTTCATTTCTATTTTAAGTAGATAATTGTTACTTAGCCTACTTATATGTTCTTGTTAGATGTTTTCTAGACGGTTATAATAGCACATGATAGATTTATTTTGTGTCCATATTTTGTGTTTATATTTTCGGCATTTTGTACATGTAAAGTTTTGCACTTAAAAATAAATGAAATGAAAAATAAATGAAATTTTCTTTTGCACGACATTTTTCTTTGGTACTCCGTCATATAAATGCACACTGAAATATCTTTTCTTCTGCCTCATATAATGCATAAAATTTGAATGTTTAATTGTGGCAGACACCAGCAATAGGGCCATTAAACCATACACGTGCAAGTGTCTATTGGTGGATAGCAAGTTCCTTCCTACTGAATTATGCATTGCAATGAGAGAGGCCTTGTTCAAGTGTCATGGAATGGTCGTTTGTTGTGTCACTTGAGGATATTCCAAACAACAAGAATAGTAGGGAATGAGGACAAAGCTCACAGTCAAGACAATGGAAGTCCCAACTTCCCATCCAATGGTCAAGACATCGGAGGTTACCTTGAGGCCGAGAAGTGGAGAGGATCAAGTAACTTTCTCTTCTTCATTAAACTAATGAGTCTTTGATAAGGACAAATTCATTGCCACACATGGAGATAACACAAACAAGAGGTGAAAATAGCATAAAGGAATAAAGGAATATGAAAAAGTGACAACTGAATTGCTTCTGCGCCCCTATTATTAATTTAAAAATGGTTAAAGCAAGGGGTGTGCATGCCCATTGTTGATTTAGGCTCCTTTTTCAAGGTGCATCAAGTGTAGTCCTCCTGAGCCAACATGTTTGTCTCAATGAGCTCCAATTAGAAGTGGAGAATCTCTCTATCTATCTCTCCTCCTCTCTCCCGCCCTCCATCTCCCTCTCCCCCTAACCATGATTTAAGTAACTTCCCCTGACATTGAAATCTCTGTCAGTATCGCAATTATGGATGACAAGTTCATTTCTCTTTTGAGGCTTAAGTTTTTTAAACAACAAATGATGACTACATTACTAAGAAAAATAAATTTGAATTCAATATAAACACATTTATTGGCACATGGGTCATTATAAACTATAAGAATACACAAATTAATTTAGATCAATTCAAACAATAACAATGATTTTGAATGTTGCTGCACAACAGCACAAGAGCCTTAGAGATCCTAGGATAATGCAATGAAATAATTACAATACTTGGCATGAGAATCTTACATGAAGCAACTGCAAAAACAGCGGCATAGAAGATTGATTGGGCATGTGTTGAGGGCATCCCAGGACCAGATCGAAATGCAGAAGGCCTCTGTTGGTTCAATATCCTCTTTAATATGGTTGAGAGCCCTGCATTCACAACTGCTCCCATTGCAGCCCACATGGCTTCTGCATCATGCTTCCATAGAATGACAAAACCAAAAAGGGAAGCCACAAGCCACTTGCTCTAGCAAAAAACAAAATAGAGATCCTAATTATCAATCTTTTAAATGTAAAATATTGCAATTAGAATTCAAATTAAACATCCTTTTAGAGAAAGTGATTCTCCAATGTTATCCATCACCTGACTAATCTTAGTTTTATATGATATTAGAGCAATTTGGCTCAAGATTAGCTTGAGATTATGACTGAATTAAATATTAAGTCCTGTGAAAAGGCATAATTATACAATATATAATAGTTTTAAGAGGGTCTTAGCCGTTTAGCATTATATGATCAAATGAATAAAAACCGTCCAAATAGCATAAAGCAAACAAAAATAAAATAAAACAAACATAAAATAAAATATAAAAATAAAGAGAGAGAGACAATAAAAGAACATAAATAATCAATTAAGTAAAATAAAATAAGAAAATATAACAACAATAACAACACTCAAGCCCTTATCCCACCAAAGTGGGGTAGGCTAGATGGATACTTTATCACCATTGCCCCCTATCTTTAGTCATAATCTCACTAATGCCTAAGTACATCGATTTCAAAAATAAAGTCTGAAAAAAACAACTTTATAAAGTATGTTTTTTACGAATTTTCTGGAAGAAAACAGGAGCAGGGTAAGAATTCTTTGACGGGCTACTTGGTTCCAAATGTGGCAGATGCAAATTGACATAAAATTAGTTTGACTGCATTTACTTAGCAACACTTTTGGATACAGAAAAATAAATTGGAAACTGAAAAATAAACCGATGTAATGTTAACCAAATGTTCATAGAAGGAAACAACTTTGGCCAATCCGAGGCTAGATTTCGAAATGATCCAAGTTATCCAATTGTTCATACAACACTTCAATAACTAATAATTAACTCTAAATGAGAATGCCAATATTAAAAAATGAATCCATTCCAGGTCCCAACTCCCAACGGTGCAGTCTTGATTGTCAGACACCCTCGCCTTGAATAGAGGATCCACGAGCCTATGTCAGTCATGCTATAGTGGTGGCCGATGCCAATGATACTGTAACTCCCCGGTGTATTGTGGGTGTGCTACAGGTCAGCAGACCAGTGACCCCAACCGCTCAGTTGGTGATGAGGACTAGATTAGAGATCCCTTATCTAGGAGGTATGAGGTTCAAGCCCCAGCCTCAACACCCCGTCATTGGAATTTGCGGTTGTGGCCAATCAGATCCGTGGAGATGTTTGGGATCACTGGTTTGCAGACTTGCAGCGCACCCACAGTAGACTGGGGCATTACTGATACTATAGTGGAAAATTTGTCAGCAAGCAGAAAGTTGATTGTAGTTTATGATTCAGTGACAGAAGTCGGAACAGGAATCCCTAAATGGAGTAATCGGGCGGGTACAAGACAATGTGGTTGGCCGCTGTAGGGTGTGACCCCCATAAGTGTTTATGGTCGTGCTTTTCAGTCAAAAGACATCATCAAGAAGGCCCAGATGATGTGGATGTCCTCATGTGTATGGAGACATGCAATGCCCAAGATAGCATAAAACCGCCCAGAGAAACAACAAAAAACAACACTCTAAGTCTTTATCCTAACATAGTGGGGTCGGTTACATGGATCCACTGTCACCATTGCGCCTTATCTATAGTCATAATCCAACTAATGCCTAAGTACATCATGTTTTCCATATAGCTTCATTCCAAGTTTTTTTGGGTTTTACACCCCCTTCCCCGATTAACATGCCGAGTGGATAAACTCTCACAATACATAACAGGTGCCTTTGATGGTCTCCTTTGACGTGTTTGAACCATCTTAATTGAGCTTCTCACATCTTATCTACAATTGGTGTCATTCTCATATTATCCCTGATACATTCAATCCTAATTTGATTCAATCTTGAGTGTCCAGCCACCTAAGCATTCTCATCTCCGCAACTCCCATATTACTCATGTACACAATGCACTGCTCAACACTCAAAGCCGTAAAGCATTGTTGGTCTAATTGCAGTATGGTAAAAGTTTTCTTTAAGTTTTAATAGTGCTTTTCGAACACATAAGACCCGGGACGCGCCTCTCCACTTCAACCAACTTAATGACGGAGTCATCCAATTTTTTGAATTCTAAGTCTCACATCTTTATCTACACCTCCATCTTTTTGAATTATCAATCATGAATATTTAAAGCACTCGCTGCGAGAAATATCTTGGTCGCCCAACTTAATGACAGTCATCCATTTTGCTTATATTACTAAATTTAAGCTCCAATATTCTGTCTTTGTCCTACTCAACCTAAAAGCCTTCTTTTTGAAAGTGCCTCGCCAAGATTCAAGTTTCGCATTTACACTCTCACGCATCTCATTGACCAAAACAGTATCATCTATAAACAATAAACACCAAAGTATTTCTTGTTGGATATGTTCGGTGAGCTCATCTAAGACAAGGGTAAAGAGATAAGGGCTTAAAGATGACCAGAAATGTAAGCCAACGGTGTTGAAACCTGAAATCGGTCTCTTGTGGAGTTCGGGGTCCCAAAGAAGGGGTGGTCTCACACTTCTCTCAGGCAATCTCACTAGACCAAAGGTTTAGGAAAATGGGAACAGAACCGAGGTCTCAGCTAGGAGGTACCACCTCACACCCGGAAGATCTAAGAGAACTTCCCCTCTCAAGCCAATGCTGAGCTTGGGCATGCACCATGGACACACTCCAGACTGGCTCAAGACAAGCCTGAAGAGAGAGAGAGAAAACTAGAAATTGTGTGTCTTCAAAGGTGCCCCCTCGGGTCTATTTATAGATTCCTAAACTTGGTCTGGCAACAGCGTAACTTCGTTGTCCCATTTTGTTATATGGCCCAATTGGGTCTGCCAACAACGTACTTCCACTGTTCTGAAAGGCTATTTACAGACCTTCAAGGGCATCCAGGTAACTTTGTCTCTGGATCCCACTGGGCGAGTGGTCCATGAAGACACCACTCGCCTGAAGAAGCGAATGCTGGGGTGAGCCAAGCATTCGCCTCCACAGTTCCTCAAAGGGAGAGTGTGGGATTCGCATGCCATACGCCTGATTTGGCGAGAGCCTTTCCTCCTGTTTTGGCGGAAGCCCTTTACTCTCTCTGGGCGAGTGTGAGTCTGTCTGCCCCACTCGGCTACTTTGACTAGCTTGAACCTGAAGGTCCTTGGCTTCATCGAGGGGTCCCACTCAGCAAATACGGGGTTGTACACAATCCCCGCTCTTTTCGAGCTAGTTCTGCGCTTGGAAAGAAGAGTCCAACCCCCGGTATTTGGTGAGTGCTTGCTGACCTGGAAGAGAATCTTTGGTGGGTCCCTCCATGGCTCTATATATATCCCAGGACCTGGCCTTAACATGATATCGTTTACTCATCCACTGCTCATCCCTTGAGCTCTCGCCTCTCCGATGATGTTCGCCAAACTGACCTCGAAGCCGCTCTCGCAAGAGCTGCTGGATCACCTCGTTGTCGCGCAAGAGAAAACCAACTCCAAGTCTTCCAGATATGCCGCGTGGCTCTCATCCAAGAGGCCTGCAGATTCGCCATACCGGCCGAGAAGGGCAAAGACGATTCGACGGAACCTTACGGTGGGTGAGCCCGCCTCTCCGACCCCAACCCCTCACCGCGAGAACCTCGCCAACCTAACGGAGATATTTTACTCACCTCCACCCTATCGATAGCCCAAAAAAGCCTGTTATACTGATCAATTGATCCATTCACAGGAACCACTGAGGTGTCCCGGCCCTCCGATGGAATGAACAGCTGGTCCAGGAGACCGTCCCACAAGTTGCCCAGGCCGAACCCCCACTTGCTTCTGGTAATCGACTTGTTACCTTCTGGCATTTCCTTGTTTATATTCTTCCGCTCACATTATTCCTTGCAACTTCTCCCTTCGGGACTACGGGTCTGGTCAGTCCAACGCCCAAGACCCCGGCCGTCGAGAACCCTCACGATCTCGCGTCAGGTTCTCGGCCTTCGACCGAAAAGGCAACCGACACCTCCCAAACAGCCGAGATCCATCCCTCGGGGCAAGCGTTGTTCCGTCCGGGACTGGGGAAATCACGTCAGTCCTTCTCTGCAAGGCCCTTCGAGGAGAGACCTGGTCCTTCTCGCCAGCAACCAGACGAAGGCACCGTCCCTGCGCCAAGTAAATAAGGACGCATTTCCCCTTCTCGCTCGACATCAATCCTATTAAAGGATGAATTTCCTTGCCAGGTTATCGGGGGGTCTCGGCGACCGACCTTGATGCTGATGAAGAGTTATCGCCACCCTCATCTCCCAGTGAGCTTGCGGACATTCTCGGCGACCCTCGCGATGCCGAGTCAATAAAGGAGCGGATGGTGGAAGTCTTGGGAAAGCTCATCTGGGCGCAATGGGAGGCCTCCGATCGGGCGGACGAACACCAAGCAGCCACTGAGCGCTGGCTGGGCATCCTTGAGAGGGACTACTAGCGCCTCATCGGGGAGATGGAGCGGCATGGAGGCGGGTGCGTGGCGACCTCTCCTGTAACGCATATTGCGCAAGCCCGGGACCAGAAGCGCTTGGTTCATCAGGAGGTGACTGTCGTGAGAGCTTACTATTACTCGTGAGTGCCCCCGAGGTCGGGGAGGCGGGACCGGGGTCGTTGGCAGTGGATCCAGTACTGAGTCCGTCGACACTCGCCTCCTCTCACCCTAGTCTTCTATTCGCTTATCTGCTTCAAAATGTATATCTTTCATTTTTGCTTTGTAATAAAGAAACATTTAGGTTTGCTCTCGCCTGGCGAGTGGCCGTTTCATATTTCATGTAATGCTTTCGCTTTCCACAATGTTTAATATCTTGCCGATGCTAAACTCTCGTGTTGTATCTATCTTTTTTTATACCCGTCCCGCTGTGCTTTCTACTTACCCAGGGTCTTTCCTGGAGGCATTCGTCATTCGCAGGTGAGAGGAGCGGCGGCGGGGCCGGACGTATTATGAGGCGTCAAGATGATGGGATTGTTATTCGCACCGCCGGCGCCTGGGGAACCCGAAAATTGCCAAATTGTTTTATATAGGCCTCCTACCTACCGCATTTACTATTGTTTTGATTTTGAGTCTTCGTCTTGCATCCTTGCGCACTCGCGACTTCGAAGCCACGCGCATGTGAAACGCTATCTCCCCCCGCACATTCGCGAGATGCCGGGAGAGACTGACGGCCGGATTCGGTACGCGCAAGGCTTTATTGAACATGACTTCCCCCCTACAAGTTGACCGAGAAATAGTATCTCTCCACCATCGCCAACTACGTGTCGTCGGGGTTCGTGGCGCGCCATCAAGATAGCCTTGACAGAATCAACTTCCTGCCAGAGGGGGATCTCGCCATTCCCCTGGAGCACTTCGAGGTGGGATTCCGCCTCCCCCTGTGGCCGGAGGTGCGCCAGACCCTCCGATATTTCGGAGTGGTTCCCGCACAGCTCAATCCTAACTTTGTCGCCATCTTGGTAGCATTCGTATGCTACATATGCGAGGAGAGGATCGAGATCAACCTCTCGGTCTTCCGGAAACTGTTCAACTTCAGGGCCAAGAGCGGGATCGTCTTCTTCTCAGGCCAGACGAACAAGACCAGCGGCCTCGCCAACAAGAACCACTACTGGCCCCAGAAGTTCATCTTCGTGTCGGGGAACTTCGACAACGTTCCCCTCTCGCCTCCCCAATATGACGAGGCGACTTGCAGGCCTCCCTCACTCGGGGGCCACGAAACCGGCCTACACGCATTCTTCGGCGCAAAGAACTTCAACATCAAGTACCTGCGGCGGAACCTTGACTCCCTCATGCCCGTTCTTGCCGGAGAAGGTACCATTCTATCCTCTTTACTTTAAAATCCTTGCCTTAGACTGGTAAAGCTTACTCTTATTGTCCGCACAGGTGAGCTAGAGGTCCCCCTCCACTAGCTTCATGAGGAAGCCGAGGCCCTCGCCCCCGGTTTGTCTCTCGCACAATCTGTGGCCGCGGCCTGCAGGGAGGAGTCGGGTACTTCGTTTCAGCCAAGTGCGCCGAAGCGGAAGCCGGACGCTCCTCCCCCAACGTCATCCAAGAAAGAAAAAACATCAGCGCTTGCTAAGGGCAAAGCCATCGTCGAAGCCCCCGCCAAGACCCCGGTCGCGAAGGATACGACGGGCGCTGCCACCGGCGCTGCTGCGATAGAGAAGGCTCCCGCGGGACCGGTGCCGAGAGGGCACCGGAATTTCGGTCTCGGCGAGAAATTCATGGACGAGGCAGGCCAACCCTGCTTCAATGGGACCACAGGGCCAACCGGGCCTCCATCTCAACGCTCCTCCCATCATGGATAGAGCAAGATTCTACCAGCGGCGACGCCTTCGCATTCGCCTTCGGGCTGTACAGCCGGGAGGATGGCAGCATCTTCGACGCGGAGTCGACTCGAACCCTCGCGCATGAGACTGCGTGGGACCAGTTGCGCGCCCTCGAGCTCGCGCACATGTCGTCGCACCGCAGCCTCCATCTCGAGCGGAACCTGAGCGACGTTCAGAAGTCGTGGGATCTCGCCTCGGCGGAGGTTGCCTCTCTGAAGCGCCAGCTGGACGGCTCTGAGGAGCTTCTCTCCAATCGCGCAAAGCAAGGGGTGAGTGAAACTCTGTTAGTCTTTCGCACTCTCGCTTCATTTTATACTAACTCTCTTTAATACCCTTTCCGCAGGACTCCGCGAACGCCGAACTGCTGCACACGCAGGTGGCTAGCCTTGAGCGCGAGGTCGCAGGGTTGAAAGCTGAGAACAAGTGCCTGCAAGAATCTCTCATCCCGCCACCTCCCAGCAAGAAGGGCAAACGACATCAGTACACCAACTTCGAGATTGAGATGATGATGCAGGAGAACGCCTAGGGGGAGACCAAGCACGCGATCGAGGTGCTGCGAGAGGCCGAATTTGTGAATATAGGCGGCGAGAAGCTCACGGCACGCAACATTCTCCCCTGGCTGTTCACTCTCATCGACGCGACCGAGGATGCGGATGATCTTCAGCGCGAGAACGACGCCGACTCACCCTTCCGCGGGAATGAAGGATCCTCCAGCGAGAAGCCCGGCGACTCCTCCGAAAGACCTTCTGCTTTTTGCTTATATGTGACTTGTATTTTGTTTTTCTTGGTTATTCATGTCAGGGGCGAGACCCTGAATTGTAAGAACATTTATTTTTGAGATACTATATATGTAAATTTTCTAAGTTTTTTGTCTCTGCCAAAATGGATGTTGTTCTTAATTTTTTATTTCTCGCTTCTTATCATTCGCAAATGCTCCCACGCATTCGCTTGTCGCCGACCCTTAGTTCCTAGGCTGCAACTGAATCGCTCTCGCCCAAAGGGTATTTTAGCGAAGACTTGACCTCAACTATGCGCATTTGCACATGCCTTAGGCTATTGGGCGGTGACCGCAATGGCCTTGCGCACGTGGACTGAATCTGGTTAGAGACAACCTCAAATCCTTACTCAGAGAGGCTAGTCTGTCGAGTGGGTCTACCGAGTGGGTTTTGCCGAATAGGTATTGCCGAATGGGTCTTTGCGTTATGCAGACCCCGCTCGCGCATCTAGGTCCCTCCTGTCATACTCTGAATAAGCGTTATTCTCCTTGGACCATCCCCTTCCAAAATGCTTCACCAGGTCCACTGATGGCCTTCCAGACCTGTCAGCTAGGTGAGAGGCTGACAGCGGGATCAGCTCGGGACTTAGTTCCAAGATCTTCACAACGTCCACCGAGGGCCTTCTAGACCTGCCAGCTAGGTGAGTCTTACAGCGGGATCATCTCGGGACTTCGTTCCAAGATATTTCACAACGTCCACTGAGGGCCTTCCAGACCTGTCAGCTAGGTGAGAGCCTGACAGCGGGATTAGCTCGGGACTTAGTTCCAAGATACTTCACAACGTCCACCGAGGGCCTTCCAGACCTGACAGCTAGGTTAGAGCCTAACAGCGGGGTCAACTCGGGACTTAGTTCCAAGATACAACACCCACTGAGGGCCTTCCAGACCTGCCAGCTAGGTGAGAGCCTGACAGCGAGGTCAGCTCTGGACTTAATTCCAAGATACTTCACAACGTCCACCGAGGGTCTTCCAGACCTGCCAGCTAGGTGAGAGCCTGTCAGCGGGGTCCGCTTGGGACTTAGTTCCAAGATACTTCACAACGTCCAACGAGGGCCTTCCAGACCTGCCAGCTAGGTGAGAGCCTGACAGCGGGGTCAGCTTGGGACTTAGTTCTAAGATACTTCACAACGTCCATCGAGTGTCTTCCAAACTTGTCAACTAGGTGAGAGTCTGACAGCGGGATCACCTCAGGACTTAGTTCCAAGATACTTCAGAATGTCCACCGAGGATTTTCTAGACCTGTCAGCTAGGTGAGAGCGTGACAGCGGGATCACCTCGGGACTTATTTTTCACTTTCATTCAAGACGTCTGACGAGGGAAGGAAGAAGAGGGGGGAGAGCATGCTAAGAAAGAAAAGAGTTAGAGAAAAATTAACACCTTCTTTATTCACACTCAGGGGTAAAAGCGTTTCAAGTCATCACCGCTGCAGGTGTGACTGACGGTTATCCCTTCTACATTTTGGAGGCAATAACCCTCTGATTTGAGGGCTTCCTCGATGATGTATAGACCCTCCCAATTGGGATTGAGCTTCCCCACTGACGTTGACATCTCGGCCGCATCTACCTTTTTCAAAACTAGATCCCCTTTTACAAATTGTTTGATGCGTACATGTTTGTCAAATTACCTGGCCATCCGGCGTTTGATCTCCTCTTGCCTGACGACAGCTAGGTCCCGGAGCTCTTCTACTTAGTCCAATGAGAGCCGCTTCTCACCCTTGTTCTCGATTCTCCAGTCTTCGTTTCCTTCTCCTGTGATGACCACCCGCGGTGTCCTGACCTCGAAATCTACGGGGATCACGGCCTCATAGCCATATAAAAGCTTGAATGGGGTTTCCCCCATAGCAGTGTTGGGCGTGGTCCTCAGAGCCCAAAGTACCGACGGAAGCTGCTCCAACCAGCTTCCCTTTAAGTTTTCAACCTTCTTTTTCAACAAGTTCACGATGATCTTATTTGTCGCCTTCACTTACATGTTACTCCTGGGGTGATGGAACGACGCAAACCTGAGGTAAATCCCGAGTTGTCCGCAGAAACTGATAAATTCATCACTGGCAAATTGCGGCTCATTGTCGGTGACTATGGCTTGAGGCAGCCCGTGCCGACAGATGATCTCCCCTCATACAAAGTTACGAATCACTTGAGAGGTTACCTTGGCCAGATCCTTGACTTCCAGCCACATTGATAAATACTCGATTATGACCAGAAGGAGACTTCTCTGCCCGCTGGCCTGGGGAAAAGGCCCTACTAGGTCCAACCCCCAAATTGCAAATGGCCATGGGGCCATGATACTCTGAGTCTCTGGACAGGCTGGAGTTGGAGTGGTGCGAACAACTGACATTTGTGGCATTTCCTTACAAATTCTTTCGCGTCTCTGCTCAGGGTTGGCCAGAAGTAACATTGTCGAATTATCCAGCCTTCCAGGGTCCTGCTCCCAGAGTGACTCTCACACTCTCCTGAATGAATCACCTCTAAGATTTTTGGAACTTCCTCCTCAGCCACACATCTGGCCAAAAGTCCCGAAAGGGATTTCCGGAACAGCTCTCCCTCACGTAATAGATAGTATGCCGACTTATGTCTAAAGCTCTTTTTGTCCGGGACTTCCCCCGGGAATTCTCTGATGGTTAGGAATGTAATGAATGGATCCTTCCATGAGGGGCGTTGATCTATCTCCATCAACTCTTCCTCCTTTATGGACGGTCGGAACAAGTCCGTCATGATTCCTCCTGTCCTCGGACCGAGCTTGGCCAGCCGATCTGCTGCGACACTCTCCCCCCTTGGCAAGTGTCGGATGGAGAATGTTCGGAACCCCCAACTAGGCCCCTCACCTTGGCCAAGTACTGTTGTAGGGTTGGCTCCCTTGCCTCGAACTCCCCCCAAACCTGTGAGGCTACTACCATCGAATCTGTCAACACCTCCACAACTTGCACCTCCAACTCTTTAGCGAGCTGCATCCCTGCGATGACTGCTTCATACTCCACCGGTTTGTTGGCGACAGGGAAGTGTATCATTATGGCATGCTTAATCTTCGTTCCCTGGGGGCTCTCCAAAACCATCCCCGCTCCCAAGGAATGCTTTCCTGAATCCCCATCTACCAGCAGCTTCCAAGCCCTTAGGCGGCCCGGTTCGACCTCTTCTGACCCAACCACACAGTCTGCCAAGGCCCAAGAAGTTTGCCATCGTCTGAGCATTAACGGAATGGCATGGGAAGAAAGAGATGTCGAACTCACTCAATTCCACCGACCATTTCGCCAGCCTTTCCGAATGCTCCACCCCCTCGAAGACGTTGCGGAGGGGATGGTCAGTCACCACACGGATCGAGTGGGACTGAAAGTAGGGTCGGAGTTTTTGAGATGAGATGACCAAAGCAAAGGCCAGTTTCTCCAGGACTGGATACTTGAGCTCCGCCTTCTTCAAGACCCGGCTCACATAGTAAATCGGAAACTGCTTCTTCCCCACCTCTCGGACGAATACGGAGCTTACAGTCAATGTCCCTACTCGGAGGTACAAGGTCAGGTCTTCTCCTTCCTTGGGTCCCTGGAGTAGAGGGGCATTGGTGAGTTGGTCCTTCAGGGACTGGAAGGTCTCCTTATACTCCTCAGACCATTCAAACTTCTGATTCCCCCGTAATATCCTAAAGAAAGGCAAGCACTTCTCCCTGCCCGAGAAAAGGAACCTGCTTAGCCCCGCAAGCTTTCCAGTCATGCGTTGGACTTCCTTAGCGCTCCCCAGTGATCCCAACTCCATGATTGTTTTTACCTTCTCCGGGTTGGGTTCTACTCCAGCCGGGGTCAGGAGGTGTCCCAGGAACTTTCCCTGGTTTGCCCCGAAAACACACTTCTGGGGATTCAACCTCATCTTGAACATTCGCAGGGTGGAGAAGGTTTCCTCCAAGTTCCGAAGGTGAGAGCTTATACCCTTGGTCTTCACCAGTAGATCATCCACATACACTTCCAGGTTCCTCCCCTTTTGCCCCTGAAAGACCATATTCATCATATTTTGTTATAGTTGTAGCATCTGCGGCTCGTGATGAAGGATACATCATTCACATCCGGGGGATGCATCCTGATTTGGTGATAACCTGAAAAAACATCAAAAAAACTCATTACAGGAATGCCGACGGCTGAGTCCACCAGCGCGTCGATTCGAGGCAAGGGATAACAATCATTGGGGCACGCTTTATTCAACAAGGAGAAGTCTACACACATCCTCCACTTCTCATTCTCCTTCATTACCATTACAACGTTAGAGACCCAGCCCGGAAACTGGATATCCGACACAAAGCCGGCCTTGAGGAGTTTTCCTACTTCTTCTTGGATGGGCCCCTCCAGCTTGTCGGACACGCTCCTCTTCTTCTGGCGGATGGGGCGAACCTTCGGGTCGAGGTTCAACTGGTGGCAGGCCATGTATGCATCGATGCCAGGCATATCTGAAGCGCTCCAGGAGAAGATGTTCACATTCTATTGGATGCATGCGAGTATCCTATCTTGATCTTCTGGGCCCAAGCCTCCGCTGACCCTTCTTGCATGCGAGTATCCTATCTTGATCTTCGGGGCCCAAGCCTCCGCACTCGTTCTTCCCTTCTTACTTGGGTGAAAAGCTCCATCTCCACCATCGCTTCTACCGGCTCCAGCTGGACTGCTCCCCCCATTCTTCAACTTCCCTCTCTCCTTGGGTGAGGATCTTCTCTTCCACTGCTTCCTCCACCACCATCATCTCCTCCCTTCTCTTCGGCTCTCCTTCCACGCTTACTCCCTGGGCGAGGGCCCGCTCCTCTCCAGACTCCGTCGTTGCCTCCTCTATCATCTTCTCCATCTCCTCGGCTTTTGCCATCCACGAAATAGTATTGACTGCGGTGGCGTAGCATTGCCCGACCACCTTACGATCTCCTCGAATCCGGACCTGCACCCCCCCCCCCCATCGTTGAACTTGAGGCATTGATGGAAGGATGAGGGGACGCAATGGAAAGCACTGACGAGAGGGGGGCCGAAGATTGCAATAAAGCATATGGGGGCGTCCACAATCACAAACAGGCAATTGCGTTGACGTCCCCCCAGAGTCACGTTGAGCCCCACTCCACTTTCCACTTCCTTCCTCTCTCCTGAGAACCCGAAGAGCGGTCCGTCCGAGTCCAGCACCCTATTTGCCTCTACCTTCATTCTGTCAAACTCCTTTAAGATAACGTTGACTGAGCTCCTGCTGTCCACCAAGATCCGGGAGATGGTGAAGTTCTCGACCGCCGTCTGAATCACCAGCGCGTCGCAGAACGGATCCTCATGATCCGACATGTCGCTTGAGGTGAAGGTGATCCATTCCACGGGAGGCAGGGTCTGGGATGTCGAAGCGACACTCCGACGGAGTATGGTTTGGAGGCTCCCCTTACGGGTCGCCTCGATTCCTCCCCCCTCCCCCCCCCCTCCCCCGTGGATTACTCCAATCCTTTCAGACCCCCCTATGTCGACCCGCTCTTCACACCGGTCCTCTTCTCCCTCCGTAGCCACTTCCTCGATCCGCACCACCGGCTGCGGCTGACCTTGCTCGTTTGACCTTCTCAGCTTTAGAAATTTCGGGCAGGTGATCGTTGTGTAACCTTCCTCATGATGGAAGTCACAGTATGACAACTTCACCACCGCTCCTCTCCTTCCTCCTCGACCATTCCTCCTCCTCTCGCCCCTTCCTCGGGCTATCGTCATGGCTTGATGTTGTGGGAGAAGGGGTGCCCTCGGGCCCTGCCTCCATCCTGGGGGGTTGAACATTCCGGTCCCCCTTGGTAGTTTCCCCCTCCGTGAAACACTCTTCCCTGACCCTGGTTATGAACCCCCTGCTGCCTCCAGGCCAGCTGATTGTTGGGCTCTTGATGACCCCACCCCGGTTGTTGCCTCTGGAATCCCTTCCCTCTTGGCTCGTCCCTTCTCCTCTCCTCCTGTCGCATGCTTCCTCCCTGCTCCCTATCTTCTCCTCCTCCCAATCTGGCCAGCTTCCTGGCAAAGATGGGGTTTGCTGCTTCCCCCTCAATCTCCTTCGCCGCTCTCTCCATCACTTATTTGAATGACAAGGGCGGCCTCCGCTTCAACGCCAACCTGAAGAACCCTTCTCGAAGCCCCAATGTGAAAGTCGTCATCAGAGTAAACCCTGGTACATCTTCCACGACAAGGACTTCCTCCTGGAATCTGTCCACGTAGCTTGCCAAGGTTTCTTCCGGCCCCTGCTTGACCGCGAAGAGGAACTTCGCGCCCTTCTTCCCTTTCTTCGAAGTTGAGAACCTTAGTAGGAATGCCCCACGCAAATCTGTGTAGCAGTAAATAGAGCTGGTGGGAAGCTGGTGAAACTAGTCCCTTGCCTTGTCTTTAAAGGAGATGGCAAAAAGTCGACACTTAAAGGCATCTGACATCTTCTTGATAGAAACTACGTCCTCAAACCACTGGACATGCTGAACCGGATCATCTCTGCCGGTATAGTAGGACATCTCCGGCTCGCTAAACCCATCTGGGACCGGGGCTGATACAACCAACTCACTGAAGGGGCTCCAGCCTGAGACGGGAGGGGGGGCTCTTGCATAGCCATCTCGTTAGCCATGCCCGCACTTGGTTGTCTGGCTCCCTCTCCCTCCTTCTTCCTCCTGGTGCGCCTGACCGGTGCGTTCTCGCCTAGAGCAGGCTGCGCGACCATCGGCACGGCTGGTGTCGAGCACTCGCCGCGAGTGGCACTGAGCCAGTGGTGCAGGGTCTCCATGACCTCCTTCTTGAAGTCTTCGAACATGCCGACCATGGACAAGGTCGGTGGGGGTGGCGAGTTCTCCTGGCCGGACCAGTGTCCTTCGCCTCCAGTCATGGGACTAACTGAGAATTTTTATGCTGACCACTCTCCACGCTCACCGCACCAAAGTGTTGAAACCTGAAATCGGTCTTTTGTGGAGTTCAGGGTCCCAAAGAAGGGGTGGTCTCACAATTACTTCCCTCAGGCAATCTCACTAGGCCAAAGGTTTAGGAAAATGGGAACAGAACCAAGGTCCCAGCTAGGAGTTCTCACCTCACACCCGGAAGATCTTAGAGAACTTCCCCTCTCAAGCCAATACTGAGCTTGGGCACCTTGGAGACACTCAAGACTGGCTCAAGACAAGCTTGAAGAGACAGAGAAAACTAGAAACTGTGTCTCAAAGGTGCCCCCTCGAGCCTATTTATAAATTCCTAAACTTGGTCTGCCAACAGCGTAACTTCGTTGTCCCATTTTGTTATATGCAGCCAAATTGGGTCTGCTAATAGCGTAACTCCGTTGTTCTGAAAGGCTATTTGCATATCTTCAAGGGCATCCAGGTATCTTTGGCTCTGGACCCCACAGGGTGAGTGGTCCATGAAGGCGCCACTCGCCTAAAGAAGTGAATGCTGGGGTGAGTCATGCATTCGCCTCCACAGCTCCTCAAAGGGCGAGTGTGGGATTCACATGCCATACGCCTGATTTGGCGAGAGCCTTTCCGCCTGTTTTGGCGAAAGCCCTTTACTCTCTCTGGGCGAGTGTGAGTTTACCTGCCCCACTCACCTACTTTCACTAGCTTGAACCTAAGGGTCCTTGGCTTCGTCGGAGGGTCCCACTCCGCAAATACGAGGTTGTACAAACGGTGATAGAGAAATCTTATTTTAATCCTCCAAATATCACACTCGTCATTGGATTTGCATACATGCCTTTGATTACATCAATATACAATACATTTACACCTTTTCTTTTCCAAGGCTCTTCATAATACCTTTCTTGGAACCCTGCCATAAGCCCAAAGAAAGAATATAAAAATTTGATGTGGTCGAACAGGTGCCAGATTGGAGTTAAAGGTGGCAGCAGAGGCCTCTCGTGGATGTGTGGTGGTTGTCTCCCAGGAGGACAATGAACTCAGGGAAGGCTCAATCAAGTCTTCCGAGCCTAGAAGAACTTGTTACTTACCCTGTTGTTGATCAGAATCAGGATGGAATGAACTTGAATCCCCCCCCCACCCCACCCCACCCCACCCCACCCACCCACCCACCCCACAGTGATAGAGGGGCATTCAAGGCCGAGTCGGTAAAAGTGTCCTCCCGCTACGTGATGAGTGCGATTATGATAGGCTCTTTACTATCATAATTGTAATCATGTCTACTATTTTCCACCTCTTTGTGTAGTAATTTCGCGAGATTAGTTGAGAAATTGTCTTATCATGAATAGGAGAGCACAGTTAGGATTTTTGGTTACTCCTTATATTAAGCTATATATTTATTCTTTCATTTTTCTAATGCAGGTAATATCAACCAATGGAACTAAAAGTCTTGGAGCAAACAGAGGAGTTCATGTAGTCAACATGGCTGATGACAGGACAAAAATTTGGCGCACACGGGTAGTCACACGGCCGTGTCAATACTCGTGTCCTATGTGGCCTGGAACTGAAGAAACTGGACGCAGGAGACAGAGACTCACACGGGTAGGCATACGCCCGTGTGCCTACCCGTGTCAAATTCGAACACGACTGCCAACCAATCCGTGTCTGAAGAACATGAAGAACAACATGACTGTGTCAGTACCCGTGTCCTCTGCCACGACCCACTACCAGACACGCCTGTTCGTGTGGAACTGCCCTAGAACCGTCAACACGGCCTGACACACGGCCGTTTTGGTACCCGTGTTCGACTTTGTTTGCTAGGAGACTATAAAATTCCTGTAGAAAAATTAGAGGGGACTTTTGGATCATTCTTCATTGGGGAGAACTTCTGGAGCACGAAGTGGAGCATCCAAGGGAAGGAGGAATTGAAAGAGATTATTTGTATGCTTTTAATCTTTCTTATATCTCTTTTAATCTCCCCTATCTCTTGGTGATTCAACTTTAGTTATCTTTTATTTTCCATGAACTTTAATTTAGAACAATTTGTTAATCATGTATCGTCTTGTTTTCATCGAATTTGTGGTAATTTGTTCGTATGTAGGCTTACAACCAAAGAGTTTTCTCCTAATTATGAATTGCTTATTTGTTTTACATGAATTGCAAATCTCTAGATTGAGAAATTGGATTTTTATGATGATAGTTACATGCTCATATTTTGGTGTTAAATCTTTTTGTAATTCAAATTTCATGATCGAGAGATATGTTGTTTGGATACTTAAAATACGAATAAATGGATTGATGGTATTTTAAAGATAGGATTTCATGAATGTATGCAGTAGATAGGGTGTTTTCATTAATGCAAACTTGAGTGTTGTAAATTGTTCAAGAGAAAGTTTACTAACTTAGATTTAGATTTTGAATTGCTCGAGAGAGAATTCGATAGATGTTTACCCTTTACATTACAACAAATTTGATAGTCTTATTATTTCATGATTACGTAAAATTGAGTTAATGAATGAGTATTTCATGTAATTGCTCATAAACTTTCGACTTTTTATCATCTTGAATTCCCCAATGTTTATTTATCCAAATAGTCATAGTTAGTTTAATTTAGATTAAAAATCAATTTTAATTGTAGGTACGATAATAGAGTGAGGGTGAGTACGAGTATTTGAAATGGCCCTGTGGAATACGACACGAGATGTAGATTTCTCTTATACTATGTGAAAGATATTGTACCTAATCACCTAGAGGGGGGGTGAATAGGTGACTTAATTCTTTTTGACTTTTTAGGCAGATTTCAGTTTATTATCTCAGAGTTATAACAAATTCTACACAGCAGTCAAACAGCAATCACAGCAATCAATCAAGCACACAGTGAACACACAAATTTATAGTGGTTCCCCAAGGTTTGGGTACATCCACTTTCCTCCTTCGCTTATCTAGCAGTGTACTAGATTCGGCCAAACTCCTCCACTATCTCAGATCCTCAGATCTTACACTCAGAACCCCAAAACAGGTTCCTACAGCTCAGGCCCAAGGCCCTACAACTCAGTCTTCTTCAAAGACCTACACTCAGCTTCTTCACAAAGCCTACACTCAGCCACAACAGGCCTACACTCAGAGAATTAGATCTACACTCAGGCAGACAGGCCCTACACTCAGCCTTTATAATTGCAGGCTTACAACTCAGATCACTATGGATCCTACAAGAAATTTAGATTACAAAGATTATACCTACAACTCAGAGAGAAGAGAGATGAGTTGATAGGTTCTTGATGAGTTCTTGGAAGAACTCTGCTGAGATCAACCTGACTTGGCTTTCTTCAAAGCTTCTTGAATGTAGAACACAATAGGGTTGATCTTCTCTGCAGCTGATCTTTGATCTCTGCAACTTAAGATTCAGAACAAAGTCTGAACCCTTCTTCTCAGTCTGGTTTCAACGGCTGTCTTCTTGTAAGGAGCTCTCTCTCTCTCCAACTACTTAGAACTTTACTTGAAAGTCTTCAATGAATTGCTTTTCAACAACTTGATTTTCTTTTTCAATCCTCTTTTTCTGTAGACAGTATACGCCTATATATAGGCCTTCTTCATGGTAACCGGCTGATCCGGTTCATAACTGATTTCTGACAACTCTGACAGGTGCAGTAGACCGGCTGGAATGGCAGCTGTCAAGTCATCCAGTCAGTTCTTGAAAAATCTGTAACTGTCTGAAAGTGTCGAGACTGTCTGTCTTTAAGTGTCGACACTTATAGATTAAGTGTCGACACAAGTTGACTAAGTGTCGACACTAGCCTTCAAGGTGTCGACACAACTCCTTGTCTTGTAGAATTTACTTCTCGACACAGCTTCTTCATCATGTGTCGACACTGATATTCTGTGTCGACACAACTTCTTGTTCTTCAGCACTTAGTTGAATTCTTGTAAGTGTCGACACAACTCCTTTGTGTCGACACATCTTCATGTGTTGAACTTGTTCAGTGTCGACACATTTTCTTGGTGTCGACACATGCTTCTTGTGTTGATACTTGCTGAGTGTCGGCACAGCTCCTTGTGTCGACACATTCTTCTTCTGTTGAGACTTTGCCTGAATGTCGACACATCTCCTTTGTGTCGACACTTGTACTTAGAATTTTGTTGAACTTTGCTATGTGTCGACACAGCTGCTTGTGTCGACACTTTCTTCAAGTGTTGAGTCTTCTACTGAGTGTCGACACATTCTTTCTTGTGTCGACACTTTCTTCAAGTGTTGAGTCTTCTGCTGAGTGTCAACACATTCTTTCTTGTGTCGACACTTTCTTCAAGTGTTGAGTCTTCTGCTGAGTGTCGACACATTCTTTATTATGTCGACACTTATACTTAGACTCTGTTGACTTTTGCTGAGTGTCGACACTGCCTCCAAGTGTCGACACTATCTGATGTAGACACAGTTCTTCTGAGTGTCGACACAACTGCTAAGTGTCGACACAGCTTCACTGGACTTTTCTTCATTGAGTGTCGACACAGCTCCTTGTGTCGACACTTTCTGTCTGGTGTCGACTCTGCATCCCTGGTGTCGACACAAGTACTCCAAGTGTCGACACTGCTTGTCTGGGTGTCGACACAAGTCTTCTTAAGTGTCGACACTATGCTCCTGGGTGTCGACACATGGACTTAAAATCTTTTCTGCTTTCCCTGCAAATACTTGACCTGCACAACTAAACTCAAAACACATCAAATACATTTTGATGTATATCATTGAGTAGGGTGAAGCTTCTTCAAATCAGGTACATTAGAACCAATGTACCCAACAATCTCCCGCTATTTGGAGAAGTCATAACCCTTAGTCAATGATATACACCATACAGAATAAAATCATAGCATGATGTAAAGCAGGATTATATAACAGGGCAAACATAAACATGTATTAATCAAAACATGTAAACACAGATATCATCTCAGAACAATTATGAAATAGATTTATAACTCATCACATTGTTTTAACACTGTCATATTCATCATACAAAAATTTACAGAGTGTCTTAAAATCAAAATATTACAACTGTAAACTTAAGATAAATCTATTCTAATTCTGATCAGCCTCCTTAATCACAATTCCTTTTCCTGATTATACTTTGGCTTGTACAGGGGCTTCAGCAACTTCAGTATCAGCAGGCTTTTTTCCTTTCAGATCCTTCTTCTTTAGCTCTTCAGCTTTAATGTTTTGCCTCTCAAAGTAATGATATGACTTGGGAAAGTACTTGCTACGCTCCTGAGCAGTAGTAGGTAGCTTTCTCATCTTGGCCTTTCTTCTATATTGCACTATAGCTTCTTGCCTTGATTCATGGTTTCTCCACTTCAGTTCAGAAAACCATTTGTTTCTATCTTGAATATTATCTTTTGCAGTCTTCCATGCAGTTAAGATAATGTTTCTTGAAGTGGGGCTCCACTGCTCAAAGTCAGGCCTTTGTTCAGCTTGTTCTTTGAACCTCTTCTTAGACAGTCCGGCTTCTTGTTCTTTTAGTAAAGCTTCTTGCATAACCTCAGATACTGGCTGAACCACCTTCTCTATGATAACATTGTGCTGACCCTCAGGTGGGCTATACATGGACTGTATATCAGCTTGTACCATATCAAAATCTGGAGGAGGGTAGATTACTTGAGCCACTTCAGGTTGCTCCCCTCCTAGATATGCAGGATGTATCCCAGATTCTGCTACATTGTCATCATCACATAAAGGAGGATAACCAAGAGTTGCTCTGATAGAATTAGAAATCCACTTGGCATAATCAGAGCTGGCTTTGACTAACACTCTCTCCCCCTTTATGACTTCTCTTTTCATGTGATCTCTTAGATCATTCTTTTGAAATCTTATTTGGTTATCCAAATAGTTTACTCCATCTTTAAAGAAAGGTTTCAACCTTTGGAGCTTTTCAGTTATCAACTTTTGAAAGTCTTGAATTGCAGAAGTAACATCAGTTAAACTCTTTTGCAATGCTTTATCAAACTCTGCCTTAGCAGTAGCATTAGAAGTGGTCAGTCCAGCAGCTATGTTCTTCATCTCTGTGACAATTGTATTGTGTAAAGCAGTTAAGTTATCATTCATTCTGATCTGGTTCTCAAGAACATATCCTTGCTTCAGTGCAATGTCATCCACTTGAGCTTTTATTTTCTCTTGATGAGTAGCTAAGTAGACTACTGCATTCCCTCCCTTATGGAAGCAGTCAGTCATCTCCTTTTTATTAAGATTCATTTCAAATCTTATAGACTTTATGTCTTGTACCAGATCAAACTGTAAGGACTTATGCCCCTCATCCACATATGTTTCAATGGCTTTCCTGTGCTCATCAAGCTTTATCTGCATAGCAACCATAAGAGCACTGTAATCTACAGTTGGTGCTGGCTGTAGTGCAGGCTGTGGTGCTATAGTTTGCAAGGCCTTTTTGTAATTCTGGCTCTTTCTCTTAAATACTTGGAACTTCCTTTTCTTAGCTCTTGCAGCCTCCTCATCTTCAGAAGCTGATGTGCTGGCTATGTCTACCCTCTCCTTTGGTAGCTCCTCAACTTCCTTGGGCTTCTCTGGCTCTTTCCTTGCTGTTTCTTCTAGAATTTCCACATGCTCCCCCTCAACCTGAGCATTCTCCCCCTCAGCAGCAGCACTGTCCTTGTCAAAGTCTGTCTAATCCAGATTAAGGAAGAGATCTTCCATTGTAAACTCTTGTTGAGGTAGAGATGGAGATTTTCTTATCTCATCAGCTATTTGATGGGTTTCACTTGATCTGTAACAGATGTGTCCTCCATGACAACATCTGGGGGTAGACTATCAATCTGTGGTTGCTGATTAACATGATTTAATGAATCAGACAAATCAGTATCCTCTATAGGAAAATCTAATGCATTAATCTCAGTGATTACCTCAAGAATAGTGTGGGTTGCTTGCTCACTCTCTAGTGGAGTTGGCTCTTCCACTACTAGAGGCTCCCCCTGGATAGAATCCTGGTGTATGGGGCTAGCTTGAGGTAGCTCCCCCTGCCTCTCAGCAACTTCTTGTTGAGCTGGAGACTTCCCAGCATCTCCAGTGACTTCTTCATCAGGAGTGAAGACAACTTGTTCTTCTGAACTACTTGATGATTCTTGAGCTACTGGAGCTATCTTCTTCTTCTTCTTGAGTGGGGTTTCCTTCTCAGGAGTTATTTTCTCTGGTGTTGGCATCTCCTTAGACAAAACCCTATCCCATCTGGAGAAGAGTCTCATGTCCATTTTCCTCATATGATTGATCTTAGATCCAGCAGTTTGACTCATTACTTCTGGTATACTACCAGCCAAGTAAAGACTTAATATTCTACCCAAATTGGGTTTCTTCAGACTTTCTTTAATCTTATCAAAGACAACAACAGACCAATCAGTTTGCAGGGTGAAGATAACCCTTGTCATAAGATTGAACATGTGGTTTGATACCCTGTCATGCCCTTCAGGCTTACTCAATATCACTTTGCCAACAATTTCTGAGAGAAATTTTCTCTGGCTGTTCATCCCCTTTCTATTGAACACTGATCCAATTTTCAATTTGGAATCCAGTCCACACCAAGTTAAAGCTTCTCTGGTTTTTGAAGCAGTAACTTCATCTTCTTCCTTTGTCCTTGGGAAGTTTAATATCTTTCTCAAACTTTTTGGTGAGACCTTCACTTTTACTCAATGAACCCTGTACTTTATCTTGAATCCTGATTCGTCTAGGGTTGCTCCATTCAGAAACTCTAAAACTTTTTTCTTCCAAATCTTGGTTGGTTCTGACACAAGAAAATCTAACCCTGAGTTTGCGACTAGGGTTACCACATGTTTGATCTCTTGTTCTGCATCGTCAAACGCATGCCGCACTAGTTCATAGCCTTCGTTCACGTTCTCCTCTAGCTTTGGCGTCATTAGGGTTTGAAGAATTTGAATTGAGAGAATAGAGGTGTCGACACACAAGTTTGGTCTCGAAACTTTAGTGAGCGTGTCGACAGACAATGGCGAAATCCTATTTATACCTTTCTAGGATTGAAGATTAAAGGGCGGGTTAACTAACTCAAATTGTGTCGACACTGTTGAAAAGTGTCGACACTGACTTATAATGTCTCGACACCTATGTGCCGACACAAGTTTAGTCAACAGAATATATGTGTCGACACTTGTTTATGTGTCGACACCACTTAGCTCGACACATAGTCGAGACTTTACTTCACTAATTCTGAGTAAAGCTTAAGTGTCGACACCACCTTGGATGTGTCGACACCTACTTATCATGTGTCGACACTAATTTTCTGAAGTGTCGACACATACTTCCTAGATGTGTCGACACCTTTTCTCTAAAGTGTCGACACCAATTCTCTGTCTCGACACTGACAACTCTGTGTGTCGACACTATTTTACTTAGCCATTTCTATAAACTTATTCTAAGTTTATCATACCTAGTTCAATTTTAAAGCTATTGAACTTTGTTTCTTCTAAATGCTTAGTATACATATCAGCTAGTTGATTATCTGTCTTAACATATTCTAGTGAAATATCTTCTTTCTCTACATGTTCCCTAAGAAAATGATATTTTATTTCAATATGTTTAGTTCTACTATGAGAAACAGGATTGTTTGCAATTACTATAGCACTAGTAGAATCACAAAACAGTGGTGTTCTACTTACCTGAATTCCATAATCCTCAAGCTGATGTTGTATCCATAGAAGTTGAGCACAGCAACTTGCTGCAGCCACATACTCTGATTCTGCTGTGGAAATAGTCACACTTGTTTGCTTTTTGCTACTTCATGAAATCAGTCTACCACCTAGGAATTGACAGGTCCCAGTTGTACTTTTTCTGTCTTCTTTGCAGCCTGCAAAATCTGCATCTGAATAACCTGTTAGTTCAAATCTCCATTCCTAGGATACCAAAGGCCTAGATAAGGAGTGCCCTTTAGATATCTCAGTATCCTTTTGACTGTTGTCAAATGAGACTCTTTAGGGCATGCTTGGTACCTAGCACAGACACATGTAGCATACATAATATCTGGTCTACTTGCAGTCAAATATAGAAGGTAGCCAACTATCCCTTTATACAAAGTCTCATCTACAGGTTTCCCTGCATCATCTTTGTTAAGAGACATACTTGACCTCATAGGAGTGTTCATGGTACTGGATGAATCCATACCATACTTCCTTATGAGTTCTAGGGTGAACTTAGACTGGCATATGGATAATCCATTCTCAGTCTGTCTAACTTGGAGACCCAAGAAGAACTTCAGTTCACTCATACTACTCATCTCAAATTGTCCTTGCATTAGTTTTGCAAACTTTTTGCAAACACTACTTTCAGTAGACCCAAATATAATGTCATCTACATATATTTGGACTAGTATTATCTTGCCTCTGGATTCCCTAATGAATAGAGTCTTGTCTATTTTCCCCCCTTGTGAATTTATTCTCAATGAGAAAACTAGACAGTGTTTCATACCAAGCTCTAGGGGCTTATTTTAACTCATACAAAACTTTCCTAAGTCTATAGACATAATTAGGTTGAGTTGAATTAACAAAACCTGATGGCTGTTGCACATAAACCTCTTCCTTTAGATTACCATTCAAAAAGGCTGACTTAACATCCATTTGGTAAACTTTAAATCCTTGAAAGGTTGCATAGGCCAGAAACATCCTTATGGCTTCCAGTCTGGCTACTGGAGCAAAGGTTTGATCAAAGTCAATATCTTCTTCCTGTCTATATCCTTTAGCAACCAATCTTGCTTTGTTCTTTATGATGACTCCATGTTCATCCATCTTGTTTCTAAAGATCCACTTGGTTCCAATTATGTTGTGGTCTTTTGGTTTAGGAACAAACTCCCAGACTTTGCACCTCTTGAACTGATTCAGCTCTTCTTGCATTGCCTCAATCCAATGAGGGTCTAGGATGGCTTCTTCAAAGTTCTTTGGTTCTACTTGGGATAGAAAACTGGAGTAGAGTGCTGCATTCAGATTTCTGCTCCTTGTTTGTACCCCTTGTCTTAGATCACCAATGATTTGCTCTGCTGGATGATCTCTTAAATGCCTATTAGTTGGAGGCATCCTGGCTTCAGGTTGAACTACTTCAGTTCCTTCATCTTGTTGCACTACTTGGACTTCTTCTTCATTAGGTACATGTAGTACTCGCCCTGGACAACAGCCACTATCATCTACTTGCTGTCTTGCAGTAGGTTCTTCTTCAATAGTGAGTTTGTCCATCTTCTTAGTTATACATGTGGAGCTGCATATACTACTAGACAACTCATTGTTAATAAGTCTAGTTTCATCAAATACAACATGTACAGACTCTTCTACAACTTGTGTAGACAAGTTGTAGACTCTATAAGCCTTACTGTTGTTGCTGTACCCAACAAAAATTCCCTCTTGAGACTTGGCAGCAAACTTAGTCAAGTAAGACTTTCCATTGTTAAGTATAAAACACTTACAACCAAAGATCCTGAAGTAGGATAGGTTTGGTTTTCTGCCTTTCACAATCTCATAGGGGGTCTTGTTGTGGCTTTTAGTAATGGTAGCCCTATTAATTACATGGCATGCAGTATTAACTGCCTCAGCCCAGAAATATTCTGGTAGAGCTGTGTCACTTAATAGGGTCCTACAAGTCTCAATCAAGGTTCTATTTTTCCTCTCAGCAATGTCATTTTGCTGAGCTGTTCTTGGTGAATAAAACTCCTGAAATATCCTAAATTCTTCACATAGTTTTGCCATACTATCAGACTGAAATTCAATACCATGGTCACTTCTAATCTTGACCACTGTACTGTCTAGTTCATTCTGAATTTGTTTGACAAAGCTATATAAGATACTAGGTGTTTCAGATTTCTGTCTAAGGAAGAACACCCAGGAAAACCTTGAGTAGTCATCTACAACCACAAAGGTATAGACCTTCCTACCTAGGCTGTGAACTGGCATAGGACCAAAGAGATCCATATGCAAGAGGTATAAACACCTCACATCATCTTTGTTTTCAATGCTACTAAAGGTGGATCTAGTATGTTTGCCCTTTTGACAAGCTGAACATATTCCATCTTTAATACACTTAACTTGAGGAACATTCCTCACTAACTTTTTGCTAAAGAGTTGGTCAATTGTCTTGTAATTGAGATGGGCTAGCCTCTTGTGTCATTTGACACAATGAGAGACTGTCTCATCAGCTACAAGACACACTGAAGAACCATTAGTCTCACACATAATGTTTAGGCAATAGACATTTCTCTTCTAATAACCTGTCAAAATGATCTCTTGATCATTTGACCTCCTGATATGACAACCATCTTTGACAAATGAGATTTTATATCTTACATCACTCAGTTGACTTATACTAATAAGGTTATGTTTCAAACCTTTAATATAAGCCACTTGAGTAATAGTTATATGGGAGCTAGAAATGTTACCAAAACCCTTGATGATTCCTTTTTCAGAACCACCAAAGGTGACCTTTGGACCATCCTTGATAGGTGTGAAGTTCTTTAGCAATCCCCTAGTTCCAGTCATGTGCCTGGAACATCCACTGTCCAAGTACCATATTGGGGCATGGCCACTTGGACTTTCCTGTAAAACAGATTAGTGAACCTTAGAACCCAAAGAATTCTTGGGTCCTTGGTACTGGTTAGTTTGCTTCCTAACAAAGCTACCTGCAGATTTTCCAACAGGCAGTTTGCAACTCACTTTGGCACTTGCATTGTGTCAACAGTTCATGGCAAAGTGGCCTATCTTGCCACAACACCAGCACTCAAACCTATTGTACCTTTGCTTAGGTACCTCCTTAGCTGTTTTGTTTACAGCTGGCTTGTTGAGAGCTGGGGCTTTGCCCTTAGACTTGGACTGACCAGTCCTAGCAGGTTTAGTAAACCCCAGTCCAGCTTTACCTTTTTGATGAACAAATTCATCAATTAAGGGTAGAACTGACTTTGGTTTAGAAAACCTAGCAACTAAATCTCTCTCTTTCTGAAGATTATTCTCCAGACTTTTGATTTGATCATTCTTAAAAGTTATAGTCCCCATCTGAATCACAGTTATGTGCTTCAGTCTGGCTATTTCATTTAGCTTTTGATCAAACATCTTCTCAAAATCAGTTGCAGCAACTTTGAGACCAGCAATTTCTTTTGTCTGACTCTTGGCTAGGGACTTGCTCTTCCTAAAAGCTTACAACAGGACTTTATATTCATCTATCAATTGATGAATATCCCCTTCAGACTCAGATGCATTCTCGCACTTGATGATGATGAATCTGATTCTGAACTAGCACAAGAATTTGAACTTAAAGAACAATTTTGTACCTTACTAGGTCCAGGCTGCTCCTGGATTTTGTCATCTTCTGTTAATGCCATCAGTCCTTGGCACTGACTATCCTCTTGCTCATAAATAGAGTTCATTATCTGGATGAACTCTTCTTCCTCTTCCTCATCAAACAGTCATATGTATGCTTCAGCATCTGACTCAGTTTCTGATGAAGATATGTCTGACAGGTTCTTATCTTTTTTGGCAACAAAAGACTTTTCCTTCTTGCCCTTGAATTGAGTCTTTTTCTTATCATTAGACTCTTTCCTTCTCTCAGGACAGTCAGCAATAACATGTCCTTGTCTGTTACAGCAATAGCAAACAATTTTGGATAAAGTTGCTTTGTTTGACTTGGTCTTTTTCCTGTCTTTCTTTGATGACTTTTTGTTCTGATAATAGTCTTCTTTATCCTGTGAAGTAGATGGCTTTGTCCTCCACTGTTTCTTCTTTAAGAACTTCTGAAAGTGTCTTGTGAAAGCTGCAAAGTCTTCATCACTTTCACTGCTCTCAGAATTTCTGCTTTCTGAATTATCTAACTCATTCTCAGCAACCTTTGGTGGTGGAGATGAAGACTTACTTCTGTATTTTCTGGTGGCTTCTGTCTTGAATGCCACAGTCCTTTCTTTATGTTCACTTCTTGTAGACTTCTCCTCTTCTTTTCTCACCATCAACTGCATCTCATAGGATAGCAGTTTTCCAAACAGTGTTGGTGGAGGGATATCTACTAACTTTGTCATTTCTCTTATGACACAGATCTTGGTGTCCCAATCTTTTGTAAGGACCTTAAGAACTTATCATTAAGCTCATAATTACTGAACTCTCTTCCATAGGACATTAGCTCATTGACAATCTTATAGAACTTTTTATAACATTCTGTTATGCTATCAGATCTACCTTGCCTGAAGCTTTCATATTCTTGGTTTAATAAGGATTTTCTATCCCGTCTCACTTCTTCAGAACCCTCCATGTACACAATAAGAGTATCTCACATCTCCTTAGATGTCTTACAGTGTATTAGATTCTGAAAGGTAGCATCATCAATGGCACTCACAATGATATTCTGAGCCCTCTAGTCCATTGTGGCTAAAATTATCTCATCTTTTGTCATTTCAGAGAAGTCTTTAGGTGTTCTCTGATTTGCATCCAAGACTGAAACCTTCATGGGCACATATGACCCTTCCTTAACTGTGATGTAAATTCTAGAGTGAGGCTTCCATAAATAGTCTCACCCTTTCTTTCCAGATGCCAAATATTTCTTTTCTGCAAATGGGTAACTTCATGGATCCAAGTTCCTTATGATTCTCAGTTGAACCCATGGTTCTTGATTTTCTTGATTCTGCAATTTACTTAGACTGAATCTGACAACAGGATCTACTCAGACAGTTAAGTTCTTTTTTAGTAACCTCCCTCTGATACCACTTGAAAGATATTGTACCTAATCACCTAGAGGGGAGGTGAATATGTGACTTAATTCTTTTTGACTTTTTAGGCAGATTTCAGTTTATTATCTCAGAGTTATAACAAATTCTACATAGCAGTCAAACAGCAATCACAGCAATCAATCAAGCACACAGTGAACACACAAATTTATAGTGGTTCCCCAAGGTTTGGGTACATTCACTTTCCCCCTTCGTCTATCTAGCAGTGTACTAGATTCGGCCAAACTCCTCCACTATCTCAGATCCTCAGATCTTACACTCAGAACCCCAAAACAGGTTCCTACAGCTCAGGCCCAAGGCCCTACAACTAAGTCTTCTTCAAAGACCTACACTCAACTTCTTCACAAAGCCTACACTCAGCCACAACAGGCCTACACTCAGAGAATTAGATCTCCTACACTCAGGCACACAGACCCTGCACTCAGCCTTTATAATTGCAGGCTTACAACTCAGATCACTATGGATCCTACAAGAAATTTAGATTACAAAGATTATACCTACAACTCAGAGAGAAGAGAGATGAGTTGATAGGTTCTTGATGAGTTCTTGGAAGAACTCTGCTGAGATCAACCTGACTTGGCTTTCTTCAAAGCTTCTTGAATGTAGAACACAATAGGGTTGATCTTCTCTGCAGCTGATCTTTGATCTCTGCAACTTAAGATTCAGAACAAAGTCTGAACCCTTCTTCTCAGCCTGGTCCCAACGGCTGTCTTCTTGGAAGGAGCTCTCTCTCTCCAACTACTTAGAACTTTACTTGAAAGTCTTCAATGAATTGCTTTTCAACAACTTGATTTTCTTTTTCAATCCTCTTTTTCTGTAGACAGTATAAGCCTATATATAGGCCTTCTTCATGGTAACCGGCTGGTCCGGTTCATAACTGATTTCTGACAACTCTGACAGGTGCAGTAGACCGGCTGGAATGGCAGCTGTCAAGTCATCCAGTCAGTTCTTGAAAAATCTGTAACTGTCTGAAAGTGTCGAAACTGTCTGTCTTTAAGTGTCGACACTTATAGACTAAGTGTCGACACAAGTTGACTAAGTGTCGACACTAGCCTTCAAGGTGTCGACACAACTCCTTATGTTGTAGAATTTACTTCTCGACACAGCTTCTTCATCATGTGTCGACACTGATATTCTGTGTCGACACAACTTCTTGTTCTTCAGCACTTAGTTGAATTCTTGTAAGTGTCGACACAACTCCTTTGTGTCGACACATCTTCATGTGTTGAACTTGTTCAGTGTCGACACATTTTCTTGGTGTCGACACATGCTTCTTGTGTTGATACTTGCTGAGTGTCGACACAGCTTCTTATGTCGACACATTCTTCTTCTGTTGAGACTTTGGCTAAGTGTCGACACATCTACTTTGTGTCGACACTTGTACTTAGAATTTTGTTGAACTTTGCTAAGTGTCGACACAGCTCCTTGTGTCGACACTTTCTTCAAGTGTTGAGTCTTCTACTGAGTGTCGACACATTCTTTCTTGTGTCGACACTTTCTTCAAGTGTTGAGTCTTCTGCTGAGTGTCGACATATTCTTTCTTGTGTCGACACTTTCTTCAAGTGTTGAGTCTTCTGCTGAGTGTCGACACATTCTTTATTATGTCGACACTTATACTTAGACTCTGCTGACTTTTGCTGAGTGTCGACACTGCCTCCAAGTGTCGACACTATCTGATGTAGACACGGTTCTTCTGAGTGTCGACACAACTGCTAAGTGTCGACACAGCTTCACTGGACTTTTCTTCATTGAGTGTCGACACAGCTCCTTGTGTCGACACTTTCTGTCTGGTGTCGACTCTGCATCCCTGGTGTCGACACAAGTACTCCAAGTGTCGACACTGCTTGCCTGGGTGTCGACACAAGTCTTCTTAAGTGTCGACACTATGCTCCTGGTGTCGACACATGGACTTAGAATTTTTTCTGCTTTCCCTGCAAATACTTGACCTGCACAACTAAACTCAAAACACATCAAATATATTTTGATGTATATCATTGAGTAGGGTGAGGATTCTTCAAATCAGGTACATTAGAACCAATGTACCCAGCACTATGATTGATAGGTGCACTTGTCTGAAAGTTAATTCAATCTAGCTTATGCCCATCTACATAGTTTATACTAGAGTGTAGAATGAATCTGCATCAAGTTATTACTTGTTAGCAAACGAAATCATCACTATGATAGTAGAATTAGTGTCATTGACTTTCAAGGCTTCAAAATCAGCAAGAGTGATCACTGCTTCATTATCCCCAATAATCGTGTGTGACTCCTTAATGGTGAGTACGATTGCTTATAGGAAATCAGATCCCCTTGCTACAAAGTTCAGTGTATTCATGGTTGGCGAGACACTAAGTCGGTGGTGGGCAAGAAGGGCAGTTTGGGAGTGGGGGTTTGGATGGTGGAGAACGAGCATTGGAGGTGGTTTGTTAATAGGTAGTGGGCGGGTAGGGTGTACAAGGGAGGTGGTAGGTTGTACAAGGGAGGTGGTAGGTTGAGCATTGGGTTTATAGAGTGGAGGGATGAAGTGCACTTTGACCACTCGGACGGGATCAGGGGTCTTATGGCTTTCAGGCATCTAATCTTTGATGGTATGTTACATTTTTGGCAGAATAAAATGACTTTGTTAAGGGGACGGTTCTTTCCTTATCTTACAATTAGATGTCTAAAAGCATACCAATCATAGAAAACCATAACTCTTCCATTAGTTATTCACTGGTATGGAGTCTAATGTTCGTATATACCTATCTAGATAAATCCAATTTCTAGAAAGATATTTGTTAGTGTGTTATTATATGTAAATAAAATCATCATTTTCCCCTTTACTTTTGAAGTCATCCACTCCTGTATATAAAAGATTGTTACTCTTGTTTAACTAATCAACTTTGACTCTTAATTCCAACGTGGTATGAGAGCTCTAATTCCCTCTCACGCGCGTTGATGGGTCCCGACACCACTTTCGTCTGCGTCTCGACTCTCACACGCGGCCTCTCTTCTTGCCCACCAACGATTCCTCGCTCGTCTCCTGTCGATCTTTCGTCCCTTCCCTGTTCCCTCTCAACCGCCGCTCTTTCTTCTTGTGAGCCCTCCGTGAGAGAGAACCCGGTTTTGTGCCAATAGAAACTTAAGTGCACTGGAACCCACATTGGAATTTTGACTCCCTCTCTGGGGTCCGATTCCATTCTTGAGGAGATGATTCTTCCCAATCTTTCTCATCGCTTATTGTGATTTTGCTTGGTTCTAGTTGGTCAACTCGTGAGTCATGTTAGATCTTAGTTTTTCTTCTTTCTATGAGCAAACCCTGATCTACAGTTCTCTAAGTTGTTTTTATGTTTCGTTGATTTCTATTTTTGAATTATCATGTCGGAGAGCGTTGAATCTCTAGTAACCTCGTTCGAAGTAGTGCTTCTTCATTTTACATGACTTCTGTGGGATCTATCTGGGTAAGTCATGAACAGAACACCCTCCAAATTATCAATATTCGATTGGGTGTTTCTAACTACCTTTCATGGGCTCGCTCTATCAGCTTTGCCCTGAAACATCGGCGAATATTTGGATATGTGAGTGGCACCACCAAGGAACTCACTCCGACTTCACCGGACTGGCAGCAATGGGAGTCTGAAAACTCTTTGTTTATGTTGTGACTTACCAACTCGATGCAAGAATCCATTACCAACAACTACTCGTTCCTAGATACGGCGGAAGATATTTGGAAAAAAGCTAAAGCCTAAGGTCACTAATTCTTGAAGTGGGAATGCATCTCAAATCTTGCAACATCGGATATTCCTTCTGCGCCAGGATTACCGCCTTACTTTTTCCTACAACTTAAAGGTTACTCAATTATACCATAAATACAATCACTTTGATTCGCTCTGTTTTATGTCCCCTAAGGATGAAGTGTTGATTTGAGCTTAAGAACATAATTGGAACCTTGAATTCCTACATGGACTACATCGTGATTTTGATTATATTCTTGAATGACGTCTGTCATCGTGATCTTTGAACTCCTACAAGGACTGCTACACGAGGTGGTTGTGGTTATGGGTATTCTCAAGGCTGGCCACCTCCATCTTGGTTTACTCATCTTTCTGATGCCACGAAGCAGACTACACTCAACATTGGCCCTGAACCTAACTAACGTCTAGCCGGCCTTTCAGTAAAAGAGATACATGCCTTCTGACGCTTGACGCCTAGTCATTATATTGAGTTGTCTATTTCATCATCATCTTCTTATGCATATAAGGGAATATCAGGTGCCCCAAACGCATTCACTCACTATTCTACTCAGGGGATCATTAACTCCAAACCCACTGGCCATATGACTGGCTCTGCAAAAGGTTTTGTCTTACCTACCTTTGTCTAGTAGAGACGAAGTGATTATTGCGAATTGATCATTTTCCTCTATTGCAAGAAAAGGATCCATATCTTGTTTCTCACTCTCTCTCTATTGTTCTTCATATTCCTAAGTTTACTCATAACATTCTCTCTATTAGTTTAACCAACTCTATGAATCGCTTTGTGACATTTTTCCCACCTCATGTGTCTTCCAAGACTTGAAGATAGTGACGGTGATTAGCTATAATAGATTGTGTGATGACCTCCACGTGTTTGACCCTTCCAATTTTGCTTTAGTTCTTCTTCACCTCTACCAGCTCTTCATGCAGATCAAATATCTACTCTAAATTCTTGATAGTGTCACTTAGAACATCCCTCTATCTCTACAACAAAAGTTCTTTTTCCTACTGTGCCAACTTTATAATTTGAAACCTTTAACAGTGATGTGTGTGAACTGAATAAACATCGACGTACATCGCTTAATCATCTTTTTATGCTTAGTACTGTCTTTTTATATTATTCATATTGACATTTAGGATCTTTGTTGTACAACCCCTTATCCGGCGAGTGGTGTCAACAAGAGTCGGGCCAGCCATTATAGCGCAGTCCAAGTTCCCGGCGAGTCAAAAGGGGGCTGAATATCTTTGGGGCTGCCCGACTCGCCTGGGTTGGAGGTAGTATAGAAGGGGCGAGTGGAGCAGGAGGGCTCGCACTCGCCCCTGGCATCTCGGTAGGTAGTCGGCGAGTGGGGCAGGCCGGGCCTGCACTCGCCCTGGCCGACGAGGAGGTAGCGAGTGTCAGCCTCATCAGGCACTCGTCCCCCCAGGCAAGTGGAATTATGTGGACCACTCGCCCAGTGACGTATTCTTGTCATTCTACTCCCGTTGGCCTGCCCGTAGCTGTTTGGAACAGTGGAGGTACGTTATTTGCAGAACATTTTCAGAAAACTATTAATAGACTCATGGGGGTACCACAGAAGCCATGCTTACTTGTGCCCTGGTCTTCTTGCGCTTTCTGAGGAATCCTTAACTCAGCACTTGGCTAAGGAGGGGAAGCGCTCTAAGATCTTCCGGGTGTGTGGTGGGACCTCCATGCTGGAGTCTTGGGTCTATTCTTTGTGCTAAGTCTTTGGTCGTTTAGCTTGTGAGAGATAAGAAAGTGTGCGATCACCGCTTCCTCAAGGGTCGAACTCCACAGAGACCGATTTTTTGTTTCAACATTTTGGTGCGATGAGCGTGGAGAATGATCAGCACCGAAAATCTTCTGCAAGCTCGATGACTGGAGGAGAAGGACAGGGATCTGACAGGGCCGACTCGCCACCTCCCCCACCTCTCGCCACCCTCGGGATGTTCGGGGATTTCCGACAGGAGGTGATCAACCTCGTCAAGTTCGCACTTGGAACGCGCGTCGAGTGCTCGACGCCAGCAGTCCCAGTTGTCGCTGCCCCAGCCCTGGGCGAGGACGCCCTGGCTCGGCGAGCGGGGAAGGAGGTAGAGGAGGGGAGGGAACGAGATCTGCAGGGGCGAGTGTTGTTCCCCGGCTCGACGAGTGGAGGTCGGATCGGCGAGATGGGTGTACGAGATCCCCCGGCTCACCCAGTAGGGGAGGCAACCCCTTCAATGAGTTGGTCTCATCTGCCCCAGTTCCAGAGGGGTTTCGGGAGCCGGAGATGTCCTAATACACGGGGAAGGATGACCCGGTTCAGCACATCCAGTGGTTCGAGAATGTGGTTTTGATAAGGCAGATGTCGGATGCCTTTAAGTGCAGACTCTTCGCCATCACCCTAAAGGAAAAGGCAAGAGATTGGTTCCACCAGCTACCGGCCAGCTCTATCTACTGCTTTGAGCACTTGCGCGGGGGGTTCATGTTGAGGTTCACCATTTTTAAGAAGAGGAAGGAGTCCGAGTCCCTGTTCCACATCAAACAGGGGGTGAATGAGACCCTGGGGAGCTATGTGGATCGGTTCCAAAAGGAGGTCCTCCAGGTGCAGGAGATGTCAGGGCATACCCTGATGATGTCCTTTACCCTGGAGATGCAGCAGGACTTCTTCAAGATGGAGCTGAAGAGCGTTCCTACTCTCTTTTTTGAGGAGTTGATGGATATGGCAGCGAGGGAGGTTGACGGGGAGGCGTCGAACCAGGACTTTGCTTGGAAGTTGGTCAAGTGGGCCACGGAGGAGGAGAAGATGGCAGGAGGTGGCAGAGATCAGGAGGTGAGGATAGCTGAACCACGGCAGAGGGAACAGCAGCAGCAGCAGCAGCCGAGGTGGGGGCGGCAGGAGACGAACAATCGGCTCGGTTGGAGGCAGCCGGAGTGGCAAGACCAAGGCCAGCGGAGAGGTTTCCATGAGGAGACAACCGTCTGGGGGGCCAGGGTCAGTTCAACCCCCAGGGCTAGAGGCAGGGCCAAAGGCCTCCTCTCCCCGATCAACGTCAGTCCATGGCGATAGCCTAGAGGAGGAGAGGCCAGCAGAGGAGAAGGCGGGAAGTCAGGGTGGAGCTGCCCTATTGCGACTTCCACCAAGAAGAGGGTCATGCCACGGCCACGTGCCCGGAGTTCCTCGAGATGAGGGGAAACAGGGAGCAGCAGCAACCCCGCCAGGAGGTGCGGATTGAGGAAGCCCTGTCTAGGGGAGAGGAGGACCGGTACGAGGATAGGGCCGATGTCGACAACCGAGGAAGGATCGGAGTGATCCGCGGGGGGGGGGGGGGGGGGGGGGGGGGGGGGGGGGGGGGGGGGAGTTGAGGCTGCCCGGAAGACGAGTCTCCATACTATGTACCGCCGGAGTGTCGCCTCCACAACTCTAGCCCCACCCTCGGAGGAAAAGATCACCTTCTCCAGGAAGGACATGTCGGATCATGAGGATCCTTTTTGCGACGCGTTGGTCATCCAAACCGCGGTCGAGAATTTTACTCTCTCTCGGAACCTCATCGATAACGGGAGCTCGATCAACGTCATCTTCAAGAAGGCGTTCTACGCGATGAAGGTAGAGGCTCGGAGGGTGCTGGACTCGGATGGACCTCTCTTCGGATTGTCAGGAGAGAGGAAGGAGGTGGAAGGTGGAGTAGGACTCCATGTCAACTTTGGGGGGGGGGGGGGGGGGGGGGGCTGTCCAGGAACTGCCGGACCCTGAAGGGGAGGATAGTTAGGCAAGGATATTTCTAACCGACCCTGGGCCATGATACCGCTGAGTTCACAAAGAAGTGTTATAAATGTCAATTGTTCGCACCACTCCAACTTCAACCAGCTCAGCGTCTTAGGAGCATCACGGCACCCTGGCCCTTCGCCATTTGGGGGATGGATCTGGTGGGACCCTTCCCTCAGGCCAGTGGGCAAAGGAGGTTCCTGTTGGTGATGATTGATTATTTTTCTAAGTGATTGGAGGTGAAGGCGCTGACCATGGTGACCTCCCAAGTAATCAGGAATTTCCTATGGGGGGAGATCATCTGTCGGCATGGACTGCCTCAGGCCATTGTCACGGACAATGGGCCTCAGTTTGCCAGCGCGAAGTTCATCAACTTTTGTGGACAGCTTGGGATTGACCTCAGGTTTGTCTCGGTCCACCACCCCAGGAGCAACGGGCAGGTGCAGGCAACAAACAAGATCATTGTAAACCTCATGAAGAAGAAAGTTGAGAACTTAAGGAGAGCTGGGTAGAACAACTTCCTTCAGTCCTATGGGCATTGAGGACCACCCCCAACACCGCCACAGGGGATATCCCTCTCAAACTCTCACATGGTTGTGAAGCAGTACTTCCTATCGAGTTCGAGGTTCGGACACCTCGTGTAGTTGAGGTTGAAGGAGGTAGAGAAGAATGGAGGGCCGAGAACGAGGACGAGCTTCGGCTCTCCCTTGACATGGTGGAGGAGATGCGCGGCCTGTCAGTTATCCGGCAGGAAGAGGTCAAAAAAGGGATGGTCAAATACTTCAACAAGCACGTTCGAATCAAGCAATTCACGAAGGGGGACTTGGTCTTGAAAAAGGTGGATGCAGCCGGAAGATCAACTGTCGTAGGAAAGCTCAACCCCAACTGGGAAGGCTCGTACATTGTACAGGAAACATTGAGGTCAGGAGGGTATCACCTCCGGAATGTGGAAAGCGAGACCTTGAGTCACACCTGGAGCGGTGATGACTTGAAGCGATTCTACCCATGAAAGTAATGAGATAGCATTTTTACACAATCTTATTATCTGTTGATGATTCATTTGCATGGAAGGAACAACATTAGACTTGGATGAATAAAAGTCCGGTTGATGCTCAACACCCATCGTCAGGCTCTCACCTAGCTGACTGTGTACAACCCCGTGTTCGTCGAACGGGCCCCACCAGGAAGATCGAGCGGACCCAGTCCCGCGACCCGCACCCAAGCGACAAGCAGACATGCGACAAGGGGGCTGGTCCGCTCCCGCTCACCTCAGGCGAGCGAGCCCGGCGAGACGGCTCCCCTGTCCCTCCCGCTCGCTCAGAGAATCGTCGACCGGAGCGGGGCGGGGGGCCGATCGTTGAACCAGTACTCGCGGATGGGCTCGGCGACCCGCGATCTGCGAGCCGTTCGAGGGTCATAAAGGCCGCCTGACCTCCCCCTATATGCGACCTGGCCTCCTATTCGCCTCGGCAGAGGATTGGCGGGTCGCGGCAGTCCGGCTCGCGTTCGCCCGAGAAGCATAGGCGAGCCGCTAGAACCAGGTCGCGCCCGCCTCTCGCGGAGAGGGATGGAATGCGTGCTGATCCCCCCCCCCCCCCCCCCCCCCCCCCCGTGGGTGCGAATAGCCTCTCAGAACAGCGGAGCCATGCTGTTGGCAGACCAGGTTGGACTGCGGATAGCTTCTCAGAACAGCGGAACTTGGCTGTTGGCAGACCCGATCAAGGGCTTTTTGGTATTTTCAGGTCAGTTCTTCTGGTTATTGGCAGTTCAGATTCCAAAAACTATAAGACCCAAGGGGTACCCAGAGGACACGCTTTCATTGCCTCCTTGCTCCAGTTTCCAAGAGCTCTCTGAGGGTACCTTAGCTCGGCATCTGGCTAAGGAGGGGAAGCGCTCTGAGATCTTCCGGGTGTGTGGTGGGACCTCCCTGCCGAGCCCTTGGGTCTGTTTCTCCTTGTCTTCTTTGTTGTTTTTCTTGCAGGAGCGGAGTAGACGCGAGACCACCCCTTCCCCGAGGGTCGAACTCCACAGGAGACCGGATTCCGGTATCAACATTTTGGTACGGTGAGCGTGGAGCGTGGTCAGTGAAGAAAAGCTTCAACGAGTTGGATGACAGGAAGACAGGGATCAGACCGGCCGAACTCGCCGCCCCCGCCCCCCCCCCCCCCCCCCCCCGCCGCCTCTCGTCACGGTGGGGATGTTGGAAGACTTCAGGAACGAGGTGTTGAGCCTCGTCAAATTCGCACTCGGCACGCGGGCCGAGTGCTCGACCCCGGCAGCCCAGATCGCGGTCGCCCCCTCTTTGGGCGAGGACGCTCCCGGCAGGCGAGCTGGGAAGGAGGTGGCCGAGGAAGGCCGGGGGTGCGAACTCCCCGGGCGCGAGCTTTTCCCCAGCTCGGCAGGCCGAGGCCGGTTCGGCGAGTTGGGCTCGCGAGACTCGCCGGCTCACCCAGTGGGGGGAGGCAGTCCTTTCAGCGAGCTGGTCTCCTCAGCTCCAGTTCCAGAAGGGTTCAGGGAGCCCGAGATGTCCTACTACACCGGGAAGGGAGACCCGGTCCAGCATGTCCAATGGTTCGAGGATGTGGTCTCCATCCGTCAGATGTCGGACGGATTCAAATGCCGACTTTTCGCCATCACCCTCCGGGAGAAGGCAAGGGAGTGGTTCCACCAGCTCCCGGCCAGCTCCATCTACTGCTTCGAGGACCTGCGTCGAGGGTTCATGCTGAGATTCACCACCTCGAAGAAGAGGAAGAAGGAGTCTGAGTCTTTGTTCCACATTAAGCAGGGGGTGAACGAGACGTTGGGGAGCTATGTGGATCGATTCCAGGAGGAAGTTACTCAGGTCCAGGAGATGCCAGGCCACAGTCTGATGATGGCCTTTACCCTGGGCCTGCAGCAGGGTTTCTTCCGAATGGAGCTGAAGAGAGTTCCACCCCTCTCCTACGAGGAGTTGATGGAGAGGGCGGCGAGAGAGGTCGACGGGGAGGCGTCGAACCCGGAGTTTGCAAGGAAGCTGGTCAGGTGGGCCACGGAGGAAGAGAAGGAGACGAGAGGAGGAAGAGGACAAGAGGAGAGAAGAGGAGAGCCTCGACAGAGGGAGCAAAGGCAGCTCCAGTGGCAGCAGCAGCCGCGGTGGGGGCGTCGGGAGCCCGACCGTCGACTGGGATGGAGACCTGAGTGGCAGGGGCAGGGGCCACAGCGGGGATACCACGGAAGGGACCGCTACCAGGGGAAGCAAGATCAGTTCCACCCTCCGGGCTGGAGGCAGGGCCAGAGGCCCCGGCTCCCCGATCAGGAGGAGGTCATGGCCATAGCCTTAGGAGCAAGGAGGGGGATCATGAGGAGGAGGAGAAGGGAGGTCAGGGTGGAGCTGCCCTATTGCGACTTCCATCATGAAGAGGGGCTCGCCACGGCCACCTGCCCAGAGTTCCTCGAAATGAGAGGGAATAGGGAGCAGCAGCAGCAGCAAGGGCGGCAGGAAGTGAGGATTGAGGAGGTCCTGCCTCGGGCGGAGGAGGATCGTTGAGAAGACCGGGTGGATGTGGGGACCCGAGGAGGGATCGGAGTGATCCACGGGGGAGTGGGGATCGAGGCTTCCCGCAAGGCAAGTCTCCACACCATGTACCGGCGGAGCGTCGCCTCTACATCCCAGACCACGCCACCGGAGCAGAGGATCACCTTCTCCAGGAGTGATATGCCAGACCACGAGGATCCATTCTGTGATGCGCTGGTCATCAAGGCGGCCATCGAGAATTTCACCGTCTCTCGGATCCTCGTGGACAACGGGAGTTCCTTCAACGTCGTCTTCAAAAAGGCGTTCGACGCGATGAAGGTGGAGGCAAAGAGGGTGCTGGCCTCAGATGGCCCCTTGTTCGGGTTTTCAGGAGAAAGGAAGGAAGTAGAGGGAGGAGTTGGTCTCCATGTCACCTTGGGGGGGCAGTCCCGAAACTGCAAGTTCGTCATCGTGGACGCCCCCAGCAGCTACATCGCCATCTTCGGGAGGCCCCTGATCAGCGCCTTCCGTTGCGTCCCCTCATCTTTCCATCAGTGCCTGAAGTTCAACGCTGAGGGGGTCCAGGTCAGGGTCAGGGGGGACCCAAAGGTGGCACGGGAGTGTTATGTCACTGCGGTGAACACAATCTCCTGGCAGGAGGGAGCCGAGGAGATGGGGCGAAGGATGGAGGAGGTCGAGCAGGAGGCAGGAGAGGAGGAGCTGGAAGTGAAGGACTGCGCAGAAGATGCGGCAGGAGGAGATCTGGAGGAGGTGGCCGAAGTGAGGGGCGTGGGAGAGGAAATGGAGGTAGAGGTCCCCGTTCCAGAGGAGGGGGATGCCGAGGGATGGGGGGAGCAAGCCAGGCTGGATCCAGCAGAGGAAGTGGTGGAGCTGGAAGTGTTCACCAGAGGAGGCAGGATGGAGAAGATCCGCGTCAGCGGGGGGCTGACCCCGGAGGACCAAGGCAGGATGCTGGAGTGCATCCAGAAGAACGTGGACGTCTTTGCTTGGAACGCCGCGGAGATGCCGGGGGTTGACGCGGATGTGGCTTGCCACCGCCTCAACCTGGACCCGGGAACACGCCCCGTTCAGCAGAAGAAGAGGTCCACTGCGGACAAGCTGGCGGAGCCCATCAGGGAGGAGGTGGCGAAACTCCTCAAAGCCGGCTTCGTGTCTGAGATTCAGTACCCCGGCTGGGTCTCCAACGTGGTTATGGTTAAAAAAGGAGACGGCTGGTGGAGGATGTGTATCGATTTTTTCTTACTTAATAAAGCTTGTCCTAAGAACTGTTATCCTTTGCCTCGAATCGACGCGCTGGTTGACTCAGCCGTCGGTTATTCTGTGATGAGTTTCTTAGATGCTTTTTCAGGTTATCATCAAATCAGGATGCACCCCCCAGACATCAAGGATGTCTCGTTTATCACAGGGGACGGATGCTACTGCTACAAGATGATGCCCTTCGGGCTGAAGAATGCTGGGGCAACCTACCAAAAGATGATGGATAGGGTCTTCAAGGAGCAGAGGGGGAGGAATTTGGAGGTGTATGTAGATGACCTCATGATCAAAAGTCGGGATGTGGACTCCCACCTCCGGGACCTGGAGGAGACCTTCACCACCCTGCGCAAGTACAAGATGCGGTTGAATCCCCTGAAATGTGTCTTCGGGGCCAGCAGGGGAAAGTTCTTGGGGCACCTCCTCACCCCCGCGGGGGTCGAGCCCAATCCAGACAAGGTCAGGGCTATCTTGGAGCTGGGGTCCCCGCGGAATGCGAAGGAGGTCCAACGGCTGACAGGGAAGCTAGCAGGGCTGAGCCGCTTCCTTTCTCGGGTAGGGGAGAAGTGCTCCCCCTTCTTCAAAACGCTAAGGGGTGGTCGGAGGTTTGAATGGACCAAGGAGTGCGAGGGGGCGTTCCAGGCCCTCAAGGCGCAGCTGACGCAGGCTCCGCTGCTCCAAGGGCCGAAGGAGGGGGAAGAACTGTTCTTATATCTGGGGGTCGGGGCGGAGGCCTTGAGCTCGGTTTTGGTTCGTGAAGAGGGGAAGAGGCAGCTCCCTATTTATTACGTGAGCCGGGTCCTGAGGAAGGCCGAGCTCCGGTATCTGATCTTGGAGAAACTAGCCTTCGCGCTGATCATCTCGGCTCGGAGACTGCGGCCTTACTTCCAAGCACACTCAATCCGAGTGGTGACCGACCATCCTCTCCGCAACATCTTCGAGTGGGTGGAGCATTCAGGCAGGCTGGCTAAGGGGTCGGTGGAGTTGAGCGAGTTCGACGTCTCCTTCGTTCCGCGGCTCTCGATCAAAGCTCAGACGATGGCCGACTTCCTGGCCGACTACGTGGTTGAAGTGGCGGAAGAAGAGCTCACCCGCCCGACTCCTTGGAAGGTGAGGGTGGATGACGCCTCGGGAAGGCATTCCCTAGGGGTAGGGGTGATCCTGGAAAGCCCTCAGGGGACTCGAATTGAGCAGACGGTGGTGGTGCACTTTCCCGTTACCAACAACCAGGCCGAGTACGAGGCCGTGATAGCGGGGTTACGCCTGGCCAGGGAGCTGGGGGTGTCGGATGTGGAGGTCCTTACTGACTCCATGGTGGTAGCTTCCCAGATCAACGGGGAGTTCGAGGCAAGGGAGACCACCCTGCGATCGTACTTGGCCAAGGTAAAGGGGGTCATTGGCACTTTTCAAACTTTCACCATCCGACACGTGCCCAGGGAAGAGAATGAACAAGCAGATCAGCTAGCGAAGCATGGTCCCCAGGTGGGGGGCACCATCACCGACCTGTTCCGCCCCTCCATCGAAGAGGGAGAGCTCATGGAAATCGATCAACAAGCTTCGTGGATGGATCCAGTTGTGATTTTCCTCTCCACGGGAGAGTACCCGGAGGGGGTAGACAAGAAGAAACTAAGGCACAAGTCAGCATATTACCTCCTCCAGGACGGGCAGCTATACAGGAAGACCCTCGGTCAGGGATGTTGGCTCTCTACGTGGCCGAGGGCGAAGCACAGAGGATCTTGGAGGAAGTCCACTCCGGGGAATGTGGGAGTCACTCCGGGAGTCGGACCATGGAGGGAAGGATAGTCAGGCAAGGGTATTTCTGGCCCACCCTGGGCCGAGACGCTGCAGAGTTCGCAAGAAGATGTCATAAGTGCCAGTTATTCGCCCCTCTCCAGCTACAGCCAGCCCAGCGACTCAGAAGTATCACGGCCCCATGGTCTTTCGCAATTTGGGGAATGGATTTGGTTGGGTCATTCCCCCAAGCCAGCGGTCAGAGAAGGTTCCTCCTGGTAATGATTGACTACTTCTCAAAGTGGATGGAGGTGAAGGCGTTGGCAAAGGTGACCTCCCAGGTGATCAGGAACTTTGTTTGGGGGGAGATCATCTGTCACCATAGGCTGCCCCAGGCCATCGTCACGGACAACGGGCCCCAGTTCGCCAGTGCCGAGTTCACCAGCTTCTGCGAGCAGCTTGGAATCGACCTCAGGTTCGCCTCGGTCCATCACCCCAGGAGTAACGGGCAGGTGGAGGTCGCGAACAAGATCATCGTCAACCTCCTCAAAAAGAAGGTGGAGAATTTGAAGGGGAGCTGGGTGGAGCAGCTTCCTGCAGTTCTTTGGGCCCTGAGGACCACCCCCAATATGGCTACGGGGGAGACCCCCTTCAAACTCTCCTATGGATGCGAGGCAGTGCTCCCCGTAGAATTCGAAGTCCGAACACCGCGAGTCGTTGCGGCAAAAGAAGGCCGTGAGGAATGGCAAGCGGAGAATGAGGAGGAACTGAGGCTCTCCCTTGACATGGTGGAAGAGGTGAGGGACCTTTCCGCTATCCGGCAGGAGGAGGTGAAGAGAAGAATGACCAAGTACTTTGACAAGCATGTCAGGGTCAAGCAGCTCGTGGAAGGGGACTTGGTGCTGAAGAAAGTGGATGCAGCAGGGAGGTCAGCATCCGTAGGGAAGCTCAATCCCAGCTGGGAGGAACCATTTATTGTAAAGGAAGCTCTAAAGTCAGGAGGCTATCGACTCCAAAATGTAGAGGGTGAGACCCTGAGTCACACCTGGAGCGGTGACGACTTGAAGCGTTTTTTCCCCTAAAGCATGTGAGCGACACTTTCGTTATAATGAATTTCTTCAACGCTCTAGTACTGTCATAGCCAGCCTGCATGGAGGAATGGAATGTGTTTGGATCCCGAGAAGATCCCGCTGCCAGACTCTCACCTAGCTGGCAGGGCCGGAAGTCACTCGGTGTCATCCTTGGCCTCGAGAAGATCCCGCTGCCAGGCTCTCACCTAGCTGGCAGGGCCGGAAGTCACTCGATGGAATGTGTTTGGACCCCGAGAAGATCCCGCTGCCAGGCTCTCACCTAGCTGGCAGGGCCGGAAGTCCTCAGTGTCAACCTTGGCCTCGAGAAGATCCCGCTGTCAGGCTCTCACCTAGCTGGCAGGGCCGGAAGTCACTCGATGGAATGTGTTTGGACCCCGAGAAGATCCCGCTGTCAGGCTCTCACCTAACTGGCAGGGCCGGAAGTCACTCGGTGTCATCCTTGGCCTCGAGAAGATCCCGCTGCCAGGCTCTCACCTAGCTGGCAGGGCCGGAAGTCACTCGGTGTCATCCTTGGCCTCGAGAAGATCCCGCTGCCAGGCTCTCACCTAGCTGGCAGGGCCGGAAGTCACTCGATGGAATGTGTTTGGACCCCGAGAAGATCCCGCTGCCAGGCTCTCACCTAGCTGGCAGGGCCGGAAGTCACTCGGTGTCATCCTTGGCCTCGAGAAGATCCCGTTGCCAGGCTCTCACCTAGCTGGCAGGGCCGGAAGTCACTCGATGGAATATGTTTGGACCCCGAGAAGATCCCGCTGTCAGGCTCTCACCTAGCTAGCAGGGCCGAAAGTCACTCGATGGAATGTGTTTGGACCCCGAGAAGATCCCGCTGCCAGGCTCTCACCTAGCTGGCAGGGCCGGAAGTCACTCGGTGTCATCCGTGGGCCTCGAGCAGATCCCGCTGTCAGGCTCTCACCTAGCTGGCAGGGCCGGAGGTCACTCGACAGCAATAGTTTGCGACCCAGAGCGAATCACGCTGTCGGGCTCCCACCTAGCCGGCAGGGCCGGAAATTACTCAAATGGTGTTAATAATGGATTGGAATCGCGAAGATTAACCGAAAGGGGGGGATCTAGAGTAACCACCCAGCCCCCAGGTCGGCGACCGAAAGGAGGCGAGAACCCGGGTCGCGCCGCAAAGGGGTCAACCCGCAAGAATCTGATATCTCGGGCAAACAGCGAGCCGCCTCGCCTCGTCTGGTCAGTGAGTAGCCTCGGCAGCGGAGGCCGCGCCGCTGATGCGGGTCGCCCACAGCGGGACGACCTTCCGGGCCTCCTATGACTCCTAAGCAGAATGCGTAGGCATACGACCTCGTCGACGCAACGCGAGGTGAGCGGCAGCGAGCGCGAAAACGGGAAAATTACATCGCGCAATGACAGCAGACGGGCGTAAGTAACAAGTGGGGAAGCATTTATAAGAGCATTAATAGACAAAAATCAGAAAGTATAGGCGCGGCCCGCGCTTACATCCCAAACGGCAAAAAGTACATAGTATATACACCTAATAAACGAATGTCACAGAAGCGAGGGCGACGCGAGATCCGGGGCGAGAAGTCCTAAATACGCTGGAAGGACTTATCCCCGGGGTCCGGCACGGGAAGGAACAGCGCCGGCACCACGTCGCCCGCCGAGAGTTCCGTCGCCTCGCTCTTGAGGAGATCCGCGCGTCGCAGCATCTGCATCGTGTACTTCGCGGCGCTGGCGGCGTTCTTTTGCATCATCACCTCCAACTCGTGATCAGAGTGGTGTTCGAGCGGGCAGCCCCTGTTATCTGGCGGAGGGACAGCGGCGGCGGCCTCCAGCTCGCGTACCCGCGCCTCCAGCGCCGACTTGTCCTGACCAAGGGTGGCGATCTCGGCACCCATCCGACTTGCCGTTGCCGCGTCCTGGGCAAAGGAGAGAGAATCGTAAGGTGAATTCGCGAGAAGGGGCGGTTATTGAAGGGGAACACGTACCACCCCACCCAGGTACTGCGCGAGGGTCTCCCCCGCCGCGTCGGCCCGTCCCCTCTGAAGATTCGCGTCCTCCTGAGCAAGCTTTCGGGCCTCCTCCCTCTCGTCCGCCAACTTCTTGAGGGAGGTGGCGTTCCGCTCCAGCTGGGTGCAGCGCCTCCCAACCATATGGGCTAGCTCCAGGCCGCGCAGCTGGGCCCGCGCGCTCTCGTGAACCAGTACTCGCGTCGCCTCTTTGTCGTAGATAGCGGCGTCCTCTCGCGAGTAGAGGCCGAACGAGAAGTTGTAGGCCACCCCACCGATGGTGTGCTGCTCCAGCCAACTCGGCAACAGGGTCGAGACCACTGCGCGATTTGACTCCTTGTCCCATGACAGCAGCGGGACGCCAAGCTCGTCCAAATACTTCTCGCCGTAACCAAAGTTGCGGTGCCCTCTCGGCACCGGCTTCGCAGCAGCTTGCGACCCGTCCGGCCGCGCAGGAGTGCCCGCCGCCTCGCCAGGGGTGTCGCTGGTCGAGGCGACCAGAGAGGGGAGACCCTCGGCAGGCGGATCCGCCGGAGCCTTGCCTTTTCTCAGGCCCCCGGCGGGTCGCTGACCCGCAGTCTTCGCCATCTTGGGCGGGGGAGCGGGTTGTACGCCGCCCGGCCGCTTTTTAGCAGGGACCGACGGGACGTCGCGCTGAGCGGCGTCTGCGGCCTGGGCGCGAGCAAGGACCCCGGGGGCGATCCGAGCGCTCTCGTAGGGGGGATGAAGGGGAACGTCCCGCTCGCCTGCCAAGAAGAGGGGGTGAGACAAAGAAGGGGTAAGGCAGAGCAATAGCGGGTAACAAACCTCCCCCAGGCGGAACGGCAGCAAGGTCATCAAGGTTGCGGCGCAAGTACGCGACCTCGAAGTTCTTCCCGGCGAAGAACCCGCACAAGTCGGCCTCGTGGCCCCCGAGGCTGGGCGGGCGGTAACTCGCCTCGCTGAGCTGCACCGGCGAGAAGGGGACGTTGCCGAAATCCCCTTTGACGAACGGGAACTTTTTGAGTCAGTTGTGACTCTTATTTACGGTCTCCCGCACCTTGAGATGGGCGCTGGAGAAATAGGCGGTCCCGTCCCGGTTCGCCCAGAAGGAGAATAGCTTCCGGAAAACTGCGAGACTGAACTCGACTCGCTCTTCCCGCAGAAAACAGGCGAACCCCACCATAACAGCTATGGAGTTCGGGGTCATCTGACCCAGGACGACCCCGAAGTACTTCAGGACTTGGCGCACCTCGGGCCACAGAGGAAGCCGCAGACCCACCTCAAAGTGAGCCAGGGGTATGGCAAGCTCGTCCCTGGATAGGTCATTGATCTTCTCTCCTTCCCCGGGCCGTCTCGCCGAAAAGCCCGGCGGGACGTGGTCGCCGAGGGCATCCAGGTACTCGCGCTCTGAGATGACTGCGTGAGGAAAGTCGTGCTCCGAGAAGGTCCAGGCGCACTTGCTTCGCCCGTCCGCATCGTCGCTGCCGCCGCCCATCTCCACCGAATTGCCGCCAGACGTGCGAGACAGATCCAAAAGGCGAGCACGAGCCGTGCTTCGCGGATAGCAGGAAGCGGGAGAGTGTTTTGAACCGGTGAGGGAATAAGAGCCGGCAAGACCTATTTATAGGGGGAAAGAAAGGGCGGGAAACTTCCCGCCGAATGAAGGGGTGCGTGTAGCAAAAATCAGCCCGACGGTTCGACTTCTCGGCGCGCGACCGCACCACCAAGGCCGATCAGGCGCGGTTCTCGCCCGGCCACATCCGCGAAGGACTTGAGCAGGCGAGTCTCGGCCCGCACCCGCCCGGGATTCCGCGCGAGTCGGGGAGACTCCCGGCTGGCGAGCCCCTCGGCTCGCCCCCGCCCCGATCGCCAGGACGGGTAGAGCGAATCCATTCCCTGACCTACCCTCCCCCCCCCAGAGGAAGGGCGAGCAAAGTACGCGAGTACCCCCGGAGCCCGCCCCGCGGAGAATAAAAGCAACAACATGGTAATTTCAACATACATCAGCAGCAGAAAATTAGGCCCATAGGCGGGCAAAGAGAGTTGCAAATCGTTACAGATACAGGATAACTTTGAAATAGTAGCAACCCGACGATATCCCGCGTGCGGGGAGAAGGAAGGGTGGATCAGTACTGGATCCACCTCCACCTGCCCCGCCGTTGCGTTCCGGATCGCGGCGGCACGCGAGGATAGTGATAGTCGCGCACCGCCACCAGCTCCTGCTGAGCCAGGACGACTTGCTCCGAGGCATTCCTTAGGCGCTCCTCGGCCCGCGTGATGTGCACACCAGGCGAAGTGACCTCGCCACCTTCTGCAGCGCGCGGGGCCCCCTCCAGGGCCGCGAGCCGAGCCTCGGTGTCGGCCTTGTCTTGGTCGACCCTCTTCACGAGCTCCTGGAGCAGCAGAGTATGTTTCTGGAACAGCCGCGTCACCTGTCTCTTCATCCCCGCCGCATCGTTCGGGTCGCCCAGGTAATCTGAAACACCCTCCACGTCAGGCGGAGGCGAGTACCCTTCGCTCATCTCAGTTTCGGAGGAGACCATGTTGTAGCCTGCAGAAGGGCGATTCAGAGGGAGCGAGCGAGAATAAGGCAGGTGCTGACTAAGAGCTTACCAGGGGTTGGCACGTCATCCATACCGATGGAAGGGCGAGAGGAGCCCGGCCGACCCTGAAAGGGCTCTCCCTCGAGGGCCGCAAGGGATTTCCCTAGCCCGGGGGGAACCGGCGAACGAGGGGTATTCGGGGGCGGGCGGTCCAGATCTGAGGGGCTAGCAGCCCTCTCGGACGACAGGGGAGGGGGGCGATCCTCCCCCCGGTCCTCCCCGCCCTCACGATGCAGTGCCTGCAAGACGAGGGGTCAGAAAAGTAGCAACAAGCCGAGGAGGAAGGTCACGTACCTCAGAAGCGACCTCATCACCAGCCGCCGAGCTGGAACCCGGGAAGTTACTCGCCGGGGACCGCCTCACGATCTTCCCCTTCACCGGCCTAAAGAGAGGGCCGGGAGACCCACGCGCTAACCAGGGGCGGCCTCGAGGGCCTCCTCCCGAGTCTTCTGGCCCGCAGCCGCCAGGCGAGCTCGCACCTCTTCGCTGACCGGCATCGAGAAAAATGAGAGGGTCTGGGGAGGCCCCCCTGGGCTCAGAGGAATATTTATAGCCGAACAGTGGGGCCCCACCAGAAGATTCCCTGTCAGCTCAGCACAGTACTCGCCGAACACGCGGGTTGGATGATTCTTTCCGAGCTTGAATCAAGCTCAGAAAGAGCGGGGATTGTGTACAACCCCGTGTTCGTCGAACGGGCCCCACCAGGAAGATCGAGCGGACCCAGTCCCGCGACCCGCACCCAAGCGACAAGCAGACATGCGGCAAGGGGGCTGGTCCGCTCCCGCTCACCTCAGGCGAGCGAGCCAGGCGAGACGGCTCCCTTGTCCCTCCCGCTCGCTCAGAGAATCGTGGACCGGAGCGGGGGGCCGATCGTTGAACCAGTACTCGCGGATGGGCTCGGCGACCCGCGATCTGCGAGCCGTTCGAGGGTCATAAAGGCGGCCTGACCTCCCCCTATACGCGACCTGGCCTCCTATTCGCCTCGGCAGAGGATTGGCGGGTCGCGGCAGTCCGGCTCGCGTTCGCCCGAGAAGCATAGGCGAGCCGCTAGAACCAGGTCGCGCCCGCCTCTCGCGGAGAGGGATGGAATGCGGGTTGACCCCCCCCCCCCCCCCCCCCCCCCCCCCCGCCGTGGGTGCGAATAGCCTCTCAGAACAGCGGAGCCATGCTGTTGGCAGACCAGGTTGGACTGCGCATAGCTTCTCAGAACAGCGGAGCTTGGCTGTTGGCAGACCCGATCAAGGGCTTTTTGGTATTTTCAGGTCAGTTCTTCTGGTTATTGGCAGTTCAGATTCCAAAAACTATAAGTAAGACCCAAGGGGTACCTCAGAGGACACGCTTTCAGTGCCTCCTTGCTCCAGTTTCCAAGAGCTCTCTGAGGGTACCTTAGCTCGGCATCTGGCTAAGGAGGGGAAGCGCTCTGAGATCTTCCGGGTGTGTGGTGGGACCTCCCTGCCGAGCCCTCGGGTCTGTTTCTCCTTGTCTTCTTTATTGTTTTTCTTGCAGGAGCGGAGTAGACGCGAGACCACCCCTTCCCCGAGGGTCGAACTCCACAGGAGACCGGATTCCGGTTTCAACAGACTGGGTTGGTGGTAGCGCCCGGTGGTTGCTCTGGGGTTAGGTCTCGAGATGTTCCCGCTGTCAGGCTTCCATCTAGCTGGCAGGGTCGGGATCCTCCATAGACATCATTATGACCCTGGAGTTAAGTCTCGAGATGTTCCCACTGCCAGGCTCCCACCTAGCTGGCAGGGCTGGTATCATCGATGGACGTCATTCTTGCTCTGGGGTTAGGTCTCGAGATGCTCTCGCTGTCAGGCTTCCATCTAGCTGGTAGGGCCGGGATCCTCGATGAACATCGTTATGACCCTGGAGTTAAGTCTCGAGATGCTCCCGCTATCAGGCTCCCACCTAGCTGGCAGGGCCGGGATCCTCGATGGACGTCATTCTTGCTCTGGGGTTAGATCTCGAGATGCTCCCGCTGTCAGGCTTTCATCTAGCGGGCAGGGTCGGGATCCTCGATGGACATCATTATGACCCTAGAGTTAAGTCCCAAGATGCTCCCGCTGTCAGGCTCCCACCTAGCTGGCAAGGTCGGGATCCTCAATGGACGTCATTCTAGCTCTGGGGTTAGGTCTCGAGATGCTCCCGTTGTCAGGCTTCTATCTAGCTGGCAGGGCCGGGATCCTCGATGGACATCGTTATGACCCTGGAGTTAAGTCTCGAGATGCTCCTGTTGTCAGGCTCCCACTTAGCAGGCAGGGTCGGGATCCTCGATGGACGTCATTCTTGTTCTGGGGTTAGGTCTCGAGATGCTCCAGCTGCCAGGCTTTCATCTAGCTGGCAGGGTCAGGATCCTCGATGGACATCGTTATGACCCTGGATTTAAGTCCTGAGAAGCTCCCGCTGTCAGGCTCCCACCTAGCTGGCAGGGCCGGAATCCTCGATGGATGTCATTCTTGCTCTGGGGTTAGGTCTCGGGATGCTCCCGCTGTCAGACTTCCATCTAGCTGGTAGGGCCGGGATCCTCTATGGACATCGTTATGACCCTGGAGTTAAGTCCTGAGATGCTCCCGCTGTCAAGCTCCCACCTAGCTGGCAGGGCCGGGATCCTAGATGGACATCACTCTTGCTCTAGGGTTAGGTCTCGAGATGCTCCCGCTGTAAGGCTCCCATCTAGCTGGCATGGTCGGGATCCTCGATGGACATCGTTATGACCCTGGGGTTAAGTAGAGATACTCCCGCTGTCAGGCTTCCATCTAGTTGGCAGGGCCGGGATCGTCGATGAACACCGTTCTTGCTCTATTGCCAAGTCCCGGGCTATTTTTGACAATCAACACCATGCAGTTGAAGTTACTTGGAACAGAGGCTGGGGGAACATGAGGCCCAGCAATCTTTGGGCGAGCTGGAGGTGGCGAGATGGGATCTCGGCAACTACCGCGGGGGTGGCACTATCTGAGCAGGGTAGGGTCACAGATGGCGAGTTGAGATCTCGGTAGAAGGGCGGATTGAGGCTATGCTCGGCAACTACGCTCCATCCCATGGAGATTTTACTTGAAAATTTTCGAAGAAATTTCGGGCTTGGAACAAGTATCTAGAAAGAAGAGATCTCGGAGGCGAGCTGGGTGTTCATGGGGCCAGCGCGGAGAGTGGTCTACCTCCCGATGGCCTAGGGCCAGCGAGATCTCAAGGTCTCCTGGCGGGTATGTATCCTAACTCAAGTACATTCTAACGGCGAATGCTATCCTAGCGAGTCGCGCAGGGAAGAGGCGACGCACGTGCGAGTGCAACACAGAAAATGAACACACAAAGGGGAAGGAAGATTTGGTAAAATGCTTTTTCATTAATATACTTTTCATTACAGTAGGGGTGGGGGGTTCGCCTCGGCAAGATTACAAAATTACGGGGTGAGAGATCATTACAAAAAAAATTAGCTAGCTCCCACCCTCCCCTCCAGAATTGTCACTCCTATAGCCGGCGATTCCCTTGAAGAGCGACTCGAAGCTGTCTTCCTTCTTGCCAGGGGGACCCGGGAGGAGAGAGCAGCTCTGGCACCAAGTACATCGCAGTCATCTCCTCGCAGCCTTCCGTCAGCACCTGCATATCTCGCATGACTTGCGGGGTGAAGTCGGCGGTACTGATGGAGTTGACGCGCAGCTTCTTGGCGACCTCGGCCTCGGTGAAGATCTTTGGTCTGTGGACTGGGCCGCCCAGCTCGCCGCCAGAGGGGAGGAGGACGATGTCCACTAGGCGGTTGACCTCGCCCTGGAAGCCTTTGTTCTACTCCTGCAGCACCTTGTTCATCTTCTCCAGCTCGGCGGCACGAGCACGCATGCGGTCCGCAGTCTCGGCGTCCTGTCAGGCAAGAAAAGATAAGAAATTGCGGGAAACCGAAGTAAAAAGGAGAAGGGGTCAGCCAATACTTACCACCCAGCTGGCAGTTTTAGCGAGAAGGCTCTCGGCGATCTTAAGCCGCTTCGCCAGGTCGGCGGCGGCGTCCTTCGCGACATCCCGCTCCTGCTCCGCAATCACCAAGTCGCGGCTGAGCTGGAAGTTGCGGCGAGTCGACATATGCGCGAGCTCCAGGGCGCATTTGAGCCCGTAATCTCTCCTGGGCGAGCCGTTGGAAGCTCATGCCATTGTAGGCCGCGGCGTCCTCACGGCCGTACAGCCCAAACCCTCGGGCATAAGCATGCCCACTGGGAGGGTGGCGCTCCGACCAAGAGGGATGGATGGAGGAGATGGAGACTCGGTGAGCCTGCTCAACCAATTGGACCATCGGCGCGCTGAGCCGATCCGTGATCTTCCTGACGAGACCAAAGTTTCGGTGGTCTTTCGGCAAGCCCGGCTCGCGGGCAGCGAACTCCTCGGCGGTGTTGGAGGCAGTTGGGTCGCCTCCACCCTCGTCCTTCTTTGGAGACTTCTTCGGCGTGGTCTCTGGGGAGCTCAGGTATATTTGATGTTGTTGTTGTTGTTCTCCCCTGGAGACCGTCATCGTCTTCTTCATCTTTTTTGGAGGTGTAAGGCGACGAGGCGAGCTGGATCTCGCGGGGTCGGGTCGCTTCTTGCTGGAGGAAGGTTTACCCGACCCCAGCTCGCTTCGGCAGGCTGCTGCGGCAGCCCGCTCGCGCGGGAGTGGGTCCGGGTAGAGTCGCGAGCCCGCAAAAGGCGGGTGCTCGGGAATCAGCCGCTCTCCTACAGAAAGAACTTGGGAGTTAGAAAATCATTATTGAATGTAAGCGAGCCCATTGAGAAAAGAAGGGAAAGAGATATACCTTCGCCGGGCTGAACCGGGGGAAGCGAGTCGAGGCCCCTTCGAAGGAAAGCGATCTCGAAGTCCTTGCCGAGGAAGAACTTGTGGAGCTCGACATCGTTGCCCGTCACCGTCGGGGGTCGGTACACCTCCTCGCTCTTCTGCCGAGGCGAGAAGGGTATGTTGTCGAGCTCACCCTTGATGAAGACGAGCTTGGAGAACCAATTGTGCTTCTTGTTAGCCGTCTCGCGGACCCTGAACTGCGAGCCGGCCAGGAAGGCGACCCCGTCATTGGTCACGCGGTAGATGAAGAGTTTCCTGAATATTGTCAGGTTAAACTCTATCTGCTCTCGGCGGAGGTAGCAGACGAATGCCACCATCATGGCGATGGCATTCAAGTTCAGTTGGGCGGGGACCGCCCCGTATTACTTCAGGATTTGGCGGATTTTTGGCCATAAGGGGAGGCGCAACCCCCCCTCGAAGTGCGAGATGGGGAAGGCGAGCTCATCCTCATAGAATTAGTTGATGGCCTGCCGCAGATAGGCGCGCAGAGAATCCCGCGGGGACGTAGTCGGCAATGAAGTCGGCAAGCTCCTGCTTGCTGGTGTTTCCCTCATAAAAGCTGTACTCGGCGAATTGCCGAGCACATTTTGACCTCCCGTCAGCGTCGGGTCGCGTTTTTCCCACGGTTCCTATGATTATGGCGCAAGTCGAGGTGGCGAGAAGGGCAAGAAGAGCGGAGTAAGAGTCTGTAATAAAGACGATAGTCTGGGGATTGGTGAGGGGGCCTATTTATAAAAAACGAAATTAATGGTCGAGCCGACCGGTCAGTCCGGCTCGCCGACCCCAACTCGCCGACCCCAACTCGTCGCCCCCAACTCGTCGACCTCTGCGACCTATTCTATCCTATGGCGAGCTGAACCTAAAGCGCAGCGTATTATGCAGTCAATAAACAGAAATCTAAAAATTGTAAAAAGTTATTACAGACAGGGGTTCTCGCAGTTCAGAAAAAGAAAGTACAGCAAGAAGGGGAAGTTGTTTCAGCGCGCGCAAGATGGGGGCTAGGGGGTGAGTGTCGGTAGGCCCAACTAGGGTGTCATTTCCACCTACCCCGGCCTCGCATCCACATCCCCGGAGGTCGGTGCGGGTTGTTGAACTCGCGGACCAACTCCAGATCATGGTGGATGAACCCCATGTTCTCGCTAATCCTGTCCGTGAGCAGGGTGGGGGACGTCATCCCGCTTGTCGAGCCGTGCTTCACCTCGTATGCGAGTAGCACGTAGTCCCGCTCCAGCGCCTGCAGCCACTGCTCGCCGAGATCATTCTCCTCCTGCATCCTGCGCAGCGCGCGCGCCTGCTTCTTGAAGACTTCAACGACTCGCTTCCTCAGCTCGGCGGAGTCTAGCGAGATGTCTAGGAAGTTCTTTATCGCGTTGGGGGAAGGGGGTGGCGAGTGCTGGGCTGGCTCAAAAGACTCTTCAGCTTCGGATTGGCCGGGAAGATCTGCAAAAGAACCACGATAAATGTACAGAAGGCGAGTGCTTCAAAAGGACTATGCGAGATGGTCCTATGAAAGTAGAGCTTACGGGATGAGCTCGGCTGCCCCTGTAAGGTGGAGGTAGGGGGCAAAGCAAGGTTCTTTCCGCGACCCGAAATTTGGGATCCAGGGGAAATGAGCGCGAAGCTCGGAACATGGATGTCTCCAGCACCTCCCCACGTGAGTGCAGTAGCGGGTGTGGGTTGTCGAGAAGGTGTGCGGGCTGGCGACTTCGGCCTCAGCGAGTCTAGCCCTGTGGTCCCGAAGTGGGGAGATGGGTCTCGTTGGCGAGTAGGCGGAGTTTTAGGCCGCGAGTCATCGCGAGGGGAGTCGACTCGCGGCGTGGAGGCCTCAGCGTCGGTCTGATGGTTGTCCTGGTCGGCAGGAATCTCAATGATCCTCTTTCCCCTTTGCTCAGGAGCTGCTTCAGTGGAAGAAGCGAGTCCATGATGGGAGTGGAGGTCAGGTCGCGATAGACCGACTCGGCAGTTTTTGGGGCTGACCTGGCCCTTTTGGAGGGCTGAGGATTGGGAGGCTTGCGCGATAAAGCGCTGGGGGTGACAGCGACCAGGCTGGCAACGCGAGCGGCGTTGAGCCCGCGAGCACGGTCCATCCTCTCTTGGAGCTCTTTGGAAAGAGGCATCTCGGCAAGGTCAGAGTAAGGGGAATGTTAAAGGTCGCCCCGGTATGCGGGCGCATATATATAGCTGCTGGTGGATCCCACTAAAAGATTCCCTTGGGCTCACTGACCCACTCGCTGATCTCTTGGGGTTGGATGTTTTTTTCCGAGTTTGGGACAATCTCGCAAAGAGCGTGGATTGCGTACAACCCCGTATCCGGCGAGTGGTGTCAGCAAGAGTCGGGCGAGCCATTTTAGCGCAGTTCACGTTCCCGGCGAGTCAGAAGGGGGCCGAATATCTTTGGGGATGCCCGACTCGCCTGGGTTGGAGGTAGTATAGAAGGGGCGAGTGGAACAGGCGGGCTCGCACTCGCCCCTAGCATCTCGGTAGGTAGCCAGCGAGTGGGGCAGGCCGGGCCCGCACTCTCCCTGGCCCTCGAGGAGGTAGCGAGTGTCAACCTCATTAGACACCACCCCAGGCAAGTGGAATTTTGTGGACCACTCGTCCAGTGACGTATTATTGTCATTCTACTCCCGTTGGCCTGTCCGTAGCTGTTTGGAACAGCGGAGGTATGCTATTTGCAGACTGTTTTCAGAAAACTATAAATAGACCCAATGGGGTACCTTAGAAGGCATGCTTACTTGTGTCCTTGTATTCTTGCGCTTTCTGAGGTATCCTTATCTCAGCACTTGGCTAAGGAGGGGAAGCGCTCTAAGATCTTCCGGGTGTGTGGTGGGACCTCCGTGCTGGAGTCTTGGGTCTGTTCCTTGTGCTAAGTCTTTGGTCGTTTAACTTGTGAGAGGAGTAAGTGTGCGATCACCCCTTCTCCAAGGGTCGAACTCCACAGAGACCGATTTTTGGTTTCAACATTTGTCCTGTTGTATTTATTTCTAGATATTCTTGGTTTGTTACTGATGGAGACATTGTTGATGTGGCCGCCATTGATCCCCGTCTGAGAGAGTTCGTGGATTGGGACGATCGTTGTCGCAAGATCGAGGATGGGACTCTACCACGACGCCAACGTCGTCGTCGCTATTAAATAAAATATATAATTATAAATTAAATAATTATAATTATATATTTTATCAAATTATTATTATTTTATCAATTGTTATTTTAAGCAATTTTTTTTCATGCATTTTATTTTATTACATTTAATAAATGTAGTTTAATTCTTGTATGATGGGTGATTATAACCATCTAGTATTTTATTTCATGCAAGCACTATTTTATTTCTATCATGATAGGTGCATATAACCATCATGAGTGTTTTAATTTTTAAAGGTGGAGATTTAGTGTTGTCGGTTATATATAGTCATGTATTGTTTTCATTTTGATTAGAGAATGAATGATAAGAATTTGAATCCCTAAATCTTCCTTGAGATCATTTTCCCCCTCCTTTTCAAAATTTCGGCTCCTACTATTCTCCTCCCCTCTATTTAGCCGTCGGCCATCATCTCCTCCCTCTCCCTCTACTCGGCTCCTCTCCACCTCCTCCCTCTCCTTTCATCTCTCTCTTCCCCCTCTATCCGGCCAACATTTCTCCCTCCAAAACCCGACCAACCTCCTTATTTGGGTTGAGTCATGTAGCACATGAGTTCACTCCTCACGGTAGTAAGATACTTAGGCGTACATTTAAAAAAATAATCACTCAATTTGCGTCCTATTTCTTACATGCAAGTTATCACCGAATGAGATCGTGCACGGATATAAAACAACAGTGAATGTTAACTTGATTTCGTTATCGCCATATTATAGGTCAAGTAAATTCGCACAAGATTTTGCCTCTCATGTTCAAAATTTATAAAAGCACATTAGTGAAACGCTAGCCACACATTATACATCTTATCAATTTCATGCTAGCATACATAAAAGAGCGTCTCACTTTAAGGTTGGCGATTTAGTTTTGGTGCGTCTCGTTCCTGAACGGATGCCTTCGGGCACTATAGAAAAGTTGGCGAATCGGCGAGCTAGACTTTTTCGGATATTAAATAAATTAGGAGAAAACACATATCTTTTGAAGTTACTCACTGATTGGGGTATTTCCCTTATTTTTAATGTTTCTGATTTAACGTCATGTTTCTCCACCACTTAAATTATTTGTCTGTCCGTTTAGTTCGACAAGATTTTTTAATGGTTTGGGGGGGTGAGTTTGCTTTTGAATCGCTCTCTTCATCGGTCTTCACTGCAGGTACGTTGGTTGTTGATGTAGAAACTTTTTCTCCTTTATTGCCTAATGTTTTTCCAAGGTTCCCCAGGACCACCTTTTTGCATGACAGGATACTCCAAGATGAAGTGATCTCCTCCCCACGTGGTGATGTTTGTCGCTACTTGATTCGATGGCGTGATCGTCCGGCTTCTGAAGACTCTTGGTTTCTTGATTTGGAGGTGGCTCTTATGGATGATGTTCTCCCGTACCGGTACATTCAGATCAACTCATCGAAGATGAGTACTTTTGAGCGGGGGAGGATTGATGGAGACGTTGCTGATGCGGCCGCCATTGATCCCCGTCTGAGAGAGTTCGTGGATTGGGACGATCGTTGCCGCAAGATCGAGGATGGGACTCTACTACGACGCCAACGTCGTCGTCGCTATTAAATAAAATATATAATTATAAATTAAATAATTATAATTATATATTTTATCAAATTATTATTATTTTATCAATTATTATTTTAAGCAATTTTATTTCATGCATTTTATTTTATTGCATTTAATTAATGTAGTTTAATTCTTGTATGATGGTGATTATAACCATCTAGTATTTTATTTCATGCAAGCATTATTTTATTTCTTTCATGATAGGTGCATATAACCATCATGAGTGTTTTAATTTTCAAAAGTGGAGATTGAGTGGTGTAGGCTATATATAGTCATGTATTGCTTTCATTTTGATTAGATAATGAATGATAAGAATTTGAATCTCTAAATCTTGCTTCAGATCTTTTTCCCCCTCCTTTTCAAAATTTTGGCTCCTCTTATTCTCCTCCCCTTTATTTGGCCGCCGGCCAACATCTCCTCCCTCTCCCTCTACTCGGCTCCTATCCACCTCCTCCTCCCTCTCCTTTCATCTCTCTCTTCCCCCTCTATCCGGCCAACACTTCTCCCTCTCCAAAACCCGACCAGCCTCTTTATTTTTTGGGTGAAATTCGGCCAAGGCAAGATCCCCCTCTTGTGGATTCCAACTCCGGCGTGAAGCGACGAAAACTGACGAATTTTCTCTCCATTGGCGTGACTCCGGCGGAGCCATTGAAGGACGATCCAGAAAATAGTGAACCGGAATCATCCATTCCGATTGGGTAACGAAACCTTTCTACTTTTTGTGTTTCCCTCTAGATTTTCATTGTGGTGGATACTTGGGCGTGATCTTTGAAACGTTAAATTTATCGTGCTTTCTTCATTTGATTTCGTTGTTCATCCTTATTTTATTTAAGTTCGAAAGCTTTGACGAACCTTTGTTTTCTTTTTGCTATGAGAGATCTACCGTTTCTGAATCGTAACTTTTTGGTAGATCTCTTTTGGTACAACCATCGCTCGACCGGACCGGGTTGGTCCCTTTAGCCGGAAAGAATATTGGCTTATAGCCTTTGTTCGATCCTAATCGGTTTGGCTACCCGTACGCTAGCATCTAATTGATAAAATTAAATAATGAGTGCGTCACGTTGGATGTTTTGTGCAAGTGTAGAATTGGATCGTAGAGAGGTATTCTTGTATGTCCGTAGATATTTTACGGTGTCCCGTGTGAGCCTGCATCAGTTACTTGTGTATAAGACAATGGGCAAACCTTTTATATACTTCTTCATATCTCAAATACAAGAGAGTACAAATATATAGGAGAAAGAATCTTATACAATAGATGTGAGACTAAAGGCGAAAGAAGAAATGGGCCTTTACATTATTTTTCCATATATTTTCTAATACTCCCACACAAGCTGGAGCGTACAAGTCGTAGGCACCAAGCTTGGACAAGAACTAATAATACAATTTGAGAGGTAATGCCTTGGTAAGGACGTCAGCAACTTGCCCAGAAGCAGGAACATGTTCAAGCTTTAGCACCTTTGATTGAACCTTTTCTCGAACGAAGTGACAATCAACCTCAATATGTTTAGTCCGCTCATGGAACGCCGGATTCTTTGCAATATGTATTGCAACTTGACTACCACAAAATAACGTTGAATGTGAAGACAATTTAACTCTCAAATCCATTAGAAGACTTTCCAGCCAGGTTAGTTCTGATGTAACAGTCGTCATCGCACGGTACTCAGCCTCAGCAGACGAGCGAGCAACCACCGTCTGCTTCTTACACCGTCATGTGATAAGATTTCCTCCAAAGTATATACAAAAACCAGTAGTAGAACGTCGATCATCCAACGAGCCCGCATAATCCGCATCAGAGTATGCAATAAGAGAAAGGGAGGAAGATGGCTTATACACAAGTCCTTGTCAGGGGCAGCCTTCAGATACCTGAGAATGCATTCCACTGCCTGAAGGCGACAAACTCGTGGAGTATGCATAAACCGGCTGACCACACCAACCGCAAATGATATATTTGTTCTCGTAGCTGTTAGGTATATCAGTTTTCCCACAAGACGACGATAGTATTCCGGATTTGGAAGTAGAGACTCAGACTCAGGTTGACTTCCATCGGGATTTTCGCAGGTTTGCAACCAGAGAGACCAGCATCTTGCAGAAGGTCAATGCAATACTTACGCTGGGATAAGACAAGGTCATCAAGTCGTCGTGCTACCTCTAGTCCAAGAAAATATCGAAGATTTCCCAGATCTTTGATTTGAAAGATAGAATTTAAATGTTGATTAACATGTTGTATCCCAGCTGAGTCATCACAAGTTATCAAAATATCGTCCACATAAACCAGAAATATTATAGTCTCAGCTGATTGGTGACGAGTGAAGAGAGAGGAATCTGTCGAGCTTTGTTTGAAGCCAACCTCACGAACGGCCTTGCGGAATTTTCCAAACCACGCCCGTGGAGACTGTTTGAGACCATAAATAAATTTGCGAAGTAAACATACACGAGACTCCCCCGTGGTCTCAAACCCGTGCGGTTGATGCATGTACACTGTTTCAAGAAGATCGTCATTCAAAAAGGCATTCTTGACATCTAGCTGATGAAGAGGTCGGTCGCGATGAGCAGCTAAGGAGAGCAAAGACGCGAACCGTATTTAATTTTGCGACTGGGGAGAACGTTTTCTCATAATCAAGACCGTACTGTTGAGTAAAATCCCGTACTACAAGTCGAGCCTTTAAGTGATCAATTGTCCCATCCGCGGCATGTTTGATAGTAAAGATCAACTTGCAGCTAACACAACTGTAGTCAGTAGGAAGAGACACAAGATCCCAAGTGTGATTACCCCACAGAGCAGTCATTTCTTCATCCATGACGGCACGCCACCCCGGATGCTGGAGAGCTTCCTGCACAGAGTTAGGTATAGAGATAGAGGGGAGAGAGAGAGCAAAGATAAGAAGAGGTGCAGAGAGCCGATGTAGAGAGACATAATTGGCCAAGGGATGAGCTTTGTTTGGAGGGGACTGGTGGTGGTGTAGGAATCGGAAGCAGAGGAGGAGGAGGTAGAAGTGGTGGAAGCAGAGACATTACTGGAACTGTGGACCGAGGTAGCGGAGGTGGAAGAAGGGGATCAGAAGGACTGACGTAGTATGGTTGGACTTCATGAAAGGAGACATCAGCAGACACAACCATCTTACCAGTGGTAGGATAAAAGCAGACATACCCCTTCTGATTGCAGGAGTACCCAACAAACATAGTTTTGGTAGAACAAGGGGCTAGCTTGTCAGTGAAAGGACCAAGGTGGTGGACATAACAGGTACACCCAAACACACGAGGGGTGAGAGAGAAGAGAGTCGTGGATGGGTAAAGGAGAGTAATGGGTGTCACAAAGTTGAAAACAGACGAAAGCATGTGATTAATGAGGTGATAAGCAGTAGAAACTGCAAACTTCCAATAGAGAGGAGGAACTTGCATTTGGATCATGAGAGATCTAGCCACATCAAGGAGGTGGCGATTTTTTCGTTCCGCTATGTCATTCTGTTGAGGGATATAGGCAGACGAAGTCTGATGTATAATACTTAACTCAACGCACAAATTGGAGAGGGTGCGACCAGTATACTCTCGAGCATTGTCTGTACGAAGTGTTTTTACACGGGTAAAAAACTGAGTGCGAGTTTTTGTAAAAAACGTACGGAATGTAGTTGTGAGTTCGGTACAATCACAAAGTAAATACAATCAGGTAACCCGCGAGTAATCATTTATAAAGGTAACAAAGTACCGATACCAAAAAACACTAGGGACCTTATAGGACCCCCAAATATCAAAATGTACTAAGGATAAAGGAGTAGCGCTCCGAGTACATGAATAAGAAAAAGATGCACGGTGTTGTTTTCCGAAAATACAAGATTAAAAAAACTCTTGAAGATAAACAGTAGGAAGAGTTTTCTTGAGAATTGGAAGAGGGGCATGCCCAAGACGACGATGTCAATCAGTGGTGGAGACAGTGGTGAGAGCAGCGGGAGGAAGATTGAGAAGATACAGCCTGTTAGACACTCGCCCTCTACCAAGTATATTCTGCGTTAGTCGATCTTGCACCACAGATGAAGAGCGTGAGAAAGTAACACAGCAATTAAGATCTTGTGTAAGACGACTAACAGAAGTAGATTAAAAGGAGAGCCCGAAACATGAAAAACTGAGGATAAGGAGAGGGAAGGAGTAAGAGGCAGATGAGCAGTGCCAGAAACCAGGATCATGTCATCATTAGCCACAGTGATGTGCTTGTGGTAAGCAGTATTTAAATATTTAGGCGGCCGCTGCGTAGAGAGATGATGTGTAGCACCCGAGTCCACAATCCAGTGAGAGTTGTGTGAGAGGCAAGATATACCGTCATTGGAGATCGAGGCCACGGAGCCAGAGGAGCGACTAACTACCCCTTGAAGCTGATGGAGTTGAGCACGTAACGCAGCAATATCATCACTAGTGGTGGAGGGAGGTTCGGAGCAACCGTTGCAGTAAGGTGGGGGCAGGCTATGTTTGCGGTAGCAGGTGGCATCCAGATGACCATCCCTGCCGCAATAAGAGCACTTAAAGAGAGTTCGACCACCACGACTGCGTCCCCGAGACTGGCGACCACCACGAGCAAGTGGACCACGAGTAGAGGGAGCGAGAGTGGCCACGGGCTGCTGAAGAAGAACAGGAGAAGAAGGCGGAGCATCCGGAGGAGTAACTTTCAGAAGCATCGAGCACACATCCGAGAGGGATGGATGGAGTAACAGCGGATGATAGAACATGAACGCGGACATTATGAAGATATAAGGGAACACTGGGTATCATCATAGCAATCCCCACTGCCTCCTTCTGCTGTCGTTGAGCAACCAAGTACGTGGTGGGGGGTTGATGTTGGATCCAAGCCTCAACCAGAGTTTTAGCCCGCGTAACAAAAGAAGTGATGTCTCCAGTAACACCAGCGTCGAGGGACTGAAGATCAGTAAGAATGTCAAACAAGTGATGAAGACTGTCCTTCCAAGAGCAGAGAGAATGAAGATCTATCCACATAGCGTGAACCGTCTCATGATACATTGTCATATGATAGGCCTCGGTGTCCAGAGAATTGATAAGCCAAGATTGAACCCATCCGTCATCACGGATCCGCTCATCAGTGGGTTCAGTGGGAGGAGGCCTGGTGAGATAATGAAGGAGACCTTTAGTTTGTAGCACACGCCGAACGGAGTGTACCCATTCCCCAAAATTTTGTTTGCCACGAAAAGAAATAGTGGTAATGTGTAGCTCATCCCGAAGCTCAAGAGAAGCAGCACGAGGACAGCCCGGAAGAGGAGAAGAATCAGCACCAGTGGTGGAATCGGATGCCATATTCCTGAACTGCGACTAGGCACAGTAACCGGGCGGCAAGAAGTCACGCGGCTTGCCGAACAGAACCAGCGGTTACTACCGAAGTAGCGCTGAGAAAAGCGAGTAGACGTAGTCGCGCGGGCAATAGCGGTAAGAAGAGATCGCAGGAGGAAGCGACTAGAAGAGGTCGAACGCGACTAGAAGAGATCGTGCGACAAGCAGCGACTTCCAGGTAGAGAAAGAGGCTGAAACTGAGAGAAGAAGTCGGCAATCCGTGACGGTTAGATCGTGTCCGCCAAACCGACAAGAACAGACGGCGTGGTTAAACAGACCGCAGCGATGAACTGAAAGCCACCAGCGGCAGAGTGGCAAAGCAAGAACGGGACTAGCGAGAAGAAGAGGTCGGCAAACAGGCACTAGACCGAGCGGTAAGAAGCAAACCGCAACAAGAGCAAAGGTCGGGCGGTTAGAAGCAGACCGGACCAAGAGAGGAGGAAGCAGTCCGTGCGAGCAGCCATGGCAAGCAGGCAAGGCGAGCAGCCAAGGAAGAACTCCTTGCGACAAGAAGACCGTGCAGCAAGAAAATAAAGGAGGCCGCAGCGGAGAGAGAGTAGTCCGTTGCGGTAAGAAGAAAAACTAACCGTACGGGAGTGGGGTCCACGAGTCAGAGAAAGCAATGCTACAAAAGGGCGTGGAAGAGGAGAGGAGGTGGATCCACGGAAGAGAAGGAGGCGGTTAGAAAAGGGGGAAGCCGCAAAAATCGAGCGGTAAGCAGAAAACCAAGCCGCCCGGTTAGACAGGAGTCGTGGGCAGTTAGATACAAGCCGGACTGTTTGCCTCTGATACAATGTAGAAAACAATGGGCAAACCTTGTATATACTTCTTCATATCACAAATACAAGAGAGAGTACAAATATATCGGAGAAGAGAGAGAGAAATAATCATATACAATAGATGTGGGACTAAAGGAGAGAAGAAATGAGCTTACAAATAGGCCTTTACATTATTTTTTTTTATATCTTCTAACAACTTGCATAGATTGTTTTACTCGTACAATCGTACTACCTGGGTTTTTTTGATGAAAAACAAAACTGAAGTGTTTCTTTTTTCAGCGTTTCTAAAAAATGATAGCCACTTAGTTTAGCACTACTATTAAAATGTTACGACTATTTTAAATATTCTCCGGAATGTCTGACATGCGTGTCAATATGTCATTTTTAGAGCAAAACTTCTTTGCTCTTAAAAATTGGATTTTGTCCTTGGGTAAAATATAGGAGACATATCTGAAATATTGGACGACACGATTTTGGAACATATTGTCCGATTTTTTATTATTTATTATGTGAGCAAAATATATTTTTATCTATATTATATATGCTTAAATCGATACAACTTATTGTTTAGTTCTATTTAATATATGTTATTCTTATAACTAATTTTTTAAATTGTCTCTCACTATATCTTTCTTATTTCATATTACAAAACACATTTATTAGTTGGTTTTCTATTTTTTAATATAAATTTGTTAAGCATGAAAATACTTATAATAAATTAAAAGATATTTAGATTTAAATTTTTTTTAGCTATAAATTTAATGTTATTCAAATCAAATTATTATATAATACTAAATATATTTTACAATATATTTATTTGTGTTTGTTAATAGTAGACATAGTGTATTACTAATCTATTATTTTGGATACACTTTGGATTTATTTAGGGATATATATGACTCAATGTTCATACATTTGTTCTACTATTTTTAAATTTTAGAACAAATAATTATAATTAGTATACATAAAAATTATTTTTTAATTTAAGAGATATGGAAATCCAATATTTTAAAATATCCCAACATGCAAGTTTGTATATGTCGGCCAACATGTCATTTTTTAGTAAAATGCGCTACATTTTCGCCACATAATGTTTTAGCGTCTTCAATTATTGTGGGCATCATATAGGGAGAAACAGATATAGCACCCAGTTTTAACAGTGTTATAGCGCCTACAAATTAAAATAAAAAAAAACACATAAACGTGTTTGTTTAATTTAAGAGCAATAGTTTTTATCAGGCTCATTTCATGCCGCCACACTTCACTCCTAAGCTCTACCCTAATTTCTTCTTCCAACTTCTGATGCAGGGCAAAATCCGATAAAATTCTCAAAACACCAAATTACATTACATATTGTGATGAAAAATCATTGCATGCTGTAATGACAAACCTCAACTATGGTTTGACAAAAAAAAATCCAGGGAAGAGCCTTCGGAGGTGGTCGGCGGTTGGCCGGCTGCAGGAATGCAGCAGAGGGGAGCCCGACGGCCCCGGAGCTGCTGTCGCTGGAGGCTGCGGGGCAGAGAGGGGCCGGCGGCCGGCCGGATCTGCAGGGAGACGACGGCGGCGAGCTAGATGCGGGATTCCAGCAGGAACAAGGCGGCGGGATGGCTGGATTTCGGCTGCGGGCGGCTGCTGCGGCTGGAGGAGACTGCGGGTGGCTGCTGCGGCTGGAGGTGACTGCGTCGGTGGCTGCTGCGGCTGGAGGCGACTGCGTCGGTGGCTGCTGCGGCTGGAGGCGGCTGCGTCGGTGGCTGCGGAAGCAGGGACGCCGGGAGGAGCCGGCGGTTTGTGAGGATGGAGAAGATGGCGGGTGCGGAGATGGAGATCCAAACCTCTCTTGGAGTCGGCACCAAGGAGGGCCTCCGGCGTCGGCACCGGTGGCGTGACCGACGGAATCGGGAAGGAGCCGGCGGCTTCTCTTTCCCAAACCCTCGATTCCCCTGGCTGCAGCCCTAATGCGTTTATTTATAATAAACTCCATCATATCCAACGGTCCAGAATTGTCCGGATGGGGACCCATCAAACCCATGAAAATATACTCAAAATATATAAACTAATATATCATTTCGACTCGCGGCGACCCTCCGGACGCAACCGCGGAGTCGGATCGGCAATACGATCAACGGGCGGGCCCGTTCCCCATCAACTTCTCTCCCCTTTGTTTCCCTCTTGTTCACATGTGATCATCTGCGCATCTGGGCACTGATTATCAAATTATCCTCGCATTAGAGCTCTGGTTCTCTCGTTTCTGTAGTTTTCTCGACTACATTTCTTCTAGCCCGTCTGCAGTAGCTTCTTCTCGACACTGGTTCTTGACTACTTTTCTTCTCGGCAAAAAGTGAGTTTTTTAATTTCCACGCATTTATTTGGCTTTTTGAGTCCTGGATAGCTAAAATATTGGATATTTGGAGTTGAATTATTGACTACTATGGCTTTGATTGAGGTTTTTTGGTTGCCTCTTCTCTTCATCCCTTACTCTCTTCCTCTCTTCCCCTATTTTGTCACTTTGTGGAATACTGGAAACTTGATTTTGGAGGCTGGAATGTTTGTTGTAGGCGCAGCTGCTTCCTTGTGTTGCTGCTTACTCTCTTCTCGCTTCCTATCTTTATTTTTCCCCTCATCTCCTCGTCTACTTCTGTGGGTTGGTAGTTGTCACTGAATGTGGCCTATGTGATGCTTTTAATTTGGGAAAATTGTGTCGTGTGTTGCTCTTATTTTTGGGAAAAATTGTTGCGTGTGGTACTCTTATTTTGGGGAAAAATTGTATGTTCACTATGTTCAGTGGCTTCATTAATTTTGGTTTATAAGAGCAGCACGTGGCAGATTTTTTCACAAAATAAAAGCAACACTCGACACATTTCTTGCTCTCCTTTCATCATATGTGTCTTATCCCCTCAGCACTATGAGTTTTTTAAGTTATTAGATTCATGGTTTATGCAGCCGTTCATGGTATCTATGGCTAGCTACTATGAATTGTGGCAACTGTAGTGCTGTGGCATTCTGGATGTTGTTGCTCTCCTCCTTCATTCCTTCCCCTATTTTTTTAGTTCTCTATTCCTTTATTTCTCTCTTCCTCTATTTCCCTCTTTCTTCTTCCTTTATTTCTTTCTATTTCTCTCTTCCTAATCCTCTCTTTCTCTCTTCCTCTACTTCTGTCTTTGTCAAATTGTGTTGTGGCATTCCTGTTGTTGTAACTCTCTTCCTTCTCTATTTTTCACTTCCCTCTTCCACAATTTCTCTTTAATTCTCACTTCCTCTACTTCTGTCTTAGCCGAATATATGATTGTGTCAAGGCCTATGATTTTGGCAAATATATGATGTCATCATCTATGCTTTTGGTGTTTTTCATTGCAACATATGATGTGAAAAAAATAAGCAATAGACTTAAGTTTCATCATTTTTTGCAATAAATGATGAAGAATTTTTGTGATAGGGTACTAAACTGCTTGCTTGTTATCATAGTTTATATTGAGCATGTCTCATTGAATAATGGATCATTGGTGTTATCGTAGTACTGACAAAAGAGGAGGTTATTTTGGAATTTGGAATATCGTTATTTTTTTTACAGCCAAAATATCATTGACTTTTCACGTGATGCAATATATAATATTTCTGATGTTGTAAAATTAATGTTGAGCATTAGGTGATTAAACCGATCAGTGATCCTTGATGAATGATGACACCGATGTTGCGAGAATCGATATATAAAAATATATCGATTTATTCAATTTTTTATTATTTTATTTGTTCAATTTTTTATAACTATTGTTTTATATAATGAATTCATCGTTAGGTTCTAGCAAAGCTCCTAGCACTTTCTCTCTAGTCAGTAGATATCGGTATTGGGCATTTGGTAAGAAGGTGACTTCAAATGACACCAATCAGATATGGTGCATATATTGCATGTGAATGGTGGAATTACTCGCTTGAATCATCACTTGGCGTGGATAAGGGGCAACGTTAAGGCATGCCCAACGATACCATCTGATGTTAAAGGGAAGATTGAGGGATATTTAAACTCTACCCAAGCAGCCAAAATTATAAGACTAAAAGGTTGCAAGTAACTTTGGACAAGTTAGTTATTGGAGGAGTGGATAATGACAAATAAGAAGTCACACAAATGAGTCTTTATACAGGGGTAAGTACTAAAGGACCTACGAATCAATTTGTCCATCCCGTCGGGAGTAGCAAAGGGATACAAACAACCATTGATAGCAAGTGTAAGAAAAGAGCTAAAGATGATGTGTGTTTCTATATTGCTAGGTGGGCATACGAGAAAGGCATTTCATTCAATGGCATGCATGCTACATCTTTCCTACAGATGTTGCATGCAGTTGGGCACTGTGGACCAGAGATAAAGGGGCCAACCCCCTATGAGACGAGGGAGAAATTTTTGAAGATAAAGATCCAACGGACGAAGCAGATACTAAGTACATTCACTCAAACATGTAAGGTGCAAGGCTGCAATATTCTTATGGATGCATGGATATATAGAGGCGGAGCATCATGATATAGTGGTGCCTACTATTGTTGGGATGGCATTTTGGCTATCCAAGAATGGTATCCTCATCTGTGTATAATGGGAAGTTTGATTTTGACTTTGTGAATATGGCGATTTCCAACCCAAATGGTCCAAGAGAGAAGAATATACAACAAGTTCTGACAGATAATGCGTCCAATAACATGGCGGCATCAAGGTTGATGGTTGTGAAGAGGTCAAGGCTCTTTTGGACTTCATGTGCTGCACACGCAAAAAATTTGCTTCTCCAGGACATTGTTATATTAAAGTAAATTAAGAATGCAATTGCAATGGGGCGTCAGTTGTTAGTATTTATATATGTCATACTCTCCCTTGACATGTTTAAGGAGACTACAAAAGACTTGGAGTCCCATGATCTTGTGCACCCTGAAGTGAATAAATTCGCTACAACATTTCTTTCATTGCAGAGCATCTATGAGAAGAAGAGGCAGTTGTGGGAGATGTTTACATCAGCAAGGTGGAATGCTGCCAAATTATTCAGTAGCGATGCAGTAAAAAATAGGTATCTTAGTAGTTAGTATCTAATATTCATGTGTAGTAGTCTAGTACCTATTGATCTATGATTAATTTGTTACTTATCTATCTATTATCTAAAGTTGTAGGATACAACTATAGTTTTGGGTGGAACTTTTTTGGATGAATGTTGAGCTTGTCATTCTCGTATTTACCCCATTGGTGAAAGTCCTTAGAAGAGTTGATGGAGGCACGCCTTTAATGGGATGGTTGTATGGTAATATGAAGATGCTTAGAGAGGAGGTTGATATTGCTCTTGAGTTTCAGGAGAGTAAATATCTTCACATATATAAGTTGATAGATAGAAGAGTAGAGACTAAGATGAGCATCCCTCTACATCTAACAAACTATTTTCTGAATGCCTTTTTCTGCAACCCAAATAGGGAAGAGATAGATGGAGACCCAAAGTTAATGAGTAGATTTATTGGCTGCCTCACAAGAACGTACTCTCATGATCCTTCTATGAAAGATGTCATTACTGCTAAGATTGAAGTTTGTAGAGGAGGAAAAAGCCAACCTTGTATATATGTTCACTTGTATCAAATACAAAGAATGAGTACAAATATATAGATGAGAGAAAAAGAGGTCATATACATGATGTGGGACTAAAGAGGGGAGAGAAACACAATAAATGTTACAAAATGGGCCTAGAGTAAATGGGTTTTTCTAACACTCCCCCGCAAGCTGGAGCGTATAGGTCATATGCACTCAGCTTGGACAAACACTGGTAGAACAGGGTACTTGATAAGGCCTTTGTGAGAATGTCAGCAACTTGATCAGTGCCCGGAACATGCTTTAATTCAAATTTCTTCAATTGAACTTTCTCTCGAATAATGTGACAGTCGACTTCGATATGTTTTGTGCGCTCGTGAAACACCGGATTTTTTGCTATGTGTATGGCGGCTTGACTATCATAGAATAGGACAGCAGATGAGGGGAGTTTTACTCCCAGGTCAGTAAGGAGACTTTCAAGCCATGTGAGTTCTGAGACAACCGAGGCCATCGATCGGTATTCAGCTTCCGCAGAGGAACGAGCGACCACGGCTTGTTTCTTACTTTTCCATGTAATGAGATGACCACCAAAATAAGTACAGAACCCACTTGTTGACCTCCGATCGTCCAGGGAACCGGCATAATCGGCATCAGAATAAGCGACCAATGCGGGAGCCGAGTTTGAGGTTTTGTAAACCAGCCCTTGACCCGGAGCTCCCTTAAGGTATCGGAGAATCCGTTCAACCGCCTGGAGATGAGAAACTCGGGGGGCATGCATGAACCGACTGACAACCCCAACGGCAAACGATATATCCGGCCTTGTGACCATTAGATAGATCAACTTTCCCACAAGGCGTCAATAGTATTCCGGGTTCTGAAGAAGCAAATCGTCATCAGAAAAATGAGCACACAGTTTGTGATCTGCCTCCATCGGGGTACAAGCTGGCTTGCAACCAGACTGACCAGCATCTTTGAGAAGATCGAGACAGTACTTCTGTTGGGAGAGGACCAGCCCGTCCGGCCATCGTGCGATCTCGAGACCAAGGAAGTAGCGAAGATGCCCCAGGTCTTTAGTCTGAAACATAGTGCTCAGATGCTGTTTGACCTCTTGAATCCCCTTTGAGTTATCCCCAGTGAGTAGTATGTCATCAACATAAACAAACAGAAGGACAGTTCCAGCGGCCCGGTGTCGGGTGAATAGGGAGAAATCTACAGAACTCCGAGTGAACCCCATGTCCCAAACCACCTTACTGAACTTGTCAAACCACGCCCGAGGGGACTGTTTGAGACCATAGATGGATTTCTTGAGAAGACACACCCGAGACTCCCCCGTGGTCTGAAACCCGGGCGGTTGGCGCATGTAGACGGTTTCCTGAAGGTCGCCATTCAAAAAGGCGTTCTTCATATCGAGCTGATGAAGGGGCCAGCGTCGGTGCACCGCCACGGAGAGAAGAACACGAACAGTGTTGAGCTTAGCCACCGGAGAGAAGGTTTCCTCATAGTCGAGGCCCTCCTGTTGTGTGAAGCCACGGGCCACAAGACGGGCATTCAGGCGGGCAATAGTGCCATCCAGAGCATGCTTGATGGCGAAAACCCATTTACACCCAACAGGGTGCTGACCTGGAGGTAAGGGAACCAGGACCCAGGTCTGGTTGGCCCAAAGGGCCGTCATTTCTTCGTCCATGGCAGCCCGCCAGCCTGGATGTTGAAGTGCCTCCTGCAAAGAGTTAGGGAAAGAAACAGAGGATAATGAAGTGGCAAAGTTAAGAAGAGGTGGAGAAAGGCGATGGAGAGAGACGTAATTCGCCATCGGATGAGCGGTGGATGCGGTAGCCGGAGCAGCAGGTAGCGGAGCACCAGAGGTCGAAGCCGACGGCAGAGGGGCAACGTGATGAGGAGAGCGACGAGAATAGACCCGGATAACCGGTGGTGGTGGACGGACCGGAGGTAGGGCAGGAGGAGTAGATGAGGAGCGGGGAGCAGGGATGACAGGACGAACGACGGGGTCTGGATCAGGAGCGATATCCAGATCAGAGAAGAAGGAAAGATCTTCACGAAAAGTGACATCCGCGGAGACAGTAACCTTGCGGGTAGCAGGCGAATAGCACACATAACCTTTTTGAGTGCGCGAGTAGCCCACAAAGATATGTTTGGCGGCACGGGGATCCAACTTGTCGGTGGAGGGACCAAGTTGGTGAACGTAGCAGGTACACCCAAAAATCCGGGGAGGAACGGGAAAAGGTGGAGTGGAGGGAAAGAGGAGGCTGAAGGGAGTAGCATACTGGAGGATGGAAGAAGGGAGACGGTTGATGAGAAAACAAGCCGTGGAGAGCGCGTATTTCCAGTACGGTTTGGGAACCCGAATTTGAAGCATAAAGGAAAGGGCGACATCAAGAAGGTGACGATTCTTGCGCTCGGCGACACCATTCTGTTGTGAAGTATACGGACACGAGGTTTGGTGAAGAATGTCGAACTCAGAGCAGAGAGTCGCGAAGGTATGACTGGTGTACTCACGCGCATTGTCAGTACGAATGGTACGAATTGGTGCAAAGAATTGAGTGCGAGTCTCAAGTATGAAGGCCCGGAAGATGCGCGGAAACTCAGAGCGATCCCGGAGGAGATACAACCACATCATGCGAGAATAATCATCAATAAAAGTAAGAAAATACAGGTAGCCAGAAATACTAGTGATTTTGTACGGACCCCATATATCGGATTGTACCAAAATAAAAGTTGCGGAGCTCCGAGTATAATGAGAAGGAAAAGATGAACGGGGTTGTTTGCCCAAAATACATGTGTCACACTGAAATGCAGGAAGAGAAACATCTGGAAGAGCCTTCCGGAGGACAGGAAGAGGAGCATGACCCAGACGGCGATGTCAATCCGAAGAGGAGATAGAGGCGAGGATAGTAGGAGAGTCGTCAAGAAGGTAGAGCTCATTCTGCAGCCGCCCCCTACCAATGATAGTCCGCGTCTGCTGATCCTGTATGAGAAAAGAAGAGGAAGTAAATGTCATGGAGTAATTAGAATCAGTAGTAAGGCGACTAACAGAAAGTAAATTGAAAGGAGAGCCTGAAACGTGAAGAGCCGAGCGCAGAAGGAGAGAAGAGGTGAGGGGAATATCAGCACATCCAGAGACAGGAACAGATGCCCCATTGGTCACAGTAATGTACTTCGGGTGAGGTGAAGACAAGTACTGAGGCGGCCGAACAGAGGTGATGCGATGAGTGGCACCAGAATCGAGGATCCATCGCGGGCCAGAGGAGAGGCAGGTGATACCTTCATTGGAGATGGAGGCAGCGGAGGCAACCGAGGCAGGCGGGCGGCTAAGCAGGCCATGAAGATGCTGGAGCTAAAGACGAACCTCGTCGAGGTCAGTACGAGTGGAAGAGGAGTCGGTGGCAGCAATAGAGGCCTGCGGACGAGGAGGACGACCATGTTTGCGATAGCACGTGGCTTCAAGATGCCCATCTTTGCCGCAGAACGAGCACTTAGGTCGAGGACGGCCACCCCAACCCCGGCCGCGAGAATCAGAGCGGCCTCCACGAGCAGAAGATGGAAGAGGCAATAAGGGAGCAGGGGCCTGCTGAACAAGAGCCGGAGAAGGGGGCCCGGGAACATCCGGAGGCGGAGAGACTTTGAGAAGCATCGAGCACACATCGGAGAAAGATGGGATAACAGTAGAGGAGAGGATGTGAGCTCGTACACTGTGAAGATGTTGCGGGACTCGGGCCATCATCATGGCGATACTCACAGCTTCCTTTTGGGCACATTGGGCAGCAAGATCCAGATTAGGAGGCTGATGGTGGATCCAAGCCTCGACCAGAGACCGAGCCTGAACAACGAAAAACGTCAGATCGGTCGCGCCACTGCTATCAAGGGCCTGGAGAGCGGTGATAATATCATACAGATGGTGGAGACTATCCTTGTCAGAGTAAAGGGTGTGGAGCTCGTCCCACATGCCTTTGGCCGTCCCATGGTACATGGCTAGGCGATAAGATTCGCCATCAAGAGAATTAAGAAGACAAGTCTGCACCCGACCATCATTGCGTAACCAATCATCAGTAGGAGTACCGATAACGGCCTGAGTCAAGTGATGAAGGAACCCCTTTGATTGCAGGACACGGCGAACAGAGTGTGCCCATTCCACAAAATTTTTCTTGTCGGTCAGAGAGATTGTGGTAAGACGAAGCTCATTACGGACTTCCGGGAGAGAGACCGGGCGGTCAGCAGGAGGAACCGCCGTGCCAACTGAATCAGTAGAGGAAGTCATGGAAAAGAGGCGGCTAGGAGAACAGACCGGGCAACAAAGAATGTCGTATGACCAGAGCAGAGACCGCCCAGTCACGATGGGAAGACCAACTGCGAGAGGAGTCCGCGACCAAAGGCGGAGGTCGGTAGAGAGAGCAGGCCGTAGCGGATAGAGAGAAGCCGCGAGAAAAGGAAAGAGGAGAAGACCGCGACCAAAATGCGGGAAGGCAAGAGGTCGCACGGTCTGGCTGAGTACAGCAGCGGTCTGAGAAGCAGGAGGCCGACGGCGTGCAGAGAGAAGAGACCGCGAGTAGGGAAGACTCAAGCGGGAAGAGAGAAGAGACCGCAACGACCAGGACCAACCCGCAACAGAGGCAGGCCGCAGAAGAGGCAGGCCGCAGAAGAGACAGGCTGCGGCGAGCTGGAGCAGGCCGCAAGAGAGGGAGGCCGCAGCGAGGAGGATCAGGCCGCAGCGAGCTAGGGCAAGCCGCAGCGAACTGAAGCAGGCCGGGAGAGAGGTAGGCCGCAGGGAGATATAGCAGGCCGCAGCGAACCAGAGCAGGTCGCGAGAGAGGCAGATAGAGCAGCAGGCCGCAGCGAGCAGTTCCAGGCCGTAAGAGAGACAGCGGGTTGGAGGAGAGAGAGGGAAGGTGGATCCGACGAGAGAGAGAGAAGGGGAAGGCTATAAAATGCCATAGGGGAGAGGTGGAACCACGGAGAATAATAGGAAGCAGAAGAAGAGGAGCGGAGCGGACAGGAAGGCAGGCCGCAAGAAGCCGAGCGGGTAGCGGATAGAAGACAGACCGCGCGGGTAAGAAAGGTGAAGCCGCTAAAGGAGAATCGGTGGCTCTGATACCATGTAGAGGAGGAAAAAGCCAACCTTGTATATTTGTTCACTTGTATCAAATATAAAGAATGAGTACAAATATGTAGATGAGAGAAAGAGAGAAGAAGGTCTTATACATGATGTGGGACTAAAGAGGGGAGAGAAACACAATAAATGTTACAAAATGGGCCTAGAGTAAATGGGCTTTTCTAACAAAGTTTATCAACTACAGCAAGAATTATTTACTCGGGACATAGCAAAGAGGCAAAGAGTGCTCTCAGGGTTTAATCCTGGTATATTTTCAATAATATTTATAACAAAACATTGTTGGATCATTTTTTTAATACTGAACCTCTAATAATTTGTTATTTTATTTATAAACTCATTGATGGAAGTTCTATGAAATTGAAAATCCAATTTTGAAAAGTATGACTATAAGAATCTTGAACTTGACAATTAGTTACTCCTGATGCGAAAAGAATTGGAGCACTTTTGAGATGGTAATTTACTTGTGTGTCTGTATCATTTTTAATAATATTTTGAGATGATAACAATTTTAATGTTTCTATTATATCCAGGTTCATTCCAAGAAGAGGAATGTACTAGAAAGCAAAAGATTCAATGATCTTGTATTTGTGAAATTCAATTCTAAGTTGAAATCTAAATATTCAGATCCATCTCGAGACTCATTGTTTGTCATGAGCATTGATGAAGGCAAGTTGCTGAGTGGTTAGTGGATCCTGTTAATGATGTTATAGATGATGATGATAACAAAGTATTTCTTGGAGAATGGTTGACTTGGGCTCAGATTGGTGACATTGTTGATGTTGATGTGGATTTTAGGAGAAGTGCAAGGTCGGCTTTAAAAATAGTCATGTACGGAAAAAGAAAAAGGAAAAGAGCATATGTCGGAGTGATACTAACTAGGGAATCGGGGGTGTCGGCAGAAGAGAGAAGAGGAAGAGAAAGAGAGGGAGAGGAATTAGGGTTAGAGGGAAGAGGGAAACCACAACATTCATCCAAGATAACATTAAAAGTCCAAATTAGCCCCTCTTATAGAGGAGGGGTGTCAATACCCAGAGGGGTGCCAATAGCGGGAAATATAAAATAACATAACTTAAAATATAAATTGAATATTAATTACTCTCCGCACCGACCCCGCCTTGGTCGTCCTCGTCGGTCCAAGCCGCTCCCGACGCACCCGATTCAGCTTCATCGGTCTGCGTCACGTTCGCCGCAAGTATCTGTAACACAGAGAGAGATGAGGATGAGAATTGTGAGGACATTGCTAATGCACTATTTTACACTTCTGAGGACTACACAACAAATCAAGAATCATGATGTTATTTAAGTGAGTTATATTTAGTTGATTCTTTTCGTAATGTTCAATAATCTTTAATATAGTTCATACTCAAATATTTGTTCATTGATTTCAGGAAAACAATATTAAAGATTTATAGTATAGTAGTAGAGGTAATAAGCAGAGGTACGGTTATATTTTTCATTTTAATATGATTTTGCAATGTTGTATTGCATGATTGAAAGTATGTAACATTTCTTATTTATTATAAAATTGATTAGATACATGTTAGTAGTTTAATTTACTCATATACATTTTATTTAAACTTAATTAGACAAAATAATTACATCTAATTAATAAATAAATAATATCATGTTGATATTATGAAATATATATAATATTACAATCAGATATTTTGAAATGTCTGATATATATCCCCCGCAATCCGACATAAAAAACTCAAACCGACATGAGTCTGAAATCTGACATTTGCAACCTTACAGACATGTTCACGACTTTTGATATTCGGCATTTAAACTCAATCTGATACATCATCGATATCTGATATATACAACCTTAAATCAAAGTGGCAATGGTCATGAGTATATTGATTCACAGTTTGAGAGATATCTCTGCGATCTTGACATTATCCACCAAACCGCCTGTATCCGCACTCCCACTCAAAATAGGGCTGAACAGTGCCAAGATTCGTCATCTTCTTGTAAATATTACCGGGGGATGATATTCTCACCGCAGCTTACCTCATTAATTTTACGTCTATTTGTGTCATTGGCCATAAAATTCACTTCAATACTCTTCAGGTAACTCCCACTCAACTTCATCCTTGTATCTTTGGATATGTGTACTCTATTCATATACATCACAAATTCAAACTTGACTATTGAGCCCCGAAGTGTATTTTCATTTTGTATTCTCCGACGCAAAAATGTTACAAATGCTTTCATCCTGTGACTAAGAAGACCTTTGTTACCATGGATGTCACTTTAGGGAATCGGAGGTTTATTATAGAACCTCACTTCAGGGGGAGAACTTACCTATAATGGAAGTGAGTTTCCTTCTTATTCCTCTACCCATCCCTCCCTCATATTAGACGCATATCTCTGCTACTTTTATTGCCCCAAATGGTCAAGAAAAATTTCCTCCTTAAAAGATTTACAGTCGAAGGAACAAAGGTATAAACGTACAGGCTTCGTCCATGATACCAGAACCGATACTGGATCCATCTTTAAATCCTAAAGATAATCATACTTATACCCAACATCTTATATCCTAGTAGGTGACATGTGATATGTTATGTGCTTCATATAGAGTCGTTTTCTCCTCCCTGTCCTCTATGTCTATTTTGTCATCTTGGCAAGAAGCATTTGGTCACCATAAGTGGTAAGAAGCGATGCTTGAGGAAACGTTGACTCCTAAAAAAATGCATGTGGGACCTGATGTGTCAGTTGGGTGCAAGTGGGTCTTCTCGGTCAAGCAGAACACCCAAGGAATTGTTGTAAGATACAAAAGAAAATTAGAGACTACATTCAAACTGTTTGGATTGATTATCAGGAAACTTTTACTCTGATTGCAATGAATTCCAAAAAAGTCATGCTGACCTGTGCGACCTATAAAGGATGGAACCTAGTCAATTAAAGGTGAAGAATGCATTCCTCAACGGGGATTTAGAGAATGAGGTATATATGGCTTTACCTCCTGATCATGCTCCGAAAGGATCTGAAGGAAGGGTCGACAGGTTGAAGAAGACTCTTTACGACTTGAAACAGTCTCCTAGAGCCTGGTTTGAGAGGTTTCACGGGGCTATACCGATATTTGGTTATCCGCAGAGCAATGCTGATCATTCGATATTCATCAAGCATAGGGCATGTAAATTGACTGCTCGCATCATCTATATGGATGATATTGTTATAACAAGAGATAATATTAATGAGATCCAAACTCCGAAGGAAATACTGGCAAGGTAATTTGAGGTGAATGACCTAGGGAACATCAAGAACTTCCTGGGTATTGAAGTTGTTAGATCTAGGATAGGATCTTCATCTCACAGAGAAAATATATCATCGATTTGCTTGAGAAATCAGAGATGAGTGGATGTAGACATGCTGACACCTCAATTGAATCCAACCATAAATTAAGAAGGGATGATAGAGAAGTTGTTGCAGACATCACCGAATTTCAAAGATTGGTTGGGAGGCTTTTGTAGGGGTTATTAGTCAAAACATGCATTCACCAAAGAATCATCACGTGGATGTTGCCACTGGATCCTACGACACACCAAGAACTCCTCGGGAAGCAGTAGCTTGAGTGATGAATTAATAACTGAAGTTTACATAGAAGCAGACTGGGTTGTATATGTTGATGAACGAAGATCCACATTCGGCTATTACTCTCTGGTTGGCAGGAACCTGGTCACCTGGGGAAGAAAAAAACAATATGTGATGTGGTAGCCAGATGAAGTGTTGAAGAAGAGTTCAGAGCTATTGCTCATAGAAATGTTAAAGTTTTGTAGATTTGCTTTATTATGAGTGACATTGCATTGAAAAAAGGGACGTATCAAACTATAATGTGACAACAAGACAGTCATCAACATAGCACAAAATGTCGTTCAACATGACTGCATCAAACATGTTGATGCAAGCATACATTTTATCGAAGAGAATATAGTGAGAGGAGTTGTAAGTACACGGTTTGTTTCTTCTGACCAACAATTGGCTGACATTTTCACTAATCATGGCCAAGTTAGGCATTATAAATATTACATGTGCAACTTGAGGGGGAGTGGTTAGTATTAATTATTATTATATGCAATTTTTATTTTTGCATTTTCTCTTTACTCTTGCAGCCTATGTAATTTTTATTTTTGCATTTTTTCTCTTCACTCATGCAGCCATCCAGTCCTATATATAAAGGAATGTTACTTTTGTTTAACCAATCAACATTGAATCCTAATGCCAACAATACTCAAACTAATTCTTAAACTATTCCAACTTCCAAGCTTCTAAACATTTTTTGTTTGCACTTTCAGACGGATATTTCGGAAATACATTTTTGTTTGGTTTTACTAGACTTTTTCCGTTAGTGCCGGAATTAGCAAAAAAAACTGTAACTCTTTTTCATATTTAAAAATTATTGTATTTGTGGAGAAACATCAAACTTGTATATACTTTCTCAATAATCAAATACAAGGTATGAATACATATTTATAAGAGGGAGAAAGAGAGAAGACATTCATATACATGATGTGGGACTAAAGAAGAGAAAAGAAGAAAGCTAACTAAAAGGGCTCCAATATGGGCCTCTTTACATGGGCTTTACCAACACTCCCCCGCAAGCTGGAGCGCACAAGTCGTAGGCACCAAGCTTGGGCAGGAACTGATAAAAAAGGGTACTTGATAAGGCTTTTGTGAAGATGTCTGCAACTTGTTCAGTACCAGGAATATGTTGTAATTCTATCTTCTTCATTTGAACTTTCTCCCGGATAAAATGACAGTCCACTTCAATATGTTTCGTTCTTTCATAGAAGACTGGATTCTTTGTTATGTGTATAGCTGCTTGGCTGTCGCATAACAGGATGGCAGTTGAGGGAAGTTTAAGTCCCAGATCAGTGAGGAGACTCTCAAGACACGTCAGCTCAGAGACAGCAGATACTATCGATCTGTATTCAGCTTCAGCTGAGAACCAAGCAACCACAGCTTGTTTCTTACTCTGCCAGGTAACAAGATGCCCTCCAAAATAGGTACAGAAGTCACTGGTTGACCGTCGATCATCCAAGGAGCCAGCATAATCTGCATCAGAGTACACAACCAACGTTGGAGTAGATGATGAGGTTTTGTATAGCAGCCCTTGACCTAGAGCTGTTTTAAGATATCTCAGGATTCGCTCCACGGCTTGAAGGTGAGATATTCGAGGGCAAGCATAAACCGGCTGACCACCCCAATAACAAATGATATATCCGGTCTTGTGACTGTTAAGAAGATCAATTTCCCAACCAGACATCGATAGTATTCCGGATTTTGGAGAGAGATCGGTGTCAGAAGTATAAGCACGCAGCTTATGATTTGCATCCATTGGAGTAGTGGTGGGTTTGCATCCAGAGTAGCCAGCATCATGTAGGAGATCCAGACAGTACTTCTGTTGGGAGAGGACAAGTTCATCCGGACGTCTCGCGATCTCAAGAACAAGCAAGTATTGAAGATGCCCCAGATCTTTTGTCTGGAAGACGGAGCTCAGGTGCTGCTTGACAGCTTGGATTTTCTTTGAGTCGTCTCAAGTGATTAAGATGTCGTCAACATAAACTAATGAAGAACCGTTCCTATTTTCTGATGACGAGTGAACAGAGATAAGTCTGACGAGCTCCGAGTAAAGCCGACTTCCCAAACCGCCATACTAAACTTGTTGAACCATGCCCGAGGGGATTGTTTGAGACCATAAATGGACTTCTTCAGATGACATACTCGGGACTCCCCCGTGGTCTCAAATCCGGGAGGTTGCTGCATGTATACCGTTTCCTGGAGATCGTCGTTCAGGAACGCATTTTTGATGTCAAATTGATGTAAGGGTCATTGGCGATGCACAGCCACTAAGAAGAGGATACGAACGGTGTTTAGTTTGGCGACCGGAGAGAATGTCTCATCATAATCGAGGACGTGTTGTTGAGTGAATCCACGAGCCACCAGGCGGGCCTTCAGACGATCAATTGTCCCATCAGAAGCATGTTTGATGACAAAGACCCATTTACACCCAACAGGTGTCTGCCCGGGAGGTAAAGGGACAAGGTGTCAGGTCTGTTTAGCCCAGAGAACAGTCATTTCTTCTTCCATGGCCACCTGCCAGCCAGGATGTTGGAGAGCCTCCTGCACAGAGTTAGGTACAGAAATAGAAGATAATGAAGTGGCAAAGGTTTGAAGTAGTGGGGAAAGGCGATGTAGGAATACATAGCTCGACATGGGATGAGCGGTTGATTCTGGTGCCGGATCAGCAGGACGTGGAGCTTCAGAGGTCGAAGCCGACTGCATTGGGGCAACGGAGCTAGGTTGCGACGAGTGTAAACACGAATAACAGGTGGGTTTGAGATAGTGGGTGGCTGGGCAGGAATGTGTGATGGGGGAGGAGTGGTAACGGGAATGAGGGGACGTAGGACGGGTGATGGTGGGGGTGTAGGTTCTTGAGTAGAGAAGAAGAGAAGATTCTCCCGAAAGGTAACATCAGCAGAGACGATACCTTGCGGGTAGTAGGAGAATAGCAGACGTAGCCTTTCTGAGTCCGCGAGTAGGCAACAAAGATTTGTTTGGTTGCCCGGGGGTCCAGCTTGTCCACAGATGGACCAAAACTGTGAACATAGCAGGTGCAACCAAAAATGCGAGATGTGAGAGAATGCTGGAGTAGAGGGGAACAGGAGGTTGAACGGAGTGGCATTGTGGAGTATGGAGGACGGAAGACGGTTAATCAGATAGCATGTTGTTGAGAGGGCAAAATTCCAATAAGCCTTGGGAAGCTGCATTTAAAGCATGAGAGAGCGAGCGACATCGAGAAGGTGGCGGTTTTTACGTTCGGCCACGCCATTTTGTTGAGGCGTATAAGCACACGATGTTTGGTGAATGACTCCAAAATCCAAGCACAGTGTCGCGAACTCGTGGCTAGTGTATTCGCGAGCATTATCAGTGCGAATAGTTTTGATGTTCGTGGAGAATTGCGTGCGGGTCTCAAGGAGAAAAGCCTGAAAGACACATGGAAGTTCGGAGCGATCCCGAAGTAAATATAGCCAAGTCATTCGAGAATAATCAATAATAAAGGTTAGAAAATAGCGATAATCAGAAATGCTAGTGATTTTGTACGGTCCCCAAACATCAGAGTGCACTAACATAAAAAGAGCAGAGCTCCGAGTACAATGAGATAAAAAAGATGAATGGGGTTGCTTGCCAAAAATACAAGAGTAACACTTGAAGGAAGGAAGAGATACATCGGGTAGAGTCTTCTGGAGGACTGGCAGAGGAGCATGCCCAAGACGCGGATGCCAATCGACGGAGGAGACGGAAGAGAGGATAGTAGGGGAGTCATCTAGAAGGTAGAGCCCGTTCTACAGCCGTCCCTTAGCAATGATATTTCGCGTCTGTCGATCCTGTATCAGAAAAGAAAAATATGTAAAAGTTATAGAGCAATTTAGATCAGTAGTGAGGAGATCAACAGAAAGTAAATTAAAAGGGAGTCAGGAACATGAAGAGCGGAGCGTAGAGAGAGAGAAGAAGTGAAAGAGATGTCCGCGGTGCCGGAGACCGGAACAGTTTCCCCATTGGCTACTGTGATACACTTAGGATGAGGAGTATCCAGGTACTGATGTGGCCGCAGAGAGGTGATGTAATGAGTGGCACCTGAATCAACTATCCACCGTGGACTAGTGGAGAGATATGCGATACCTTCATGTGAGACGGACGCAGCCGCGGTAACGGAGGCAGGCGGGCGAGTGAGCAAACCATGAAATTGTTGGAGTTGAAGACGGACCTCGTCAATGTCAGTATGAGTGAGCGAGGAGTCGTGAGCAGCGACGGCAGACTGTGGACGAGGAGGAAGCCCATGCTTGTGATAGCACGTGGCCTCAAGGTGGCAATCCTTCCTGTAGAAGGAACACTTTGGTCGTGGTCCTCCTCCCCGACCGCGGCCACTAGAGTCATTACGCCCCCCCCCCCCCCCCCCCCCGAGCAGAAGGTGGAAGGGGTAGTAAGGGCGCAGAAGTTTGCTAAAGGAGAGTCAGTGATGGAGGTCCAGAACTATCCAGAGGTGGGGAGACCTTGAGCAACATAGAACTGACATCGGATAGTGATGGAGTAGCCGCAGAGGAGAGGATCTGAGCCCGAATGCTATGAAGATGTGGTGGCACACGAGCCATCATCATGGCGACGCCCACGGCTTCTTTTTGAGCCCGTTGTACAGCAAGATCCGTTGTAGGAGGTTGATGTTGAATCCAGGCTTCAACCAGAGTTTTGGCCTGAGCAACAAATGAGGTGAGATCGGTGGCCCCGCCAACATCAAGAGTCTGTAGATCAGTGATGATGTCATACAAGTGTTTTAGATTATCCTTCCCGGAATAGAGGGAATGAAGTTCATCCTACATCGCTTTGGTCGTTTCATGGTACATGGCCATGCGATACAGTTCGCCATCAAGGGAGTTAAGAAGTCAGGTCTGAACACAACCATCATTTTGCAACCAGTCATCAGTAGGAGGAGCTGGAGCAGCTTGAGTCAAGTGATGCAGGAAGACTTTGTATTGAAGGACACGGCGAACCAAGTGTACCCACTCCACGAAGTTCTTCTTGTCGGCTAACGAGATAGTCGTAATCCGCAATTCATCCCGGAGTTCTGGAGCAGGAACCGGGCGGTCAGCAGAGGAGGAAGCCGCCTGCCCGGTAGAGTCAAGAGAAGATCCCATGGCCACGCGGTTAGGAGTATAGACCGGCCGGAAGAGAGCGGTAAGAAGGGAGACCGCGCGGGTAGTGTAGGAGCAGGCCGGGCGGTTAGAAGCGAAACCGCACAGGATGGAAGGCAATGGTCGGGTGGCAAGCACAGAAGAGGTCGCGACCAAGAAAACAGAGGGGGTAGACGGGGAAGCCTCTGAAAAGAGGAGGGCTAGAAAGTCGCACGATCTCGGTGGCAAATCACCAGCGGCAAGAGACGATGCTGCGACCAAAATGCAGAGCCCGCAGCGGGTAAAAGAGAAACCAAGGCAAGCTCGGCGCAAAGAGAGACGTGAGTCCGCAGCAGCCAGCGGGAAGAGGAGCAGAAGACCAAACCGCTCGACTAGCAAAGAAGGGCAGCGGCGGTTTAGAGGAGAACTCGCCTGAGCAAGAGAATACCGCACGACAAGCTGTCCGCAAGAGCCCGCAGCAGGTAGGGAATTCGCAGCGGGTAGAGGACAAGAGAGGTAGCGCGAGAGAAAAAGGCAGGGAGATAAACCGCACGGGTAGAGAAAAAGTCGTGCGGATAGAGGGGAAGAGAGAGGGCCCCACTTGTTAGAGAGAGGCTTATAAAAGAACGGGAGCCAAGAAGAGGAGAAGAGGTGGAAGCCACGAGAGAGAGGAGGGGGGAGCGGCAATAAAAGAGTCTAACCGCGCGGGAAGCCGCGGTTAGAAAGAGAGTTATCCGCCCGGGAACCCGCAGGCGGGTAAAAAGAAACAGGCTGCCCCCTGCGCGAGAGAAGGAGGTCGGACGGTTAGCAAAAGGCTAGCCGCAAGGAGAGATCGATTCCCTCTGATACCATGTGGAGAAACCTCAAAGTTGTATATACTTTCTCAATAGTCAAATACAAGGTATGAATACATATTTATAAGAGGGATAAAGAGAGAAGAGATCCCTATACATGATGTGGGACTAAAGAAGAAAGCTAACTAAAAGGGCTCCACCATGGGCCTCTTTACATGGGCTTTTCCAACAGTATTAATTGTATTTTCATTATCTATCAAAATGTTTCGCTTCACTTCCTCTCGAATAAGGCATCACACTTAGAAACTTCGAGACAAAAACATCACAAGAAATAGTCTGCAGTCGCCTGATGAACCATATTTGCTCACAGCTACCTTTCAACATATGGCCTCACCCAATCTACCTCATTCGTTAATGACAACTACATCACACCAGGTCTGTTGGCTCCCTCCTCCCCTTGGAACTATGAAGGTCAGTTTCGACATTGCAATACTCATGTCATCTCATCAATTGGGTTTTAGCTTATTTGCAAGAGACAACACCTGCTTCTGCTTAGCTTGGTGATCTAATAAAATTCTTTGGCACAGGCAATATTGAACTTGCTGAAGATTACCATGTTATCCACCCAAAAAACAACTAAAGTAAAATTTTCATATGAAAAAACAGGTAACATCTTTGTTTTTAAATTTTAATTAGGTAGCCTGATGTTTTCTCTAGTTCTTTTATCTTTTGATGTGTTATAAGAATAGTTCTTAATTATTTGAAATTCATAAAAAATTAAGGATTTAATTTGATTTGAATAATAAATAACCTTTTCAGATAAATACTAGATTCTACTAACAAGTAATTGTCCATTTAAATTTGTTAGATGAATCTATACAATGGCCCATAGTTAGGCCCAGCTAGAGCTCATTATCTCCTTAGGATTTAGTCTCACACCTTTGATTGGGATTGTGGCTTCTCTCTCTTTTTCTATGTAAATATACAAATTCTTGTATCTAAGTATCTACATGTGTGAGAAATTAATAAAATATTCATTTTGTTTCTCGCATTTTTTTTGCATTTCTGCATGGTATCAGAGACAACTCGGTCCAAAAAACAAAAATTTTGGGTTGCATTCTTGCTCCCTCCGCTGCCCTGTCCCCTCCCTCTCTTTCCGCGGAGCAGGCAAGCAGCCTCCTCTCTCGAGCCCACATCTCTGCGTCTCCCCTATCCCACCTTCATTCCCCTCCCCTTCTGCTGCTTTATAACATTCCTCTGCTGCCTAGCGGGGCCCACCAGATTGGCGTCTACAGCGACATCTCGTATACTGTCCGATCTGTTCGTCGACGCTACTCATGTTCACACTTTCTCCAAGCATCTGCAACGCTTACTAAGCTCCCTCTGGTCACGTATCTCTTATCTGCAGAACTCGCCCGGGTCTCTAGTTGTGTTTTCCATTCGTGTGCGCTCCCTCTGACAGCCAAGCTCCTTGTACTAGTGCCTTATCTCTCCTGCAGCTCCTGTCCGCAAAGCTCAGCACATCCTCTATCAAGCTCCCTCTGTCTGCAAGAGCTCTGCTCCTGTTCGCCAAACTCCTATCCGCAGCGCTCGACACAGCCTCTGTCGAGCTCCCTGTGTCTGCAGAGCTCTGTTCCTGTCCGCGGAGCTCAGCACAGCCTCTGTCGAGCTCCCCCTGTCCGCAAAACTACGCTCATGTGAACTCCTATCCGCAGAGCTTAGCGCAGCCTCTCACGTATCTCCGATCGTCGAGCTCCCTCTGTCATGCAGCTCCTATCTGTTGCTTCTTGCACAGCCTCCGCCTGCACAGCCTCTGCCTGCGCAGCTCCTATCCGCAGAACTCATGTGCTCGCGGACATCCTCTAGCGGTACTCGATGTGACCGCGTCATCCAAGTCAGCCTCTCTAATCTGCGGCCTCTTGCGTGTGTTCGCTTGGCTTTTGATTGGCTTTCAACTGCCTTTCTCGCGCATTCGCGGACTCTCCTCTATCTTTGCTGATCAATGGACTCGAATGATGCCCTGTCTCTTCTGGTTCGTGTTGCAACTCCTCTTCCTAAAGTCCAAGATGAGCTTTAGATCACCACTATCTCTCTTAGTGGCAAGAAGAACTTTGTTGAGTGGGTACACAACATCCACCGTGTTCTCAAGACCAAAAGACTCCATCTTTCTCAGGCCAATCCTACTGCGCACGCCAAGGAATGGATTCGTGTTGATGGCTGCGTCCAATCATGGCTTCTGAATTTTATGGACATTGAACCATATTTTATGGTCATATATCATGAGACAGTCAAAGCGATGCGGGACAAACTTCACTCCCTTTATTCTGACAAGGACAGTCTACAACACATGTTTTACATTGTCACAGACCTCCAATCTCATAAATTAAGGGTGGATGAGGACCTAACCTCTTTTGTTGCATGGTCCAAAACTCTCGTGGAGGTCTGGATTCAACAACACCCTCCCACAGTGGATCTCGCTGCCCAACGTGCGCAGAAAGAAGCTATGGGAATCGCCATGATGATGGCACGTGTTCCACCTCATCTCCACAGCGTATGTGGTCACATCCTTTCCTCATCCTATCGTCTGCCATTCTCTCCCTCTCGGATGTGTGCTCCATGCTTTTAAAGGTGACACAACCCCGCGATGCTTCTGGCCCTATCTCTCTGGCTCTTCTCCAACACTCATCTATTGCTCCCCCCCCCCCTCGCCCCCCTCCGGCGATCTAGGAGGGCTCGCAATGATTCTCGGGGCAAGGCTCACAACGGTCGACCTCGTCCCATGCGTACTTATTGTGATCAGGATGGTCATCTTGAGGTCATATGTTGTTGTAAGTATGATGTGCCCCCACAACAACATGCATCCATTGCGGTCAACGCTCCTACCAACTCATGCACCGACATTGATAGCATGTGCACCTTGCTCCAACATCTTCAGGGGTTGATCGGTAAATCTTTTGGCTATGTTGTGTTTATCTCCAATGAAGGTATCTCATATCTTTCTCATGGTCCAATTTGGATTGTGTACTCTGGTGCCACACACCATATTACTCCACAAAAATCTCATCAGTACTTAAACTTTGCGCATCCAAAGTTCATCAAAGTGAAAAATGGTGACACCACCCCCAGTTTTTGGTTCTAAAGATGTGCCCATCACCACATCTCTCTTCGCTCAGCTTTCATGTTTCGGGATTTCATTTCAATCTTCTTTATGTTAGTCATCTTACTCAACACTTTGATTGCTCTGTAACTTTTTCTCTCTTCTTTTAGTGTGCAGGATCGACGAACGCAGAATATCATTAGTAAAAACCAACAATCTAATGGGTTCTACACTGTGGATGTTCTCCCACAGTTCGCTCCTCTGTTAATTCTATTGATTGGCATCGGCATCTCGAGCATGCTTCTCTCCCAATTCTCAAGAAAGTTTTTCTCGATCTATCCCTCACTAACTTCACATGCGAGCCTTAAATCCTCGGCAAACATCGTTCTTCTTTTCTCCCTCATTATACTCGGAACAATTCACTTTTTGTTTTAGTTCATTCTAATATTTGGGGACCTTATAAAATGACGAGTATTTCTGATTATCGTTATTTTCTTATATTTAATGATGATTACTCTTGCATGACCTGGTTATTCTTACTTTGTGATTGTTCTAAACTCACTCGTATGTTTCGTGCTTTTATTGTTGAAACTCGTACACAATTTTCCAGCTTTATTAAAGTGTTTCGAACCGACAATACGCGTAAATACACGAGTCATGCGTTTAATAATCTATATACTTAGTTCAGGATCATTCATCAAACCTCATGTACTCATACCACCACCCCCTACTCCAACAAAATGGTGTTGCTGAGAGCAATAAATTGTCACATTCTTGAGGTCGCTCGCACACTTATGTTTCAAATGTAGGTTGTCAAGTTTTATTCTCATTTCGCGATTTCTAGAGCTTCTTATCTCATCAATCGCATGTCCTCCTTCATTCTTAACTACGACACTCTCGTCAGTCTTTTATTCCCCTCCACACATCCCTTTTTAGTCATGCCTCATGACTTTGGTTGCACCTGTTATGTTCACTGTCTTGGTCATTCCGCTAATAAACTCGCTCCTTGTGCTACCAAATATATGTTTATTGGCTACTCTCGCACTTAGAAAGGTTGTGTCTGTTATTCTCACATCGATTACATGGTAGTTACATCTACGGATGTGACCTTCCTTGAATATTAGCCTTTTCACTCTTCCCTTACGGCCTCTCCTGCACCTCCAACAATTTCTTGTTATGTCGTCCCTGTTAACTCAACTCTACCACCGCTTCTCCCACCCCGGTGACCAAACCCTCTAAACCGCCACTTGCTCGTGTGTACACTCATCTCTCTCATCATTTCGACGTTCTATGGCAGTTACCCCTACTAATAATATCGCACAGCCTAAGGATCTGACACCAGCGTCCACTGCTCACACCTATCTAATTATGAGTTATTGCATCTCCTACCTCCGGTGTTTCACAAATTTGCAAATTCTTTTCATCTATTTCCACCCCGACCACTTTGTAGGAGGCTCTTCAGCATTCGTGATGACTGATGACGGACGGCCATGGATGAGGAAATGGTTGCTTTTTGGTTCAATCAGACTTGTGACCTTGTCCCTCTTCCTTCTGGCCAGATTTGTGTGGGATATAAATGGGTCTTCACCATCGTATATTCTTGATGAGACGACTGAACGTCTAAAATCTCGTCATGTAGCTTATGATTTTACTCAGCAACATGAACTTGATTACAACGAGACCTTCTCACCTGTCGCAAAACTGAATATTGTTTATCTTGATCTCCCTAGTTGTTCATCGATAGTTGCAGTTGCATTAATTGGATGTCAAAAATGTCTTTCTAAATAGCAGTATTGTGGATACCGGCTGACATGCTAGACATGTCGGCCGACACGAAGGTTTGGGAGGTAAAACATCGCGAAACCATTTTAAAATCTGGTTGTGGCGTTTTGAAAAAAATGGGCTGAAATGTTGGTTTTAACCGACATACCGGCCCCAAAAAACGGGCATATCGCCTGTTTTTTTAATTGATTTTTTTTAATTAAACATGACTGTTTTAACTCCTCCGCTATTTTAACTCTCCCCGGCCCCGCTCATTTCACTTCACACCGCCGCTCCTGCCCTAGCTCTCCCTGTCGCTCCTGTCATAGCACTCTCTCACACACGGTCGGCACTCTATCTCTCTGATTCTTTCTTCTCCCTACTCACTAGTGCTCTCTGATTTTTTGGTTCTCTGGTGCTCTCTAGCTCGCTCGTGCATTCCCTCTCTCGCGCGATGTCGGCACTTTATCTCTTTGGTTCTTTCTTCTCCCTGCTCGTTGGTGCTCTCTAGCTCTCTGGTTCTCTGGTTCTCTGCTGCTCTCCCTCTCTAGCTCGTTGGTTCTCTGGTTCTTTCTTCTCCCAGCTCGCTGGTGCTCTATAGCTCTCTGGTTCTTTGGTGCTCTCCCTCTCTAGCTCACTGGTGCTTTCGATCTCGGCACTCTCTCGACTGGTGCATTCCTCTCCCTACCTCCCCTCTCATTCTATCATTCTATATTTTGGATTTTTTATGTTGGTTGATGTGCTAGCTGCTGTTATGCTATCTTGTTGCCTTGCACCCTACTGCCATATTGGCCAGCTGCTCGACTGCCTTGCTCCATGTTGCCTTATTTTCTGGCTGTACTATGGTGGCTTCCTTGTGGGTTGTTGCAATCAATGACCCGTTTAGTTGTTGGTGGTTGTCTTGTTGCCTTATTAGTTCAGCAAGGCATGGTGGTTGGCTTGTGCCTGACTTGCTGGTTGTAGCATGGTGGCTGCCCTGTTGCCTTAGTTGTCATATTAGTTGCTGCCTTATTTTTATGACTTGTTTATTAATCAACAAATGATTTGAAATAGTCATATTAATAGTTATTTATCCAACTTTATTTTGCAATCAATGATGCATGTATATCCAATCACATTTTTAGTTGTCTTGATATTTTGTGCATTTTGATAAATAAAAGGTGAGATGCTTTGAAAGTTTGAATGATACTTGAATGTTTTGTTCATTTTGTTGGATACTTTGAAAATTTGAATGATAGTTATAACTTTGTATACTAGTATACTACTAAGGATGCAAAATATTGTTGGATAAATAAAATATTGCGTGAATAATATAAAAGATATCTGAAGATTTAACGATCTAATGAAGTTATGTGCCTTTTCTGATGTTGATTTTTTTTCAACTAGTAATTTTTCTCGTGATATAGTTATGTAAAATATTTTTTTTCATTTCATCCAACTAAAATTAATTTCATTTATTGCCCTATTAGAATGGCTTCTTCTGCTGGATCAAGTGAGGTTCTCGTATCACTAATAACAACCGAATGAGATAAGTTCTGGGCATTTGGTGAGCAGTTGGTTGCAAACGACATCAACCGAATCAAATGCAACTACTGCAAGCAGACAGTGAATAGTGGAATTACACTTTTCAAGCATCACTTGGCTGGGTGGAAGTGTAATGTTAAGTCATGGTCTCAGGTTCCTGCCGACATTAAGGCTAAGGCGGAGTCAGCCCTAAACTCAAATTTAGAGAGCTAAAAGTGCTAAGTTTCAAGCAATCTTGAATGAGGTGGTTGTTGGAGGAGTCCATGATGATCAAGAAGAGGACACTAGCATACGTAGGAGCACAGGTTCAAAGGGCCCAATGGACCAATTTGTCCATTCAGCTGTCAAGTCTAACAAGGGAAAAGATTCTCAACAAAGCATGATAGAGAGTAAGTACAAAAAGAAAGCCAAAGATGATGTTGTCGTGTACATAGGTAAATAGGCATATGAAAACGGGATGTCGTTTAACGTCATATGTAATTCATCCTTCCAGCAGATGACTCGTGTCAATGGGTTATGCGGACCTGGCATGAAGATCCCAACATTTTATGAGTTGAGATACAAAATTTGCGAGGGGAGGTGGAGAGGACTAAAGAAATGTAAGGCACATTCACGCAGACCTGCAAATTGAATGGTTGCATTATCATGACCGATGCGTGGACAAATCGGAAGGGTAGGAACGTGATGAATATCATTATGCATTGTAGTTTCGGAGTGGCATTCTGGCTTTCGAAGAATATCTCCTCCACACACGATGGAAAGTTCATATTTAACTTCTTGGATGAGGCTCTTGATAGCCCTGAGAGCCCAGGAGAGGACGGTATCTTGCATATTATAACGGATAGCGCGTCCAATAATATGGTTGTTGCAAAGCTTATGACTTTGAAAAGGCCTAAGATTTTTTGGACTTGTTGTGCGGATCACACTATTAATCTACTATTACAAGATATAGGAAAATTGAAGCCAATAAAGACTGTTATCTCCTTGGGCCGCCAACTCTTTATTTTCATCTATGGTCACACCAACTTTCTCGACATGTTTAAAGAGTCAACAAAGGACTTGGACTCTTATGAGCTTATTCGATCAGGTGTGACTAGATTCGCTACAGCGTTTCTATCTTTAGATAGCATCTTAGAGAAGAAGAATCAATTGAGGGGTCTATTCACATCTATAAAGTGGGCAACAACAAAGTTGGTCAGTAGTGCCGGGGGAAATCAGGTAAAACTATTGCATCTTTATTCATTTTATTTAAAATATATGTATTGAAATTTGTTCTTTATAGTGTTTTCTTAATAATTTATTTTGCATATGATAGGCTGCAATGATAGTGATAAGCACTACATTTTGGGCGAATGTCAAGCTGGTTGTTGGTATATTCACACCATTTGTGAATGTTTTGAGAAGAGTTGACGGGGATACACCATCCATATGATGGTTATTTGGGGATATCAAAAAAGCTAGGGAAGAAGCTATTGTTCTCGATCACTAAGAGAACAAATATCTTCATATATGAAAGTTAATTGATAGCAGATTGGAGAAGAAGATGAGCAGCCCTCTACACCTTGCAGGTTATTACTTAAACCCAAATTTTTATTATTTTTGTCGAGTGAAGATTGAACAGCTCTCTGCACTTTGCAGGTTATTAATTAAGCTCATATTTTTATTATTCCCGTCAAGTGGAGATTGAGGCTGACGGAAGGTTTATGAGTGGTTTTGTCGAGTGTCTCTCAAGGATATATAGGAAAGATCCTTCTACACAGAATCACATCAGTGCTGAGTTGGATGTTTACCAATACCAACAAGGGTTATTTGGTAAAGAGATGGCAAAGAGACAGCTACAAAATCTCAACTTAAATCCAGGTGTATTTTAATATATATTTATTAACTTTAATGATGTATTTAATTATTTATGTATAATAATTAATACATTGTATTGTCATTTTAATTTTCACAGTACACTGGTGGAGGCTTAACGGTGTTGATACGTCATACCTAAAAACTATGGCTATGAAAAAATTTTAAGTCTGACTACTTCATCCTCTGGATGTGAGAGAAACTGGAGCACCTTCGAGATGATATACATTAATTTAGTTATTTAGTTCAATATTAGTATCTTATTATATGATTGTATGCATTTTTTAACTTTTTTAAAATTTTGTAGATACATTCTAAAAAGAGGAATAAACTTGATAGCAAAATATTGAACGATTTAGTATTTGTAAAATTCAATGCTTTGCTGAAGTCGAATATTCAGAGACATCTCGAGATCCATTAGCAACTAAGAATTTTGATTCTGGAATGGTACAAGAGTGGATGGTGAATGTTGATCCTGAGAAGGATGAAAATGAAGATGACGATGAAGTCTTTCCTGCAGAGGGGCTGACATGGGCGCAAATTGGCAATATAGTCGACGCTAATCATGATGAAAGAAGACCACAAAGACTAGTTAAAAGAAAAGAAGTGGGAATTAGTTATTGTAGAAAAAGCTCCAAACCTTGTATATACTTCTTGAATTGATAATTACAAGTATGAATACATTTATATAGGAGAAGAAGAAAGAGAGAAATCTCAATCCAAGATGTGTGACTAATACAAATAGAGAGAGAGAAGAGAGAAGAATGGGCCCCTAGATGGGCCCTAAAGTAGGCTTTTCTAACACTCCCCCGCAAGCTAGAGCGTACAAGTCGTAGGCACCAAGCTTGGATAAAAACTGGTAGTATAGTGGCCGGGAGAGAGCTTTAGTCAGGATGTCAGCAACTTGGCTTACAGCAGGAACATGCTCTAAATCTATCTTCTTTGCCTGTACCTTTTCTCGGATAAAGTGACAGTCAACTTCAATATGCTTAGTGCGTTCGTGAAAGACTGGATTCTTGGCAATATGGATTGCCGCTAGACTGTCACAAAATAGGATCGCTGGTGATGAGAGACGAACACCCAAGTCTCTCAAAAGGCTCTCAAGCCAAGTTAACTCGGAAACAACAGCAGTCATAACGTGGTACTCAGCTTCAGCAGAAGAGCGAGCAATCACATTCTGTTTCTTACTACGCCAGGTTATGAGATGTCCACCGAAGTAGGTACAAAAATCTGTGGTGGAGCGTCTATCATCAATGGACCCGGCATAGTCAGAGTCAGAGTATGCGACACGAGATAAAGATGTGGATGGCTTGTACACAAGCCCTTGTCCTGGAGCGTTCTTGAGATACCGAAGAATACGCTCGACAGCTTGAAGGTGAGATGTCCCCGGGGCATGCATAAATCGACTCACGACTCCTATGGCAAAGGAGATGTCTGGTCGAGTAACTATAAGGTAGATCAGTTTCCCAACCAGACGTCTGTAGTATTCCGGATTCGTACGCAGCTTATCGGAGTCAGAGCTATGGGCCGATAGCCTGTGATTAGCGTTCATTGGAGTATTCGTAGGTTTGCATCCCGAATAGCCAGCATCATGAAGAAGGTTCATACAACACTTCCTTTGGGATAATACAAGACCATCAGGCCGTCGTGCAACCTCAAGCCCGAGAAAATATCGTAGGTTACCAAGATCTTTGGTCTGAAAGTCGGAGTTCAACTGTTGTTTGGTATGTTGTATCCCTGTAGTATCGTCGCCAGTAATGAGGATATCGTCAACATAGACAAGTAGAATCACTGTTCCGGTTGGCCAGTGTCGAGTGAAGAGAGAGAAGTCAGCCGAGCTCCTAGTGAAGCCAATATCGCGAACTACCGTGTTGAATTTGTCAAACCAAGCGCGCGGGGACTGTTTGAGATCATAAATAGATTTCTGAAGATGACAAACCCGAGACTCCCCCTTGGTCTCAAACCCGGGAGGTTGATGCATATAAACAGTCTCCTGGAGATCACCATTGAGAAAGGCGTTCTTAACATCCAGCTGATAAAGAGGCCAATGAAGGTGAACAGCCAAGGAAAGAAGAACTCGGACTGTATTCAATTTGGCCACTAGAGAGAAAGTTTCCTTATAATCAAGGACATGTTGCTGAGTAAAACCCCGGGCCACGAGGCGGGCCTTTAGACGCTCAACGGTGCCATCCGCCGCATGTTTAATAACAAAGATCCACTTGCAGCTAACACGAGATTGACCTACAGGAAGAGGAACCAGATCCCAAGTTCGGTTGGCCCAGAGAGCCTGTATTTCATCTTCCATGGCCGCCCGCCATCCGGGGTGGTGAAGAGTCTCCTGTACAGAATTAGGGGTGGAGATAGAGGATAAAGAGAGAGCACTCTGACGGAGTTCCGGAGAGAGGCGGTGAAGAGAGACAAAGTTGGTCATCGAGTGGACAGTGGAAGCAGTTGTCGGATCCGCAAGTTGCAAAGCATCATTAGAGCGCGGCAGCTCTCGTAGGGTAGTAGACGAGGGAGGACGTCGAGTGTACACACGAATGACTGGTGGTGTAGGTGGTTTAGGTGGGATGGGTGGGGGAGGTAGAGTTGGGATGGTGGAATTGGCGGGGATAACAGGTCGCGGGAGAGGTGGCGGAAGAGGAGGGGCAATAGATTGAGTAATACGGCTGATGTTCGAGGAAGGTGACATCAGCAGAAGTAACCACCTTGTGATCCGTGGGAGAAAAACAAATGTAGCACTTCTGAGTTCGAGAATAACACACAAACATATATTTAGTGGCACGGGGAGCAAGTTTGTCAGTGGACGGACCAAGATGATGAACAAAACATACACAACCAAACACGCGTGGGGTGATGGAGAATGGAGGTTGGGAGGGGAAAAAGAGATTGAAGGGAACCGCAAAATTGAGGATAGATGAAGACAGGCGGTTAATAAAAGTGCAAGCGGTTGAAACCGCAAAATTCCAATATTGTTTTGGAACATTCATCTGAATCATAAGGGAGCGGGTGACCTCGAGCAGGTGTCGATTCTTGCGTTCAGCAATGCCATTTTGTTGGGGGGTATAGACACAGGAGGTCTAATGGATGATCCCAGACTCCGCACAGAGGTGAGAGAAGGTATGACTAGTGTATTCTCGGGCATTATCGGTGCGGAGGGTTTTAATGATTGTGGAGAACTGGTTGCGAGTTTCAATAAAGAAGGTACGGAATACACCGGGTAATTCAGAGCGGTCACGGAGGAGATACAGCCAGGTCACCCGAGAGTAGTCATCGACAAATGTGACAAAGTAACGGTATCCAAAAATACTGGTAATTTTGTAAGGGCCCCAAATATCGGAGTGAACAAGATTAAAGGGAGCAGGACGCCGAGAAGGATGTGGTGAGAACGTAGAGCGATGATGTTTCTCATAGATACAGGACTCACACGTGAACTCATGGAAGGACACGTCTGGGAGAGATTTTTTGAGGATGTTTAGAGGAGCATGACCCAGACGTCGATTCCAGTCAACGAAGCTAATAGACGACAACACCGTTGGGGGAGACGGGTTAAGGACATAGAGACCATTCGAGAGATGCCCTTTTCCAATGATGGTTTGCGTCTTGCGATCCTGCACAACACACGAGTTAGAAGAAAAATAACAGCACAATCGAGGTCAGCAGTGAGTCGGCCAATAGGGAGAAGGTTGAACGGAGAGCCCGGAACATGGAGAGTCGAGCGAAGAGTAATGGAGGGAGTGAGGTGAATATCTGCAGCAGCAGAGACGGGAAGTGTGTCCCTACTAGCAACAGTAATGAACTGGGGATGCACGGAGTTCAAATATTGTGGTGGTTTCTGTGATGTAATGTGGTGAGAGGCCCCGGAATCCAAAATCCAGGATGAGTTGTGAGCAAGGCAGGAGGTACCACCATCGGAAACAGACACCACAGAGCCCGGAGGACAGCCGATCATTATGCAGGGAGAAGTCCGCAGCGGTCACGGTGACAACGCACCAGCGGCAAGAAACGGCCACGACCAGCGCAGTAATAACAGAGGTCGCGGCGGCTAGAAACAAGCAGGCTGCGTGGTTAGGAGAAGACCGCAACAGAAGTAAACACCTGGCGAATAAGGAACGAGACCGGGCGGATAGAAACAAACTGGGCCAAGGTAAGCACGGCCTTAGCGGGTCGAGAAGCGGCAATGGGAAAAAAAACGGGAAGGAAGTCGCCGCGAGAAAGACCAGGCCGCAGCGAGAAGGAGCAGTCTGCGCGGTCACACCAGCGATTAGGCAGATCGCCACCAAAATGCGGAAAGGGAAGTCCGCACGGTCAGGTGGACAGTCGCGGATAGAGAGAGAGGAGAACTCGCACTGGAAAGGAAAGGTCACAGCGGCAAGCAAGATACTGCGAGCTAGGAACTCGAGCGGTCAGGACACGAGACCGCGAGTAAAAACAACCCAAAGCAGAACCGCAGTGGACAGGAAGAGAGCCCGCAGCGGGAAGACAAAAAGGTGGTCCGCGCGGGTAGAGCAAACGACGAGGCGAGGCTGCGAGAAGAGGCCGCGAGAAGAGAAGGCAGGTCGCGGCGAGAGTCCAGAAACAACCACGCGAGGCGAGAGGAGAGGAACTCGGGGCGGACAAGAGAAGAGCCCGCTGGGGTGAAGAAAAACAGCAAGGAGACCGCAGCGGACAAAAGGAGAGTCCGCGGCGGATAAGAGAGGTGGGCCCCACGTGTCAAAGCAGAAGATGGCTATAAGAAGCCTGAGGAGGGTGGAACCACGGAGAGGGAGAGGAGAAGCGGATGCAGAATGAGTAGGCTGCAAAAGCCGCACGGATAAGGGAAGACCGGACAGACCCGCAGTCCGCAGAAGAGGACCCGCGGAGACAGGCGGGTAGGCGGGTAGGAGGGAGACCGCAGAGCAAGCTGCGAGCAGGAAGGAGAGCGGGCTGGGCGGTCAAACAAGGGGAAACCGCAGGCTTCGAACCTGGCTCTGATACCATGTAGAAAAAGCTCCAAACCTTGCATATACTTCTTGAATTGATAATTACAAGTATGAATACATTTATATAGGAGAAGAAGAAAGAGAGAAATCTCAATCCAAGATGTGGGACTAATACAAATAGAGAGAGAAAAGAGAGAAGAATGGGCCCCTAGATGGGCCCTAAAGTAGGCTTTTCTATCAGTTATCAAAGAAGGGCAAAGAGAAAAGTATTTGAGGTGGTTGAGGGAGATCTAGAGGGTTCATCAGATGAAGAACATATTCTATCTACTCTGCCGACTATAGATGAGTATTTAAGTTATGAAAAATGAGGTATATTTGAAATTTGATTTTTGGAATTTTGGTCTTAAAATCACTAGTTTTACAAATTTTCATTTTTAAAGTGTTGTATGTTAGATGTTACATATAGCTTTTAATATTTAAAAGTTCAATATGTTGTATAATAGGTAGTATTGTCACATGTATAAAAAATAACATTTAAATAACCGACATGAAAACTCAAACCGACGTGTTTCCGACATCCGACATCTGCAACATTGCTAAATAGTGATCTCGTTGAGATTGTATACATGCAACAGCCTCTCAATTTTGAGACCACGGGGGAGTCCCTTGTATGTCACCTCAAAAAATCCCTTTATGGTCTCAAATAGTCTCCTCAAGCGTGGTTTGACAAGTTCAGTTGGGTTGTTCGTGGTGTTGGGTTTACTCGAAACTCGGTCTATTTCTCTTTATTCACTTGTCATTTTCTGACAGGCACGGTGATTCTTTTGATGTATGTTAATGATATTTTGATTACGGATGATGATCTCAAAGGAATACACATGATCAATAAGTACTTGACCTCTACTTTACAGATTAAAGATCTGAGAAATTTTTGGTATTTTCTTGGTATCGAGCTAGCCAGGTGTCCTGATGGACTTTCCCTATCTCAACGGAAGTACTGTCTTGACCTTTACGGCGATGGATACTCTGGATGCAAGCTTGCTGACACATATATGGATATCAATCACATGCTCTGCGCACATGCGTCCGACTCTGATCTACTCCTCCCAAACCCAAAGTATTATCGTCGTCTTGTAGGGAAGTTAATTTATCTTACAGTTATAAAACATGATATATATTTTTTATCATTGGGGTTGTCAGTCGATTTATGCATACTCTGTGAATCTTTCTCCCCTATACATTTAAGCGCATCCTCTGATATCTGAAGAATACTCCTAGACAAGGGCTTGTATGCAAGCCCTCATTTTCCTTATCTCTTATTAACTATTTTGATTCCGATTATGTTGGTTATTAGATTTTGAAATTTTCTTACAACCATATTTTTATAAATAAGGTGTCTTGTGACATCTAATTTGATTACTGAATTACCAATTGAATAATTTGAATCTTAAAAAACTTCAGGGTCTGTTTCGACGGAATTGAGATCCTGGAATTGAAGGGCTCATTCCAATTTTATTTTTGTTTGCGTGCTTGAACGTTATAATTGGAATTCTAATGAATTACGTGGAATTCAATTTAAAGTTTTAAAATAAAGTCAATTCATTACAATCTATATAAAAATTGGTTAAATCCGGATACGGTGCATTTTCGCCCAATAGTGCAGTTTTTTCAAAATGGCGCCCGTTTTCGCCAGGGCGCGCGTTTTTTTGCCCGCACGCGTGTTTCTCACCCATACGTGTGTTTCTCGCCAGCGCGCGTATATTTCGCTCAGGTGGGCCTTATTTCCCTAGGGCACATGTTTTTTCGCCACTGCGCGCTTTCTGCCCAGGCTTGCAGGTTTCTCTACTGGACGGGTGTTTTTCGCTCGGGTGCGCGTTTTCAACTGTGCGCACGTTTATGCTCGGGTGCACAACGTTTTCGCCCGGGCGCGCACCTTTTCTATCGACCACAGTTTTTTCCAGGGCGCTCTTTTTGTACCCAATCGCTCGTTTTGTGCTCAGGCACGCGCTTTGGCCCCGGGCAGTCGTTTGTGCCCGGGAGAGCATTTTGCGCTCTGGGCGCATTTTTCCACAGGACTCGCATTTTTTGCTCGAACGAACATTTTTTCTCCAGGGCATGCATTTTTTATCGGGGTGCGGATTTTTCGCCCGGGGACACAACTTTCACCTAAGCGCATGATTTTCGCTCGGGAGCGCGTTTTCTCCTGGGCGCGCATTTTTACGCCTGAGCACGCATTTTTCGCCTGAGCGAGTGAATGTTAGATTTTTTATAATATTTGTTTGAAAATATTTGATTCTTCATCGTCAATAATAAAAATAATAATTCTTAGATTATATTTTACAAGCCAAATTGATCAATTACACAATGTTATTTAATTCTATATATTGAGGGAACATTATAATTGGAATTAGACGAATTCAGATTCTTCAATTGGAATTGATGTCAATTCCAATATCGAATTTCAATTACATCCAAATGAATGAACCCTTAGGGTCAATTCATTTAGATAGACTTTGGGTCCTAGAATTATAATTAGAGGTCATTTTCACTTGAATTTGATCTCTATTTCCAACTCCGAAGCTTCAATTCTGCCCAACCGAACGGAGCATTTTGATATATTTCAAGAAGGTCAAGAGAGAAAAATAGCACAGACAACAAAAAAATCATAGGAAAAACACAATGGAAAACACTAAAGATATTAAAAAAAATGAAAGATTTGTTCTAAGGATGATGAGATAAAATCCACCAAAGAGATAGAAGATCCATCATTAAGATTCGCCACCAAAGATGTTAAGGGAAAATACAATTTATGGTTGTGGGCGAGGATGAATCACTTGGCAAAGAGGAAGTTAATAGTCATAGTTATAGAATTCCTGCTTAGATTATGTTTTACATAACAAATGAACAGTAAAATTGATCAATTACACATTATTCTTTAATTATATATATTGAGGGAATATTATAATTGGAATTAGACGAATTCAGATTCTTCAATTGGAATTGATCTCAATTCCAATATCGAATTTCAATTACATCCAAATGAATGAACCCTTAGGGTCAATTCATTTAGATAGAGTTGGGGTCCTAGAATTATAATTAGAGGTCATTTTCAATTGAATTTGATCTCTATTTTCAACTCCGAAGCTTCAATTCTGCCCAACCGAACGGAGCATTTTGATAGATTTCAAGAAGGTGAAGAGAGAAAAATAGCACAGACAACAAAAAAATCATAGGAAAAACACAATGGAAAACACTGAAGATATTTTAAAAAAAAAGATGCAAGATTTGTACTAAGGATGATGAGGTAAAATCCACCAAAGAGATAGAAGATCCATCATTAAGATTCGCCCAAAGATGTTAAGGGAAAATACAATTTATGGTTGTGGGCGAGTATGAATCACTTGGCAAAGAGGAAGTTAATAGTCATAGTTATACAAACTTGAACATCAGCTTAGATGACCATTAGTTACAAAAAATCATTTGCAAATATTCCCGATTTTTTAACAGTTCTTGGCCATGAAATCTAGAATTCGGCAATGTATAACAGGGCATTTTGTTCATTTACTATTTTTTATTCAGATATTTTGCAAGAAATTGTAGGAATATTTTTATTTATATTACAAAATAATATATATTTTTCGCGTTTTGAAAACAGTTAATAATAATAACAAATCAGATCATGAAAAACAAGATTCTAAAAAACGTGTATAAACAGAAGAGGTGACAAATAAAATTCAAAATAGTATATAGATTAGAATCGAGTCTGGATAAGGCATGTGATCACTGCCCTAAAGAAGTTGCACTACCCACCGGCACGGCTATCAACTGATGTTCACTTCTCCAAGGTACAACACCCGGCTAAATCCTGAAACTCCGATGTGCGCGGACACCGAAGAAGAGCAGAGCACCCGAACTCCCACTTGATGAAGCAAATGTGAAGAAAATGAAATCACAAAGAAGATAGTCGTATGAAAGAAAGACCGAGCCAATGAATATTTAGATAGCGTACATAAAATAAATCGGAAAATCTCCTATATAGATGTCTCATAAAACGGCAAGAAATTTATCACGTAATAAATTTCAACGGTTATAATAAGCAAGTTTTAATCATGCAAGTGAACATTGGATTTTCAACATAAAATATTAATGTTGAGAAACGAGTGAAAGAAACAGTTAACAAAAAAAACACACCGTTGCATAAAGAGAGAAGTCGATACAGGTTGCGCCGAATTCAAGTCGACGCACGTCAAGTACTTATCGACGTAACTCACGTCGAATCAAGTCGGCGGAAAACAAATGGACGCAAGCGTCGAGTACAATTCGACGCAAGGAGGGGATGTCGACGCATGCGTCGAGTACAATTCTACGCATGTCGACGCAAGCTGGAGAAGTCGACGCAGCACAGTCGACGCAACTCGGAGAAGTCGATGCATGTGTCGAGTACATTTTGACGCATGTCGACGCAAACTGAAAAACTTGAGAAATTAAAAGTTCACCCTTTCCATTATGAAAGTTTCCCTCCAAATATTTGGTTTACCTCCATTGTTTTTGGAGTTTTTTCATCAATTATGAAGAGCTCAAACCCCAAACACCAACATGACTCCAATAAAACATTTAAAATTTAATGTTTTAGGAATAAAATTTCTAACAGAAAGTGGGCTAGATTCTACACAACTTACATACCCTAGTCTTCGCTTCATATGAAAGAATATCCAATTTTTCCAATGAATAAAATCAGAAGACACAAGTTCGCTCTCAATTTTTGCTGATTTGTGTTTACAAGCTATGAATCTTTGTTTTAGTATCTAAAAACCAAACATTTCTTTATGATTTTATGCAATTCCAATAATCAAATTAGAATTTGCAAAATCATATTCTTCTCATTGAAGTGATTTAAGCCCATTCACCAAGGAGCATATCCTATAATTTTGCAAGTAAAATAGAATAGATCAAAAACCTTAAAATAGAATAGATCAAAAAACGAAAAATTTTACCAATCGATTCAGAGTGTACTCCAAGTCCGGCGGTGCGCACTCCCTCGTCAAAATCTCGGCCGCATCGCCGCTGCCACTGTCTTCGACTACATCGCTACTTCCACAACGATCGACTGTGGTCAGCTCCACCGCGTTATTTTGATTGGAACCCCTCATTCGAACCATCGAACGGCCTCTCGACGAAGATCCGCAGATCAAAATACAACTTCTCAAGCTGAGCAGGGGACGGCTAGAAAGAGGCCGTAGCGAATCAGGAGCAACGGAGGGAGAGCAGGTGAGTCGAGGCAGCGAAAACATGTTCGCTCCCGGACTGATCGAAGAAAATAGGAGAGAGCAACTTCGACGAGAACCAATTGTTTTTTTTAAGCAGAGCGGACAGGTTTCAAATTCTGCTTAAATGATTTTAAATGCAGAAAATTTTGCTCGTCACTTCTCACTAGTGAGCTGAAGGAGTGAGGATTTTTGCTCAAAATTTTGTTTTGTTTTAGAATTTTATAAGGTCTTGAAAATGGAACAGGGCATCGAACTGACAGAGGAAGAGTTTCAATTGGTCTAACCAGTTTAATCGGGTTTGAACCGTTATATATATAATATATCAAAATAATGGAAATACGTATAACACGTATTTCCAAATGTACATATGAGACTCGCCGGCCATGAACGTGCGTGATAGCGGGGAGGCCGGCGGCTGCAAGCTCGCCAGCCACCGGCCCCCTCGGCTCGTTGGCGTCCATTTCTCTTGACTCATGAAAATGAAATCAGATGCTTGATGAATTTGAAGACCAAAAAAATACGGTCTCATTCCAAGATCAGTCAAATCATAGCATTGCATCATGCTTTCTTTGAATTTTTGGAGTTCATTTGGACAAGATCCTGTGCATCTCTTTTTGATTTGAAACATACCTCAATGTTGGAATGTTTCCTTCCCTTGCTTATTCTTTCATCCTCATCTACATTCTTTAGTAGTAACATAAAAATCCCTCATCCACCTCAAACCCCTCATCCGAAAGGCTCTCCAAAACCTGCTGACCGAATTAGAGTTGTAACATAAAAACTCAAAATATTTTGCACTAATAAGTATTCATGCATATTTTCTCCATCTCTCTCTTCTGCTTCTTTACTCTCTTTGTCTGTGCTTTGTGCGGGAATAAATGCGTTTTTTGAGAAAACCGTGTGGACGGTCCGAAAGGACAACTCATACCAATAAATAGAACTACATGCGTTTTGACTCACAAAATTTAACCTTAGATGAGTTTTTGACATAAATGATGGCTCTTTATAATTTCCAAATGAAAAAGATTTGACAATTAAATATCACTAAGTTTTAAAATAAAGTAATCTGATAAATATTAATAAATACGATGACATTTCTAATCGGCTATCAGAACAATACTCTGCGTGAAACCTTTCTCCCGCCTCCAAGTAGATTAGTCTTCCCGTTTCACTTTAGCGCGAGTTCGTCGAGCACTTAGTGCATTTTCTCCTCGAGCACAATTCAGCGCCTGCTCTTCCTTTCTTCTTTTGGGTCATCGTCGGTCTCTGCAGGAAAATGCATCCATTACAATTCGGAATTGATTGTATGCCTCCTATCAAGAGTACAGTTGTTGGCCACAGTAGGAAAATGCTGGAATTGGTTGTATGCCGGACAGCAGCAGTTCGAGTATAAGCAGCAGCTGGATTGATTTCTAGACTGCTGGAAATGGTTCCAGGTGTCTGGCAGCTGCTCTGTGAAGGTAGGCGGGGAGCTTGGAGGCTCTTGGAGGCCTCATATCTTCATCTAAATTATGATAATGAGAATTTTAAGATCTATGTTTCGAAAAAATTTGGAATGATAAATTAATGAAAGAGAATTTTGGAGGAATGAATGTCATCTATCAAGATAAAGTAATTTAAAATTATTAGGTTATTAGGACATGTACAACATAGATAGAAAATGCATCCATTAAACAAATAATAAAATTATCTATTTGCATTTGGAAGACCTTGCAGAGACATTCGCTACTCTATGAAGGTATAAAATGAGATTAAATCCTACAAAGTGTATTTTCGGGGCCAGTAAGGGAAAATTTCTTAGTCATCTACTTACCCCCGAAGATATCGCCCCAAATCTAGACAAAGTGAAAGCCATACTCGGTATGGCACCCCCTTGATCTCCGAAAGAAGTTCAGCGGTTAGGGGGGACGTTAGCAGGTCTAAGCAGGTTTCTCTCCAGGGTGAGAGATAAAAAAGCTCCTTTCTTTAGGACGCTTCGAGGAGCTTTGAAGTTTGAATGGACGTAAGAGTGTGATGAAGCTTTCGAACATCGGCTTCCTCATCTACCACTTCTTTCATGCATAAGTCTTCCAATTTTCATTGGTGAACAATACAAATATTGGAGTATTAAAATGAAGACAGTGCTAGATTTACAAAATATGTTGGACTATTAAATATCTTTTACAATGTATCATTTTATATTTATTAATAATATTTTATTTTATATACTATGCGATTTTATTTTGCAATATAAATAGTTCATTTTTTTCTATTTGTTGTGTTATTTTTCTAATTTTATAACATATAATTATAGTTAAGATATATAAAAATAAAACTTTTATTCATAAAATATAGAAATCCGATATTTTAAAATATCTTTGACATTTGACATGTCTCCGACTTCCGTTATCCCACATTTAAAAACTTAATCTGATATATCGCCGACATCTGATATTTAAAACATTGCTTTCAATTGTTGCAAAGTTATTATTAATAACAAAATGATGGTAGACATATGTTATTAACTACATCCAAAATCAAGATTAATCACAATATGTATATATATTTTTTATCCTAAATTCTAAACCCTAATACATATGTATATGTGTGTGTGTGTATATATATATATATATATATATATATATATATATATATATATATATATATATATATATATATATATATATATATATATATATATATGTGTGTGTGTGTGTGTGTAAATTATATTTATATATTTATATGTATATACTATATACAAATATATAATAACTGTTGCGGTCTAACTCGACATCCCGGTCGGACTAGAATATCAGGACCGCCTTAGCTCTCGGAACCGTTGAGCGCGCACACAGTCAATGAAGTAGATTGGTCGTACACAAAATTTCAACGTGAAAAAACTCCTCAACCGGGTAAAACACCACGTGACCGGATCCATGTCGGTCAAAGTCCATTATTTCCATGTTGTTACAGCTTGTTTGTTGAATCGAGAGCGACAGACCGCTTCTCGTTACAATTTGAAGATAAGAGAACACTTAGCACTCGGCAGAAGGCAAGCTGTCTCACCCAACGTTTATTATAAATTGCGCTTTGCAGCGATAGGCTTTGTTGGACGTCATGATGGCACTGAGCGCGGGAGCGGGGCACTTGAGTTTGCAGTCGCGGAGGCCTCCTGAAAGCGGAGAGATCAGGGTTTGTTAGGTGGCTCGAATGCGGCTTGGAGATGGCTTGAATGCGCTCGGGAGGGGCTTGAATGTGGCTCGAGTGTTGTTTGTAACACCCCCTATCCGTCACATAGCATATAGCAGTAGGTCCGGCCGGGGCCCGACGCCGTATGCCACGGACAGACCGGGTGGTTACTTATGGAAACCATCCAACCAATCTTAACGTCCTACACAGAGCATTCTAGCGGAAGCAGTTTATAAAAGTTGTATCAAAGAACCCAGCATTAAAGTATGAATGTCCACTAACCAAAATAGGAATGTATACAAATACCAATTAGCCTTAAGGCCTTACAAAATGTTTCACTTGATATTACATGATTTACAAATCACGGCACGCAGGCCGGTCATACATGAATAAAACAGTAAACACTTCCATTTGGGTCTTCGAGGGCCGGCTTCACAAAAAGGGCTTTAGCCCGCTATTGACCGCTTGGTCCCGCAGCACCTGCAAGCAACAAACCACCGCACGGTGGCAAAACAAGGCAACGGTCAGCAATGCTGACCAAATTATAACGATCCCGCCCCCAACTCGGGGCGGCGATGCTCCTTCCCTGCATTTCATTAGCATAAGCGAGCAATACATATATAGCCATTTCATCACAGGCGTTGGCTCGCACGGCCACACGCCCCGTGCACTCAGGGCACATTCTTGGTGAACCGGTCGATGTCACGTCAATTAAAGCCATAGACATTCCGGACTCACCACCGCCACTTTGACGGCCAAACCTATGAGCAATTTGTCTTCCTGGCCTAGGTCATGACAATTTAAGCCATTGACCGCCGAAGACCCTAATCTATGTCAATGGTAAGTGCCACGTGCCTTTAGGTCTCTTTAACCGAACGACATAGAACGGGTATGGTTCCATCTAACTCGTGCTCACATCGCAACGACAATTTAAGCCATTTGCGCGGGTCAAACTTCCACCGAGTCCCATTTCCATCACAAGTCACATAACCCGGTTATGTTCAAGTTGGCTCTCAGGCCACCAAGTTGGCAAGATCTCGTATCCGCCCAGTTTTCCGGGTGCACCTTTGGGTTAGTCCCCAAGGCTCCCTGCTGCAATCTACCGCGTAGAAAACCCGAAAAACAACCAATAGCACGGAGTCTTCTCTAGTATTATGCAATACAACATCACCGATCCAGACCAACATGTCCGGGTAGGCTTCACACATCATGCCTATGTCCGTTCTCGCTTACGGACTCTAAACAACGGGGACTTCACATATCTACCCGAAGGAACGCCTCCAACTCTCCGCAAACTCGCGAGAGCGGGCTTCCTATGCAAAGAAAGAGAGCTACTCATTCTCAAGATGAGGATCGTTACCCTAGCGTTCCTCTTTGGCGTCATTGAAAAGTAATCTGATGAAAAGCACCGCACTAGTTTTGCCTCCGTAGATCCGTAGTCGGCTCGCGATTCGGAGTTCCGAAGCTCCTCCAATGGCCGGATCTAGCTCCTTCCTTCCTTGGCTCTCTACTTTCTCTAAGGTTTTAGAAAGCTAACCACTCATGAAAAGTGAGGGTTTCTAAGTCCAATCCCGGGTATATCCCTTCAGGAACAACCCCCAGTCGTTGGATCTCAAAATAAGGAAACGAACGGCTTTGATTCGGGACTGAAATGCCCAATCTGGACCGAACACGGCCTGGCACACGCCCGTGTCCAGGGTCCTGTGCCTCATTCGCCGTCAAAATCGGCTCGCCTGGAACCTCACACGGGTATCGAACACGCCCGTGTTCGAGCTGACACGCCCGTGTTCCACTTGACACGGCCGTGTGGCCGGCCGTGTACCCCCATCATTTTTCCCCGAAATCAACCCGAGCACTGCACGGGTTCTAGGACACGCCCGTGTCCTTACCCGTGTCACCTCAATACGCCTGGACCCCAGGCCGTTTACACGGTCTCGACACTCGACACTTCATCGAGCGAAGATCGTCGACCTACTGACACGGCCTTGGACACGCCCGTGTCTTAGGTCGTGTGCCTTGTCTCAACACAATGTCGAGACCAAAGTGTCGACTTCCCGGGACGAGTGTCGACACGGGTTGACACGCCCTGTGACACGCCCGTGTCGCAGGCCGTGTGCCATGTCTCGACACTTCGTCGAACGCAGAGTGTCGACTTCGCGGCTAAGTGTCGACACGGGTCGACACGCCCTGCGATACGCCCGTGTCGCAGGTCGTGTGCCCAGTCTCGACACAATGTCGAGACCAAAGTGTCGACTTCCCGACTGAGTGTCGACACAAGCTTGACACGCCCTGGGACACGCCCGTGTCCCAGGCCGTGTGCCTACTGCCAGAACCCAAACTGGCCCAAAACGTCCCCCTTTGCTCCTTTGAGTTTCGGGGCGTTACAACTCTCCCCCTCTTAAAAGAATTTCGTCCTCGAAATTACATAAAGGAAAGACATGTACAAAACCAAAATTTGTACCTGAGCGAAACAACTCCGGATACTCATCAAGCATAGTCTGCTCTCGCTCCCAAGAGAGCTCCTCACGACCGCAATTGTCCCATCGGACCTTGACCATCCTGATCTCTTTATTGCTTAGCCGCTTGACCTCCGAGTCCTCAATCCGCACGGGCTTGACCTTTGTCGTTAGCCCACTATCCACCGGAACTTGATCAACCGCGATCACTTGCGTAGGCTCTTGCACCGCCTTCTGAAGCACCGAAATATAGAATACATCATGTAAACCACTAAGCTCCACTGAGAGCTTCAACCGATAGGCCGCTTCACCAACTCGCTCCAGAACCTCAAACGGTCCAAGGTACCTCGGGTTTATCTTTTTCAACCGCCGCACCCGCGAGACACCCTTGAACGGCTTGATCTTTAAGTATACATAATCGCCCACAGCGAACTCCACGTTCCTGTGCTTGGCATTATAGTACTTTGCTTGCCGGTCCTGAGCGATAAGCAACCTCTCCCGAATGGTTCTCACCAAAGAAGTAGCATCCTCCACTTCCGATCGCTTATACAACTTTGACTCACCCGTTTCTAACCAAGACAACGGCGTGCGACATTTTCTACCATCAGGGTATTCCGATACCACTGAAATACAATCCAACGCGGGCTTCGGCTTTGCAACCTCCACTAGTGTAAAGAATAGTTCTGCACCGGCACGAACCGCCTTCACCACCTGAAGAGCAGACATCAACGTCTTGCTCGACCCCCTTTAAGCCCATAAAAGTCGTCTCACGACTTGCTCCCAGCTTGACTTCCTTGCTACCGCAATCTATATGGGCCTGCTGCTCCGAGAGCCAGTCCATGCCAAATATGACGTCGAACTCCACCAACGGAAGTAAAGACGCCCGCAGGTCGAACTCCTGCTCCCCAATACGAATCTTAACATCGCAGATCCTATCCGCTCGCATCGAACACCCATTGGGCAACAACACATCCAACTTATCATTCGCCATCGAAGAAGGGACTCCGATGCGTGATATAAATCCTTCGGACAAGACGGAGTGTGAAGTTCCCGTATCGAAGAGTGCTCGTGCCGGATTTTCACAAATCAATACAAATCCTAAACAAGCTGTGGTAAGGTAACATGTGCATAACAAGTATTTAAAGAAATTGACTTGCTATAAATTAAACCGTATCTGTCACCACATCAGCTTGTTTGATATCCTCCTGTTGGCCAAGATTGTAGACCCTTGGTTGGTCCGGAGCATAATGGGATGCGGTCGACTCCACCGCCTTTCCCTTCTCATCATAAGTAGCTCCCGGCTTCCTCTCGGACTTAGGACGTCTGCTCCAACAGTCACGGGCAAAGTGCCCCGTCTTTCCACATGTAAAACACGCGCCCGGGGTCCCACTCGTAGTCGCCCCAGAAGCACCAGAAGGAGCTGGACCCGAAGTCCTATGCTTCTTGAAAGACCTCCGATAGCCGGACTTTGAAGTAGTTGGCACTTTAAATTCAGATTTCTTCTCAACCAAGCTTTTCTTTGCTTGTACATTCTTCATGTCCTTCTCCAAGGACCGGACAGTGTTGACCAAGGTTAAGAAACCCTGCGTCATCGGCCCCGAGAGTAGTAATCTCAACTCATCTCTCAAGCCTTCGTAGAAGCGATTAGTCTTGCGCTCCTCATACATGATGGTGGAGCTAGCATATCGACTTAAACGAGTGAACTCATGGAGATATTCATCCACACTCTTCTCACCTTGAACCAACTTCAGAAATTCGTTCTCCAGCGAAATCCTCTGAGTAGAAGGGAGGTATCTTGCTAAGAACAATCCCGAGAACTCTTCCATCGGAACGTCTATAAGTTGTCTACCTCTCAAATGATGCAGCTCCAATCCTTCACACCACATTCTCGCTTCACTGTCCAAAAGGAACGTAGCGATGGTGGTCATTTGCCACTCCTCCGTCTCCGTCGCTGTCATGACTCTCTTCACCCTGGAGAGCCAGTCTTCAGCCTGAGATGGGGTTCCCAACCCCGAGAATAACGGAGGGTTAAAGCTCATTACATGCTTAAGCTGCCTCTCAGTTGCCCTCCTTGGCACCACCGGTTCCACAACCACTTGCTCCACTCTCCTCGGCTCAGCCTCTTGAAGAGGTTCCTGCTCCATCACAGGAGCGGGCTGCTGCGTTTGCCTTGCAGGCTGCGCATTTATCACGGCCAACACCGCTTCAGCCACCAATCGTATGTTCTCAGCCGACAGAGGTGTTGCAGGAGCAACATCCGGTGCACTACTAGCCTTAGAAACTCGGCGTTCTGACGGCCCAACACCACTTCTGGTCACCTATAATGGTACAAAACACCGTTAAGCGACCAAATAAATTGCAAACAACAATTATAGGAACACGCAGGTTCCTCAAACACATGTATATTCATTCCTAAGTGGACATTCATGGGTTCTTTTACTGTTATAACGATGACGCACACAACGTGCTCACCACCCCTTAAAAGAATTCGTCCACGAATTCACTTTAAGCCCGACCAAAACCAGTAGTCTGATACCAAATTGTAACACCCCCTATCCGTCACATAGCATATAGTAGTAGGTCCGGCTGGGGCCCGACGCCGTATGCCACGGACAGACCGGGTGGTTACTTATGGAAACCATCCAACCAATCTCAACGTCCTACACAGAGCATTCTAGCGGAAGCAGTTTATAAAAGTTGTAACAAAGAACCCAGCATTAAAGTATGAATGTCCACTAACCAAAATAGGAATGTATACAAATACCAATTAGCCTTAAGGCCTTACAAAATGTTTCACTTGATATTACATGATTTACAAACTACGACACGCAGGCCGGTCATACATGAATAAAACAGTAAACACTTCCATTTGGGCCTTCGAGGGCCGGCTTCGCAAAAAGGGCTCTAGCCTGCTATTGACCGCTTGGTCCCGCAGCACCTGCAAGCAACAAACCACCGCACGGTGGCAAAACAAGGCAACGATCAGCAATGCTGACCAAATTATAATGATCCCGCCCCCAACTCGGGGCGGCGATGCTCCTTCCCTGCATTTCATTAGCATAAGCGAGCAATACATATATAGCCATTTCATCACAGGCGTTGGCTCGCACGGCCACACGCCCCGTGCTTTCAGGGCACATTCTTGGTGAACCGGTCGATGTCACGTCAATTAAAGCCATAGACATTCCGGACTCACCACCGCCACTTTGACGGCCAAACCTATGAGCAATTTGTCTTCCTGGCCTGGGTCACGACAATTTAAGCCATTGACCGCCGAAGACCCTAATCTATGCCAACGGTAAGTGCCACGTGCCTTTAGGTCTCTTTAACCGAATGACATAGAACGGGTACGGTTCCATCTAACCCGTGCTCACATCGCAACGACAATTTAAGCCATTTGCGCGGGTCAAACTTCCACCGAGTCCCATTTCCATCACAAGTCACATAACCCGGTTATGTTCAAGTTGGCTCTCAGGCCACCAAGTTGGCAAGATCTCGTATCCGCCCAGTTTTCCGGGCGCACCTTTGGGTTAGTCCCCAAGGCTCCCTGCTGCAATCTACCGCGTAGAAAACCCGAAAAACAACCAATATCACAGAGTCTTCTCCGGCATTATGCAATGCAACATCACCGATCCAGACCAACATGTCCGGGTAGGCTTCACACATCATGCCTATGTCCGTTCTCGCTTACGGACTCTAAACAACGGGGACTTCACATATCTACCCGAAGGAACGCATCCAACTCTCCGCAAACTTGCGAGAGCGGGCTTCCTATGCAAAGAAAGAGAGCTACTCATGCTCAAGATGAGGATCGTTACCCTAGCATTCCTCTTTGGCGCCATTGAAAAGTAATCGGATGAAAAGCACCGCACTAGCTTTGCCTCCGTGGATCCGGAGTCGGCTCGCGATTCGGAGCTCCGAAGCTCCTCCAATGGCCGGATCAAGCTCCTTCTTCCTTCCTTGGCTCTCTACTTTCTCTAAGGTTTTAGAAAGCTAACCACTCATGAAAAGTGAGGGTTTCTAAGTCCAATCCAGGGTATATCCCTTCAGGAACAACCCCCAGCCGTTGGATCTCAAAATAAGGAAACGAACGGCTTTGATTCGGGACTGAAATGCCCAATCTGGACCGAACACGGCCTGGCACACGCCCGTGTCCAGGGACGTGTGCCTCATTCACCATCAAAATCGGCTCGCCTGGAACCTCACACGGGTATCGAACACGCCCGTGTTCGAGCTGACACGCCCGTGTTCCACCTGACACGGCCGTGTGGCCGGCCGTGTACCCCCATCATTTTTCCCCGAAATCAACCCGAGCACTGCACGGGTTCTAAGACACGCCCGTGTCCTTACCTGTGTCACCTCAACACGCCTGGACCCCCGGCCGTGTACACGGTCTCGACACTTCGTCGAGCGAAGATCGTCGACCTACTAACACGGCCTTGGACACGCCCGTGTCCTAGGCCGTGTGCCTTGTCTCGACACAATGTCGAGACCAAAGTGTCGACTTCCTGGGACGAGTGTCGACACGGGTTGACACGCCCTGCGACATGCCCATGGCGAAGGCCGTGTGCCATGTCTCGACACTTCGTCGAACGCAGAGTGTCGACTTCGCGGCTAAGTGTCGACACGGGTCGACACGTCCTGCGACACGCCCGTGTCTCAGGCCGTGTGCCCAGTCTCTACACAATGTCGAGACCAAAGTGTCGACTTCCCGACTGAGTGTCGACACAAGCTTGACACGCCCTGGGACACGCCCGTGTCCCAGGCCGTGTGTCTGCTACCAGAACCCAAACTGGCCCAAAACATCCCCCTTTGCTCCTTTGAGTTTCGGGGCGTTACACTGTTCGTAAGGGAAATCTGGCAGAGCTTCAGCCCGAGAAAGAAGAAACCTCGGAGGAAAAAAGTGAGAAATGAGGAGGCTCATGGCTCCTTTTATAGCCTCCAGGAGGTGGTTATGGTGGTTACGCGGCTATCCGCACACCATAGCTAGCATTATAAATATTTTTGATATTGTTTACGGGTGCATATTTGGAGAATTAATTTGGCTATTTCTACACCAATTAAATTAATAATAAAATTCTCCCACTAACCTCACGGTTAGTGGGTGGTTACACGCGAATCAGACGATAAGGAATGACCCGAAAAGATCGGACGGTGGGGACGGGCTCCCACGGTTGGCCGACGAACTTGCCGGTGAACTTGCCGGCGAACTCACCGGCGAGGAGGGAGACCACCGCCGACGGCGGGGAGAACGCACGAGAAATAAGCTGGCGGCGGAGAGGGGATGATTGGCTGCAATCTCGGCCTCACGCCGACGGGTGAGGAGCGGCGACCGCCCTTATCGGCTGCACGTTGGCGACCGAGGGCGGGACAGGCGTACTGGCTGCCCTGTCGGCCGCGTGCCAGCGACCGAGGTGGGGCGGTCGGCTCGTCCTCCTTCCCGACTGCACGCCAGCGGCCGCAGAGGGGCCGCCGGCTCGGCCGCCTTCCCGGCCGCGCGTCGTCGACCGAGGAGGGGCGGCCGGCTCGGCCGCCTACTCGGCCAGCGGCCGAGGAAGGGAGGCCGTACCGGCCGCCTCTTTAGTCGTGCATCGGCGGCCAGCGTGACCGCCATCTCTGGCGCACGCGGGTGGTTCTGGGATCATGCATGATGGGATCGGCGTATATGGGGATCAGACGCGGTTATTGCGCGTGTGGTCATACCATGATCTTACTAATTATGGTGGAGATCATGGGGGTTTGGCTATGTGCACACCCATGCTTTTAAATATGAATCTCATCCCTAACAATTGCCCTTCGTATCCTTGTTGCAAGAGACCGTTTCGGGCAAAGAAATACAAGGATCTTCCTTTTGCTCATTCTTCATAGTGGCGACGATGACGAACAATGAAAGATTTGAGACAGTTGATGGCGGCGCCCTGCAAACTTAGGTAAAATATTAGAATATGCCAAGGGGGAGAAGGTGAGGCGATGGGGCACGCTCATGTGGGTCAACACCCGCTTTATCCGTGCATGATCGTGGACTGGAGCGGTCATCCCAGTGGAAATGGGTCATGCTGGCAAATGCACCCAAGAAAGGCAGCCTGAGCGCCCGCGCACACCTGGATGTGCGCGGGTGCGGGTGTACCTCGGCGCGTGCGCACCTAGACGTGTGTGCTTGGCCGCACGCATGCGCGGGCCTGTTCGTACGTGGGCACGTTCCAGGACGTGCGTGCTCCAGACGACGCGCTCTCCAGGCCGTGCACGCTCCAGGCCGCGCGCGTTCCAGGCTGCGCGCTCTCCAGGCCGCGCGTGCGCGCACCACGGCCTGGTTGTGCATGCTAGCTCACGCGCGCTAGTTGCGTGTGAACGTGCACGCGCGCCCCAGATCGCGCGCGCGGACCTCATGTCGCGCACGCGCACCTTGTCGTGCCCGCGGGAGCGCGGTAGTGTGCATGCACCAGGTCGTGTGTAACACCCCCTATCCGTCGCATACCATATAGCAGTAGGTCCGGCCGGGGCCCGACGTCATATACCACAGACAGACCGGGTGGTTACTCAATGGAAACCATCCAACTAATCATAACGTCCTACACACAACATTCTAACGGAAGCAGTTTTATAAGTTGCAATTAAAAGAACCCAGCAATAAGCATTAATGTCCAGTAACAAGCCAAATAGGAATGAAGTACATACACAAGTACAGGCCTTAAGGCCTTACAAATGGTTTACTCTTATTACATGTTTTTCATACTACGACATGCAGGCCGGTCATACATGAACAAAAGCAAGTAAACACTCTAATTAGGCCTTCGAGGGCCGGCTTCGCAATTTGGGCTTTAGCCAGCTATTGACCGCTTGGTCCAGCAGCACCCACAAGCAAAAAACCACCACACGGTGGCAAACAAAAGCAATGGTCAGCAATGCTGACCATATTATAACGATCCCGCCCCCAATTCGGGGCGGCGATGCTCCTTCCCTGCACTTATTAACATAACCAAGCAGTGTATAAATATACATTTCATCACAGGCGTAGGCTCACATGGCCACACACCCCGTGCACTCAGGGCACATTATCGGTGAACACGGTCAAAGCCCACCGACTCACCACCGTCCCCAGGACGGCCCAACAATGAGCAATTTGTCTTCCCGGCATGGGTCACGGTAATTTAAACCATAGACCACCGAAGACCCTCATCTATGCCAACAGCTCTAATCTGAACGACATAGAACGGGTACGGATCCATCTAACCCGTGCTCACATCGCACCATTAATTTAAAACATATACGCATGTCAAACTTCTCCCGAGTCCCGTTTCCATCACAAAATCACATAACCCGGTTATGTTCAAGTTGGCTCCCAGGCCACCAAGTTGGCAAGATCACGCATCCGCCCAGTTTTCCGGTTGCACCTTAGGGTTACTCCCCAAGGCTCCCTGTTGCAATCTACCATGTAGAAAACCTAAAAAACAAACATTCACACGCAGTCTTCTCCGGCATTTATGCAATGCAACATCACCGATCCAGACCAACATGTCCGGATAGGCTTCACACATCATGCCTATGTCCGTTCTCGTTTACGGACTCTACACAACGGGGACTTCACATATCTACCCGAAGGAACGCCTCCAACTCACCGCAAACTCGCGAGAGCGGGCTTCCTATGCAAAAGAAGTAGATTTTCACATGCTCAAGTAGAGAATCGTTACCCTAGCATTCTTCCTTGGCGCCATGGAAATGTATGCGGATGAAAGGCTCCGCAATCTCCTTGCCTTCGTAGATCCGAAGTCGGCTCGCAATTTGGAGCTCTAAAACTCCTCCAAAGACTGGATCTAAGCTTCTTCTTCCTCCTTTGCTCTCCCCTCTCTCTAGGATTTAGACAGAGAACACGACAGGAAAAAATAAGGGTTCTGAAACCCTTCTCTCGGGTATAATCTCTTCGGGATTAACCACAGCCGTCGGATCCCACAAAAAGGAACGCACGGACACGATTCAAGTCTGACCTAGACAAATGGGGTTAAACACTGCATGGTTCACCAATCCGGAGCAAGACACGTCCGCGGCCAATTAAATTGTGTCAGGACATCTAGTCAACTCCCGCCAAACTCCTGTGTCGACACTCCATGTCGACAGAGTCAAACACGCCAGAATCAGCCTCGTGCTCGATGATCATCGAACCAAGATCATCGACCGCTGCCCGATCGTCGAACGGAGATCTATAGCCCGATCGTCGAACGCAAAACTCTGGCCAAATTGTCGAATGCACGGCCCGATCGTCGAACCCACGACCCTATCGTCAAACCCAGAAAACTGCATGTTCGACGAACACACGGATAGCTGGCCCAAACATCGAACCCATAAAGCTGGCCTGATCGTCGAACATAGATAGCTGGCCCGATCGTCGAACACAGATAGGTGGCCCGATCGTCGACCACAACATTTAGACCAGATCGTCGAACGATGCTCGACGATCGTCGAACCCAGATTTCTGCCTGATCGTTTTGGCAGATCTTTGAACTACGCCGACACGCCCTGGGACACGCCCGTGTCCCAGGCCGTATACCTCCTGCCAAATTCCAAACTTGGCCCGAAACGCCTCCCGTCGCTCTTTTGAGTTTCGGGGCGTTACAGCTCTCCCCCGCTTAAAAGAATTTCGTCCACGAAATTACATAAAGGAAAGATAAGTACAAAATCAAAATTTGTACCTGAGCGGAACAACTCCGGATACTCGTCAAGCATAGTCTGCTCTCGCTCCCAAGAGAGCTCCTCTCGACCGCAATTGTCTCATTGTACTTTGACCATTCTGATCTCTTTATTGCGTAACTGCTTGACTTCCGAGTCTTCAATCCGCCTCGGCTTGACCTTTATCGTCAACCCACTATCAATCGGCACTTGATCGACTGCGATCACTTACGTAGGCTCTAGCATCGCCTTCCGCAACACCGATATATGGAATACATCGTGTAAACCACTAAGCTCCACCGATAGCTTCAACCGATAAGCCGATTCGACAATCCGCTCCAGAACCTCAAACGGCCCAAGGTACCTCGGGCTTAGCTTTTTCAAGCGCCGCACCCGCGAGACACCCTTGAACGGCTTGATCTTTAAGTACACCCAGTCGCCCACAACAAACTCCACATTCATGTGCTTGGCATTATAGTACTTCGCTTGCCGGTCCTGAGCGATAAGCAATCTCTCCCGAATGGTTCGCACCAACGAAGTAGCATCTTCCACCTCTAGACATTTGTACAACTTTGACTCACCCGTTTCCAACCAGGACAACGGCGTGCAACATCTTCTACCATAAAGGGCCTCGAAGGGCGTCATTTGGATACTCTCCTGGTAGCTATTGTTGTACGCAAATTCAACCAAATAAAGATGGTCTTCCCATTGCTTTCCAAAGTCCAAGACACACATGCGGAGCATGTCTTCCATAGTTCTATTGACCCTCTCGGTCTGCACATCCGTCTGCGGATGGAAGGCTGTGCTAAAACTCAGCTTTGTTCCCAACATTTGCTGCACCAGCCTCCAATCATTGGACGTGAACTGCCCATCTCGTTCACTCGTGATGTTGCGGGACACACCGTGGAGCCGCACTATGTTATCCACATATAACTTTGCCAACTTCTCCACCGGATCGTCCTTCCTATGCGGGATGAAATGCGACACCTTCGTTAGCCGATCTACGACCACCCAGATGGCGTCGTTCCCCTTTTGCGATCTTGGCAAACCGTGCACAAAGTCTATAGTGATGTCGTCAAATTTCCACTCCGGAATAGGCAAGGACTTCAGAAATCCTCCCGACTTTTGGCACTCCGCCTTCACCAAGGCGCAAGTTTGGCACTTCGCCACGTAGAGCGCCACATCCTTCTTCAAACCCGACCACCAAAACAGTTTCTTCACGTTGCAGTACATCTTTATGCTCCCCGGGTGAATCGAGTACTTGGTATGGTGCGCCTCGTACAACAAATCCACCCGCAAATTGCCTACGCTTGGGACGCAAAGACGACCATCTTTCCAAAGTAATCCGTCCTCCACAACGAATTGGGAATTTGACCCATCCAGAGCCTCTACCATGAACTGCTTCATGTGGTCATCCAAATCCAAAGCCTGTCGAATCCGATCAGCCAGGTCATATTGAACTTCAGTCCAATTCAAGAGTGCTTCAGCACTTGACTGCTTATCTACACAAACAATCTCCAACGCCTCCAATTCCCGAACCAACCGCTCGTCATGGATCGATAACCAATTGGCTTGAGCTGGGGCTCGACAACTCAACACGCCCGCAACCGCATTACCTTTACCAGGCACGTAGTGGATCTTGAATGTATAGTCCCCCAGGAACTCCATCCATCTACGCCGTCGCATATTCAGATCTTTCTGATCAATCAAATACTTCAGGCTCTTATGATCGGTGTAGATATCAATCTTCACACCGTACAAATAATGCCTCCACAGCTTCAAGGCAAAAATCACGGCCGCTAACTCCATGTCATGGACCGGATAGTTCCTCTCGTGCACCTTCGGCTATCTCGAGCCATATGCTATAACGCTTCCATGTTGCAGTAGGACGCAACCCAAACCGCTGCCCGAAGCATCACTATAAATCTCATAATCTTCGGTCCCACTCGACGAACTCAGCACAGGCGCCGTGGTCAACCGACATTTCAACTCCTCAAAAGCTCACGCACACTCCGGCGTCCAAATGAACCTCTGCTCCTTCCTCGTCAAAGTAGTGAGAGGTAACGCTATTCGCGAGAAGTTCTCTATGAAGCGCCTATAATAGCCGGCAAGCCCCAGAAAGCTCTGGACTTCCGCTACTGTAGAAAGCTCAGGTCACTCCCGTATAGCAACAATCTTCGCCGGATCCACTATAATACCTTCCCCACTCACTATATGACCGAGGAACGCCACTGAGGACAACCAAAACTCGCACTTCGAGAACTTGGCATACAATTGATTCCTCCTTAGCATCTCCAAAACCAAATGAAGATACCTGAAGTGATCTTCCTCACTCTGCGAGTACACCAAAATATCGTCGATGAAGACGATCACAAAATGGTCCAAGTACTCCCTGAAGGTCCTGTTCATCAAATCCATGAACACTAACGGCGCATTAGTCAGCCCAAACGGTATGACCGTAAACTCATAATGCCCGTATCTCGTACTGAACGCTGTCTTCGGGATATCACTCTCCCTTATTCGCAGCTGATAGTACTCGGACTTGAGGTCCAACTTTGAGTACACCGTCGACCCGACTAACTGATCAAATAGATCATCAATCCGGGGGATCGGGTACTTGTTCTTTTCCGTCAACTTGTTGAGCTCCCGATAATCAATACATAGCCTCAAGCTTCCGTCCTTCTTCTTAACAAAGAGGACCGGTGAGCTCCAAGGCGAAGAACTTCGACGCACATACCCTTGCTCCAACAACTCTTGCAGTTGAACCTTCAGCTCCGCCATTTACTTAGTCGCTAGCCTATATGGAGAGCATGACACAGGCTTTGCACCTGGTACGAGCTCTATCGTAAAATCTATCTCCCGCTGCGGCGAGGCTCCAAGAAGATCGCTAGGGAACACATCAGGGTACTCTGATACCACTGAAATACTATCCAACACGGGCTTAGGCTTTGCAACCTCCACTAGTATAAAGAACAGTTCTGCACCGGCACGAACCGCCTTCACCACCTGAAGAGCAGACATCAACGTCTTGCTCGACCCCTTCAAGCCCGTGAAAGTCATCTCACGACCTGTTCCCAACTTGACTTCCTTGGTACCGCAATCGATATAGGCTTGATGCTCCGAGAGCAAGTCCATGCCAAAATAACATCGAACTCCACCAACGGTAGTAACGACGCTTGCATATCGAACTCTTGATTCCCAATTAGAATCTTCACGCCACAGATTCTATCCGCGCGCATCGAACACCCATTGGGCAACAACACATCCAATTTATCCTTCGCCATCGAAGAAGGTACTCTGATGCGTGATATAAATCCTTCGGACAAGAAGGAGTGTGAAGCTCCTGCATCGAAGGGTGCGCTTGCCGGATTTCCACAAATCAAAACAAATCCTAAATAAGCAGCGGTAAGGTAACAAGCACATAACAAGTATTTAAAATATTAACTTGCTATAAATTTAAATTTTACTTGTCACCACATCCGCCTGTTTGATGGCCTCCTGTTGGCCAAGATTATAAACCCTCGGTTGGGCCAGAGCATTATGGGACGCGGTCGACTCCATCGCCTTGCCCTTCTCTTCATAAGTTGCTCCTGGCTTCCTTTCGGACTTGGGACGTCCGCTCCAACAGTCACGGGCAAAGTGCCCCGGCTTTCCACAAGTAAAGCATGCACCCGGGGTCCGACCCGTAGTCACCCCAGAAGCACCAGAAGAAGGAGATGGACCCGAAGTCCTAGACTTCTTAAAAAACCTTTGATAGCCGGACTTTGAAGTAGTCGGCACTTTGAACCCAGACTTCTTATCACCAACGCTTTTCTTTGCTTGTACATTCCTCATGTCCTTCTCCAAGGACCGGGCCGTGTTGACCAAGGTCATGAAACCCTGCGTCATCGGCCCCGAGAGTAGTAGCCTCAACTCATCTCTCAACCCTTCGTAGAATCGATTCGTCTTGCGCTCCTCATCCGCGATGGTGGAGCTAGCATACCGACTCAATCGAGTAAACTCGTGTAGATATTCATCCACGCAACTCTCTCCTTGAACCAACTTCAAGAACTCATTCTCCAAAGCTATCCTCTGCGTCAAAGGGAGGTACCTAGCCAAGAACAGTCTCGAGAACTCCTCCATCGAGACACCTGTAAGTTGCCTACCTCTCAAAAGATGAAGCTCCAATCCTTCCCACCACAATCTCGCTTCACCGTCCAGAAGGAACGTAGCAATGGTGGTCATTTGCCACTCCTCCGTCTCCATTGCTGTCAAGACTCTCTTCACCATGGAGAGCCAGTCTTCAGCTTGAGATGGGGTTCCCAACCCCGAGAATATCGGAGGATTAAAGCTCATGACATGTTTGAGCTGTCTCTCGGTTGCTCTCCTTGGCACCAATGGCTCCACTACTACCTGCTCCACTCTTCTTGGCTCTACCTCTGGAAGAGGTGCCTGCTCCATCACAGGAGCAGGCTGCTGCATTTGCCTTGCAGGCTGCGCATTAATCATGGCCAACACTGCTTCGGCCACTAATTGTATGGTCTCAGCCGATGGAGGTGTTGTAGGAGCATCATTTGGTGCACTGCTAGCCTCAGAAACTCGACGTTCCGACGGCCCAACACCGCTTCGGGTCACCTATAGTGGTAGAAAACACCGTTAAGTGACCAAATAAAATTACAAATAACAATTATAGGAACACGCAGGTTCCCCAAACACGTGTATTTTCATTCCTAAGTGGACATTCATGGGTTCGTTTGTTGTTATAACAATGACGCACACACATGTGCTCACCACCCCTTAAAAAGAATTCTCCCACGAATTCAGTTTAAGCCTGACCGAAACCAGTAGTCTGATACCAAATTGTAACACCCCCTATCCGTCGCATAGCATGTAGCAGTAGGTCCGGCCGGGGCCCGACACCATATACCACAGACAGACCGGGTGGTTACTCAATGGAAACCATCCAACCAATCATAACGTCCTACACAGAGCATTCTAGCGGAAGCAGTTTTATAAGTTATAATTAAAAGAACCCAACAATAAGCATGAATGTCCTCTAACAAGCCAAATAGGAATAAAGTACATACACAAGTACATGCCCTAAGGCCTTACAAATGGTTTACTCGTATTACATGTTTTCCATACTACGACACGTAGGCCGGTCATACATGAACAAAAGTAAGTAAACACTCCAATTAGGCCTTCGAGGGCCGGCTTCGCAATTTGGGCTTTAGCCCGCTATTGACCGCTTGGTGCAGCAGCACCTGCAAGCAACAAACCACCACACGGTGGCAAACAAAAGCAACGGTCAGCAATGCTGACCAAATTATAACGATCCCGCCCCCAAATTCGGGGCGGCGATGCTCCTTCCCTGCACTTATTAGCATAACCAAGCAGTGTATAAATATACATTTCATCACAGACATAGGCTCACACGGCCACACACCCCGTGCACTCAGGGCACATTCTCGGTGAACACGGTCAAAGCCCGCCAACTCACCACCGTCCCCAGGACGGCCCAACAATGAGCAATTTGTCTTCCCGGTATGGGTCACAGTAATTTAAACCATAGACTGCTGAAGACCCTCATCTATGCCAACGACTCTAATCTGAACGACATAGAACAGGTACGGTTCCATCTAACCTGTGCTCATATCGCAACGTTAATTTAAAACATATGCGTAGGTCAAACTTCTCCCGAGTCCCGTTTACATCACAAAATCACATAACCCGGTTATGTTCAAGTGGGCTCCCAGGCCACCAAGTTGGCAAGATCACGCGTCCGCCCAGTTTTCCGGGTGCACCTTAGGGTTACTCCTCAAGGCTCCCTCTTGCAATCTACCACGTAGAAAACCCGAAAAACAAACATTCGCACGAAGTCTTCTCCGGCATTTATGCAATGCAACATCACCGATCCAGACCAACATGTCTGGATAGGATTCACACATCATGCCTATGTCCGTTCTCATTTACGGACTCTACATAATGGGGACTTCACATATCTACCCGAAGGAACGCCTCCAACTCACCGCAAACCCGCGAGAGCGGGCTTTCTATGCAAAAGAAGTAGAGCTTCACATGCTCAAGTAGAGAATCGTTACCCTAGCGTTCTTCCTTGGCGTCATGGAAATGTACGCGGATGAAAAGCACCGCAATCTCCTTACCTTCGTAGATCCGAAGTCCGCTCATGATTTGGAGCTCTAAAACTCCTCCAAAGACTGGATCTAAGCTTCTTCTTCCTCCTTTGCTCCCCCTCTCTCTAGGATTTAGACAGAGAACACGACAGGAAAAAATAAGGGTTCTGAAACCCTTCTCTCGGGTATAATCTCTTCGGGATTAACCACAGCCGTCGGATCCCACAAAAAGGGACACACAGACACGATTCAGGTCTGACCTAGACAAATGGGGTTAAACACCACATGGTTCATCAATCCAGAGCAAGACACGTCCGCGGCCAATTAAATTATGTCAGGACATCTAGTAAACTCCCGCCAAACTCCTGTGTCGACACTCCGTGTCGACAGAGTCAAACACGCCGGAATCAGCCCCGCGCTCGACGATCGTCGAACCAAGATCGTCGACCGCTGCCCGATCGTCAAACGCAAAACTCTGGCCAAATCGTCGAACGCGCGGCCCGATCGTCGAACCCACGGCCCGATCGTCGAACCCAGAAAACTGCCTGTTCGACGAACACGTGGATAGCTGGCCCGATCGTCAAACCCAGAAAGCTGGCCCGATCGTCGAACACAGATAGCTTGCCCGATCGTCGAACACAGATAGCTGGCCCGATCGTCGACCACAGCATTTAGACCAGATCGTCAAACGCTGCTCGACGATCGTCGAACCCAGATTTCTGCCTGATCGTTTTGGCAGATCTTTGAACTACGCCGACACGCCCTGGGACACGCCCGTGTCCTAGGCCGTGTACCTCCTGCCAAATTCCAAATTTGGACCAGAATGCCTCCCGTCGCTCTTTTGAGTTTCGGGGCGTTACATCGTGCACGGGCGCTCATGCACCAGCTTGCACGCACATTAGACTTAGCCTTGCTGGCACTCGATGCTCTTGATGCCAAAGACATATCACTCAACATCAAGCCAATAACTCGATGAACTCAATGCCTAATACTTAACTAATGCAGAATCACTCAACGCCAAGACTAATACTCGACTAATTCGTTGAGATTACTCGACGAATTTGACTTAGACCCACAAAACACTCGACGCTCTCAACGCTAAGTCTAATTCAATCAACGCCAAGACTGGCATTCGACGAATTCATTGTGAATAATCGACGAATTTGCCTTAGTCTCCAGAATCACTCAACGCTAAGACTACACTTAACATTAAGACTACACTCAATGCCAAAGGCTAATACTCGGCGAATTCATCGAGATTACTCGACGAATCTGACTCCACTCGACGCCTATGCTATTCGATGAATTTGACTTAATCCAAGACCATACTTGATGAATTCCAATCAGGCTAACCCACCGTACTCGACGAATTTGACTCTACTCCAGCTAATACTTGCTGAATTTTACTTGAACCAAATCAACCTTTACCCGATGAATTCTATTCACTCTTATACGACGAACTTAGACTTAGGCGGACTGTTATATACGACGAAAACTAGACTTAAGTTAACTGTCTTATACTCGATGATTTATACTAGACTAACAGTCATCTACTCGACATATTAACCTAACCAGATTAAATCCTTATTGGACGGATTATACTCGGGTTATCCCCTACATAAACAACGAAGTTAAAAGTTGGCCGAAAAACCTACACTACCCAGCAGATCGGCCCAGCCTTACACTGCCCCTATTTTTCTAAGGAGAGAATGGAAGAAAAGCAACAAGGAACACAAAGAAACGAACTTGGAAAGGGGAAGAAATCACCACTTCCCTTGAATCGCCTTAAAACCGACCATGCAAACGCCTCCTCCTCAAGGATCCGGCTGCAAGAAAACCTGGCCAACGATTCCTGAAACTTTTCGGGAGAAAATAAGGTCAAAAAGAATTCCCTAACGCTCAAAAATTCAAGAAACGGGAAAATCTTACCGCACACACGTAGATCTCAGCGAGAGCAGTCTGAATCTACTCTCTGATGATGATTTCGAGCACCGAAGCTCCTGCAATCGGCGGCCGAAAGCCTATAAATGTCTGTCGTTCTTCTCTTTCGCAAAACAGTGCGACGGCCCGTGAGGAAGACGATGAATAGGGTTTCTGTCACATCGTTAACTATTTATATTTATGTAAGTAATATAATATTGTATTATAATTAATTACTACATAAATGTCCAAACGACCCGAAACTCAAAACAACTCGGAATTCGACGAAAAATGCACCATAGCTAAATATCGACACTACGAATCCAACAGCGAGGTCAAAATCGAAATCTGACAACCCAAACTCGGGTAAAAATTCCCTGATGCCAAAAACACCAACTATCTCAAAAAGGCTCCACCGAGTTCCAAAATAAACCCGTCTCACAAGGGATATCTCAAAAACACACTAGAAATTAGACAAGCTAATATCCTAAGTCAAAATCTCGGATACCAATGAGCAAAAGTCACGCTCCAGCAATGGTACCGATCAACTATGTGTCAACGTAATGCCCTAACGTCAAAAATACGCCACTAAAGGAATTAAAATAAACATCGAAAAATCATGGGCATTACAGCTAGCCTGATACCTAGCACAAACACATATAGTATACATGATGTCTGACCTACTTGCAGTAAGATATAGAAGGGAGCCAATTATCCATCTATACAAAGATTCATCAACATGTTTCCTTGCCTCATCTTGGTCTATAGACATACTTGACCACATGGGAGTTTTCATGGCGGAGGCTTTCTCCATTTCAAACTTTTTAATTAACTGAAAGTGTTTAAGTTGTCTTACCTAAATCACCTAGAGGGGGGTGAATATATGAGTTGTGCGTCTTTTTTGCTGAATAAAAAATTAACGAGCGATACATAGAAAATTAACAAGCAATCACAGACGACACCAAGAATTATAGTGCTTCCCCAACCTTGGGTACATCCACTTTCCACTCATTGATCTAGCAAAGCACTAGACTCGGCTAATCCACTAATCTCGGATTGAAAGTAATCCTACACCTCGGAACAACGTTCCTACAACTCGATCCCAAAAACTGAATCTATACTCGGAAGATAAAACTTCCTACAAGAACTCGGAGAACAAATCTCCTACGACTCGGAGAAAGATCTCCTACAAGAATAGATTGAAATAAACAAATACAAACAGTGATTTGATCTCAGATCTTGAAAACTTCTGTTTGTTCTTCTTCCTTGAACTTTTCGGTTTTATTAGAAATGGTTGAAGAAGAGTCGGCAAGATCTCTGGATTTGAAATTCTCTGGACTCAGCATGATCAAGTATTGGATCTGTAGAATGTAGAATGACTTGATCTCTGAATCAACATCTCTGAATCGATCTGGATTGGAAGCAAATCGACAAGAATGGCGATGAAGAGTGGCGCTTCCGATTATGGAAAGAAAATTAGGGATTCAAAAAACTTGGAATATCTTTCGGCTGCTTGTTATTCTTCTTAGGGTTGCTCGAAAATGACAAGACCTTTTATAGGACTTGCCTAACGGTCATAACCGCAATTAATGACAGCCACGTGGACCAATCACGCACTAATGACATTTGAAATTTACGTCTGTCTGGACTTAGAAGATTTTCAGAAAAACACTACGGGTCTTCTTGAGATAAAGAATAGTACTCGAGAAAAAACTTACTGGTTCTCGAGAAGAACAATGAGGATCTCGAGAAAATACTTAGAAAAATATGTGGTGGTGGAAATCTGCAGTGTCGAGAAAGAAAGATGTGCTCGAGAAAAATATACTTTTGTTCTCGAGAATAATCATTTTAGTACTCGAGAACAGATAATCATCTCGAGAATAAATGTCTGGCTCTCGAGAAAATACTCTGGGTCTCGAGAAATAACTTCTGCATCTCGAGAACAAACCATAGTATTCTCGAGAATAAATTGGGTCTTCTCAAGAAAACGACTTAGAAAAATAATTGTCTGGAAAAGGAACAACCTGAAAAGAAATGTCATATAGTACTCGAGTACATAAGCCCTTCTCGAGAACAACATTAAGCTTTCTCGAGAACAACTTCTGCCACTCGAAATTAAGACAAGTCTAACTCGAGAAATATCTTAAGTCCTTCTCGAGTACAAATATAGTACTCGAGAAAAATACTTAGACAAAATTAAAAAACTGAAAAACTTAATTCTTCATTAAAATCAGCATCAATCTTTTCTCTTTCCCTTAGTGCTTGAAAAGGAACTGTGTCCCAATAGAGAGGCTACACATGAGTCAACACCATGGATCACACAATGAGGGATTACATTGTATGGTCATGTATTTGGAGACTCATTGTAGACTGATATTGGTCTACACTTAGCAATTAAGTCATCCAAACACTTAACTAAAACTAGCATCAAATACAAACTTAATTCATCTTAGTTTAAGGGTGATTTCATACAAATCTGCGTTATTGTAGATGCAATACCCAACAATCTCCCTCTATTTGTAGAAGTCAGAACGTTTTACACTAATGTGAATTATATCAAGAGAAAAACAAATAAAGAAACTAATATCATGATAATTGGGAGAAATGCAGTAATATGTAAAAATCAGATCAACAGAATTAGAAGTTCATATAAACAGAAATTTGTCCAAGAGAATATTTAAATTCCACAATTTCAAACATAATGAGAACTTCCAGCATCTTCAATTTACTGATCTTGTTGATGTTGCTTTTCCTGTCTCTCTAGCTTATACTGTTGTCTCTTTTGATAACTGTATGGCTTGGGGAAATACTTAGGAGGTCTAGGTGGAGTCTTGGGATTATTTCTGCCATATTTCCTATCATAAATTCTTCTCTTGGTAAGAGAATTTTCATATAATTCCCATTCTTGAGTGTTGTAATATCGGTTCCTGTCTTCATTGAAGTCAACTACCAGCTTCAGGGTTTCCAAAATAAGAGATTTGGAGGTTGGACTCCAAACTTCAGTAAACTCTTGGGGTCTTTTTCTTTTGTCAGCATCAGGATGTGAAGTTGATCTACTTGTTGAGGCTCCATCACCATATTTCCTTCTTTTGGCTTTCTGAACTTCTGGAGGATGAGGAGGCATACCTGTTTGTTCTGATTCCCACACCTGTTCATAAATATCAGGAGGGGGACCTTCAAAATAATCTGGAGGTGGTCCTTCAAAGTATTTTGGAGGTGGAAAAAATGTTGGTCTGTTTACATCCAGGTTTGCAGGAGGAGGTGCATTAGGATCAATGGCTAGTTCGGAAAATAGCTGATTATGCATCCATATAGAAGTATCATAAGTATAGAGCTTAGTAATCTTGATTTATTTAAGTACAGATGTCTGAATATCTTTCAACTGATCTTCCTATTATTTTTTCATAGACTGAGCTTGTTTTTCTAGTAGTTCTTTAACTTTATCCTCCCCCTTTCTGACTTCTAGGGAGAGGGTGCTGATGACATCTTCTTTAAACTTTCCAACTTCTTCATAAGTTTTAAAATTCCTTTCATTATCTCTTTTGTTTTGTAGAATCTGATTATGAGTAAGGGTGACTGATTGTTCCATAACAGTACCAATGCTTGTGATTGTATGATCAATGGATTTTCCACCTATTTGCAAGAGTCTCTTAAATTCATCTGTGTTGTTTTGGATTTCAGCAAATCCCCGACTAATTTCTTTTTCCAATTCAGTTACCTTGTCAGTGACAACTTTCAGAGAATCATCAAAGTATTTTCTCTGATCAGCAAGCATAACTTCAATTTTATGTAGAATGGTGCCTTCAGGGAAGGTTTCTTTCTGTGTAGATGGTGGAGGCTGAGCAGGGACAGTCCATGGAAGAATTTCTTCAAGTACAATCGTAGAAGTAGAGGCTAACTTTTTGTTTACAGTGCTGGCCTCTTCTTCAGTATCTGAGGGTGGCAAGGAGGGAATGTTGAATTGGAGACTTGGAAGTCTTTGTTCAGCACCTTCTACTTGAATGTCATCTTCTGAATCATGAATTGAAACAACTTCATCATCATGCATATCTTCAAGAGATCTCTCAGGTTCATGTACAGGTGATTTTTCAGCTTCTGGAGACTTTTCTGCTGGTGGTTTAGGAGACTTAGGAGATGGTGTTGTAGAAGAAGGATAATCTTCAGGAATGGTGAAAGGAGGTTCTTTAGAAGAAAGCTCCTCTATCATCCTGTTTATGTCATCTTCAGTAGACAGAATCTAATCTTGAGTCTGGGCATCTGTCAGATTATCAGAATCTGGAATGTCTTCAGCAACATGAAAAACTGTGTCTGTATGCAGCAGAGAGGAAGAGGCAGCAGCAGATGGAATTTCTTCTGAAACTAAATTGGCAGCAGCAGCAGGAGAGTTATCTTTTTGTTGGTCTGGATGAAGAGCAGTATGAGGATTGACTGGAGCTGGAATTGGCTGGGCTGAGACAGATGGTCCAGGCTCCTCCTCAATAACTGAATCAGTTATCTGGTGTAAAGGAGGAGATGGGGTCCTGTCCACATCTTCAGTTTCCTATAGAGCTTTATCAGTCTTTTGTAATTTAACGTTCCATCTCTGGATGGAGGTAATGGACACCTTCTTCATGTGGTGGAGGGCTATGCCCCTTTTCATGGGAAATTCTTCTAGATTCATCTGATTCAGGTAGAGAGAAATTATCCTGCCATAGTTAGGACTTTTAATGCAGGCCTTAATCTTGTCAAATAACATCATACCCCACTGGAACTTCTTTCTATAGGTAACTGCTGTCATTAAATCAAAGAACTCAGGGGTTATATAACTTATAGAACTGGTTTTGTATAGAAGTACTTTGCCCAGTATGTCTGTCGGTAACTTGCTTTCAGCATTCATAAATTGCCTTCTGATTGTATGAGTGGATTGGAGAATTCCACAAAAACTATAAACTCTCTCATAATCAATGCCTACCAGATCATCTTCTTCATCTATTACTGGAAGTTACAGAAATTGAGAAACAGAGAGGACAGTCATCTTTACCTTAATATCTTAAACCTTAGACTTGAGTACCTTGCCATTCCTTTTAACTTTGGCATGCTGGAAGAACTCTTCAATAGTAGAAGTTAGAATGCCGCAAGGGTGTTCAAGAACAAAAGTCAGCCCGACGATTTTGAGTAGAAGTAGAACATTCTTGAAATCGTTTGAAATCTCTACAATTCCTATAGAAATGAGTTCACTCCTGATCCCAAGCTTTGAAGACGAAACCATGAATGTATAGAAATCGATCTTGGCTGGCCGGTGAATGGGAAAACTGGCTTGCGACAAACGACGAAGACAAAGGAAGACGAAACAACTTTTCTCGAGAGGAAGGATTTTGAAATCGAGAATAAAAATTTCTTGGACTTATTTCTATTTATAGTTACCTCTAATTTTGATGATAAAACATATAAATAATCATTAAAAGTACCTGGAATGAGGCGGTTAAGCGCATGGGTACCGATATGAAAAATTGAACTTGAAGAAAAATTTGACACCATATTTCTCGAGAGGACTAGTTGTTCTCGAGAAAAAGTTTGTCAGCACTCAAGTATAATATGCCTTGGTCTCGAGTATAATGAGCCATGTTCTCGAATAGAGTACTCCATGTTCTCGAGTAGAATATTTAGTCTCGAGAAGTAGGTCTACTGTTCTTGAGTGGCAAGTCTGCTGGTCTCGAAAGGCAAGTTTGTTGTTCTCGAGTATAAGTGTTGTACTCGAGAAATGAAGTCCAAATTCTGAAATTTTCTAATGTTTGAAGTAAAACCAAATCTTGACCTTGCCTGTTACCTTTGTCTTCATTCTTCTTCATCCTTGTTGAGCATGCCAAGTTCTGTTTTGAAGAATGAGAACTTGGTCTCGTTCAGCGACTTCGTGAAAATATCTGCAATTTGCATGTTAGTTGGGAAATATTGTAGATCTATGTCCCCATGCTCCACATGCTCCCGAATGAAATGGTATCGTAGCTCTATGTGCTTTGTCCGGCTGTGAGAGACTAGATTGTTTGCTATTGAAATCGCACTGGAGGAGTCGCAAAACAAAGGAATGTTTTGGACTTGCAGGTTGTAATCTTAAAGCTGGTTCTTTATCCACAACAATTGTGCACAACAACTGCTGGCATAAATGTATTCTGACTCGGCTGTTGAGATTGCGACACAATTTTGCTTTTTTGTTCCATGATATGAGCCTCCTTCCAAGGAATTGGAAAGTCCCGAAAGTGCTCTTTCTATCATCTTTACTTCCTGTAAAATCTGCATCTGAGAAACCAATTAGTTCGCTGTCATTACTTCTTGGGTACCATAAGCCAAGATTTGGTGTACCTTTAAGGTATCTCAAAATCTGCTTTGCAGCAGCATAATGTGATTCCTTAGAGTTCACTTGAAATCTAGCACACACACATGTTGAAAACATTATATCCGGTCTAATAGCAGTAAGGTAAAATAAAGATCCAATTATGCTTTTGTACTTGATTTCATCAAAAGGTTTCCCTTTCTCATCCTTTTCCAGAGACATAGTTGAACCCATTGGAGTCCTCATAGATGTTGCTTTCTCCATTCCAAATTTCTTAATCAACTCCTTGGTGAACTTCGTCTGAGAGATGAAAATTCTATCTTCAAATTATTTTACCTGAAGTCCTAAGAAATACTTCAGCTCTCTCATACTGCTCATTTCGAACTTCCCTTACATAAGTTTGGAAAACGTTTTTGCAGAGGTTGTCATCAGTAGAGCCGAAAATGATGTCATCGATATAGATTTGCACTAGCAAAATCTTGTCTTTTATTTCCCTAAGAAATAATGTCTTATCTATCTTTCCTCTTGTGAACTTATTCTCAAGAAGAAAGTTAGATATCATTTCGTACTAAGCTCGAGGAGCTTGTTTCAAAATATATAATGCTTTAAATAAAAGATAGACATGATCAGGAAAGTTAGAATCAACGAAACCTGTGGGTTGTTCCACATACACTTCTTCCTTTATGTCACCATTAAGGAAGGAAGACTTCACGTCCATCTGATAGACAGTGAAGACCTTATGTGCAGCATATGCTAGGAATAACCTGATTGCCTCCAGCTATGCCACTGGAGCATATGTCTGGTCGAAGTCAATTCCTTCTTTTTGTCTGTATCCTTTGGCGATGAGTCTGGCATTGTTCTTTATTATTCTCCCATCCTCATCCATCTTGTTCCTGTAGACCCATTTTGTCTCGATGACATTCTTACCTTTAGGTCTTGGAACAAGCTTCCAGACTTGGCAATGCTTGAACTGATTTAATTCTTCTTCCATTGCCATTATCCATGATGCGTCTGAGTTTGCTTTCTCAAACGTCTTCGGTTCAACATGTGATAGAAAACTCAAATATAAATTCTCATTAGCTGTACCTCTACGAGTTCTAACACCATCCCAGGGATCTCCTATGATTTGGTCCATTAGGTGATCCTTCAAGTGTCTGAGTTCTAAGGTTCCTTGCATCTGGAGCTTCTTCAACCACAGGAGTGACTTCATCAACTTGAATGGTTTCTTCATCTTGATCATTAACCTCTCTAATTGGGGTTGGAGTGATGATCTTGATGAACTTTTCACCTTTTTCTTCAGTTGTCTCATCCAAGTCTAATTCTTATAGCTTTGAACCTGCATCTTCAATAAACGCACTAGAAGAGCTACCTTGCAGCAAGCTCATCTCATCAAATACAACATGAATAAATTCTTCTACAACCAGAGTTTTCTTATTAAAAATCTTATATGCCTTACTATGGATACTATACCCTACAAAAATAACTTCAAAGCTCTTTTCACTAAATTTAGTAGTGTGATACTTACCATTATTAAGGATGAAGCACTTACAACGAAAGATTTAAAGTATTAGATAGCCGACTTTCTGCCTTTTAGTAGTTCATAAGGGGTCTTATTATAATTTTTGTTTATGAGTGCTCGATTTTGCACATGGATTGCAGTGTTGACAGCTTCAGCCCAGAAGTATTCCGGTAGTGAGACATCACTCAACATGGTCCTGCAAGCCTCTATGAGTTTTTATTCCTTCTCTCAGCTACTCCGTTCTGTTGAGGAGGATGATGAGAGGAAAACTCATGAAAGATACCTATGCTTTCATAAAATTCTGTCATGGCCCCAGTCTTGAACGCTGTTCCGTTGTCACTTCTGATTTTGACTATGAAATAGTTGTATTCATTCTGGACCTGCCTGACAAAACTAGTAAAGATGTCAAAAGTATCTGACTTATGTTTTAGAAAGAACACCCACACAAAGCGCGAGTAATCATCAATAATAACCAATGTATAATCCTTTCCTCCCAAACTTTTAACTTGCAGTGGACCGAACAAGTCCATATGAAGTAGATGTAAACATCTATTAGAGTCTTTGCCAATAATGCTTTTAAAGGTAGCCCTTGTTTGCTTGTCTTTTACACATGCATGACAAGGTCTATCTTTAGCGTACTTGACATTTGGGGCATCACGTACTAAATTAAGAGAAAATAATTTATTTATAGTTTTGAAATTAATATGTGCTAGTCTTTTGTGTCATTGGTCACCAAGAGGCGCACTATCTTTAGCCAAAAAGTACATTGGTGTAGAAGAGTCTATGCAAATAAAATTCAAACAAAATATATTTCTACTACGAGTGCATGATAGAATCGTTTCCATATTGTCTACCGATTTTATCAAGCACTTGTCTGCATGAAATTATATTATGTATCCTTTATCGCAGAGCTGGCTTATGCTTATAAGATTGTGTTCCAATCCTTCAACATAAGCCACGTCTAAGAAGGATACACTACCATTAGTAATCATATCGTAGCCTTTAGTAATTCCTCGGTCAGAACCTCCAAAGATGACTTTTGGCCCGTTCATGACTGGAGAATAATTCTGGAGAAGGCTTCTTGTCTCGGTCATATTCCGAGAGCATCTACTATCCAAATACCAGATAGGAGTTTTGGTGGCCTTTGGACATACCTGCAATCACAAATCAATTTGCCTTAGGAACCCAAACACATTTGGGTCCTTGGTATCTAGTTAGAACACTCCTCCTATATGTATTAATATTATGAGTGGTTTTTCTCACATTACTAACTTGAGGAGTTACATAATTTCTAGAATTAAACCAGAAATCAATGACAAAGTGACCAATTTTGTCGCAGCATCAACAATCAAACTTGTTGTATCTTTGCCTGAAATTTCCCTGCTTGACCTTTTGAGAGTGCGACCGTAGCAGGGGCAACAGTCTTGGAGGTAGAAGCTTCATGATGATGACATTCACATGGCTTCTTCTCCTAAAGAGGCTTTTCCACAATTGGCTTTACTTTTGGTGCCTTCTTGATGTTATGACCATGATTATAAGGGCCATAGCTCTGAAGAGTAATCTCTTCATAAGATGCCTTAAAGACACTTTCACCAAAGTTCCGGGGACGGGTCCATCCTTGGTAACGAGACTTGGGCTCTACATAAGTAGGCCTAGCAAAGTGACCGTAGGACGAATCAAGATCAAACTCGTTCGTTGGAAATATAACCTTCTTAAAAGAAGTCTGATCTTGAGGAGCTTTCCCCTTCTCCTTGGCCAAAGCCTTCTTGACAGCCTTATTCTTCCTTTGAGCCTTATTTCTCCTAGAAGATTTACTAGGAGCTTCAATATGGCCTAGGCTAGCACCTTTGTCCTGAGATGAGAATTTAGCAATAAAAGGAAGGACAGTCTTGGGCTTTGAGAAACTTTTAACAAGTTTCTTTTTCGCTGCAAGTTGTTCTTCCAATTCTTTGATGATCTTCTCCTTCAGATCTAGGTGCTCGAGAGTCTTATTGTATTCTTCAATAGCAACATTGAAGTTCTCTCTGAGTGAGTCTGTCTTGGCGACTTCCTCTCTCAAAGTGCTCTCTTCAGCCTTGAAATACTTTATCTCCTTGGCTTGAGTTTTCACGACTCTTCGACATTGTTGTAAGCCTTGATTAACTCTTTATATTGGTCCATGGGTTTAGACTCATCGTCAGAAGAGCTGTCCTCATGATCATGATTAGAAGCATCTGATTCAGAAAGAGGGGTGTGAGAATTTACCTTCCCAGTGTACTGAGGTTCTTGTTCATCATCAGTTTGTGTCATTAGCCCAAAGTAGGCTTCCTCTTCTTCACTTGACTCAGATGAGTCAGAGTCGCTAAAAGTCTTGTCCTTCTTGGCTATTAGGCTTCTTTCAGTTCTCTTCTTATTATATGAAGATTTCTTCTGCTCTCTCTTTCCACCCTCCTTCTTGTGAGGGCAATCAACGATGATGTGACCTGACTTATTACAATAATAGCAAACGATATCAGAAGAAATATGTTTATTCTGTTTAGTATTATACCTTTCTTGGCTACTTGAGCCTTTCATGTATCGATCACCATCATGACATGATCTTCTGTGAGAGGCATCTTTGCCTCTCCATTGTTTCTTCTTGTTCAAGAATTTCTTGAACTGTCTTGAGAGCAGAGAAAACTCTATGATAATTTTGAGCCTGAGGTGCTTGGCTCTGAAGTTTCTTCTTCATTATCTTCCTGTTCAGGAGCAAGTGATGCAGCTTTGACATTCCTTAAGCTGTCTGCGTTCAGTGCGATAGACTTCTCCTTGGATGACGACCGACTCTTTTCTTCTTCTTCAGCTTTTCTAGAATTGATCTACAGCTCATATGACATCAGCTTTCTGAAGAGATTTTGAGGTTCAGTCTCTGCCAACTTGCCAAACTCCCTGATAACATAGACTTTATTGTCTCATTCCTTAGTCAGGGTCCTTAGAAACTTATCATTCAGCTCTCCATTTGTGAAGACCCGACCATATACTCTTAGGCCGTTGACAATCTTGAAGAAACTTTCAAAGGTATCTGCAATTGAATCCTTTGGTCCTTGTCGGAATGCTTCATATTTATGATTTAGAAGGCATCTTCTATCATCCCTAACTTCTTCAGTGCCTTCCGTCAAGGTGATAAGAAATTGCCACATTTCCTTAGCAGATTGACAGTGAATCAGATTCTGCAGCATAAAATCATTGACTGTACTTGCTATGATATTTTTAGCTTTCTTGTACAACGCGATAAGTGCAATCTCATCTTTATCAAGATCCATTAACTTCTTAGGAACCTTTTTAGTAGGATCAATAGTGGAGACGGTCATTGGAACATAAGGAGCTTCTCCAACAATCATGAAGATCCTTGGATCCACAGCTTCCATGAAAAACTTAATCCTTTCTTTCCACATGGGAAAGTTGGTCTTTATGCATAGAGGAAGCTTCGAAAAATCTTTGGCCTTGTCCATGCTTGGATTACTCAATAGACAACTTGAGACAGATCTGTTCAAGGTGTTAACCATTTTATGAACAACCTCTCTCTGATACCAATTGAAAGTATTTAAGTTGTCTTACATAAATCACCTAGAGGGGGGGGGGGGGGTGAATATGTGAGTTGTCTGTCTTTTTGCAAAATAAAAAAATTAACGAGCGATGCACAAAAAATTAACAAAGCAATCACAGATGACACCAAGAATTATAGTGGTTCCCCAACTTTGGGTACATCCACTTTCTACTCACCGATCTAGCAAAGCACTAGACTCGGCTACTCCGCTAATCTCGGATTGAAAGTAATCCTACACCTCAGAACAACATTCCTACAACTTGATCCCAAAAACTGGATCTACACTTGGAAGATAAAACTACATACAAGAACTCAGAGAATAAAGCTCCTATGACTCAGAGAAATATCTACAAGAATAGATTGAAATAAACAAATACAAACAGTGATTTGGTCTCAGATCTTGAAAACTTATGTCTGTTCTTCTTAGTTGAACTTTGTGGCTTTATCAGAAATGGTTTGAAGAAGAGTCGACAAGATCTCTGGATCTGAAATTCTCTGGACTCAGCAAGATCAAGTATTGGATCTATAGAATGTAGAATGATTTGATCTCTGAATCAACTTCTCTGAATCAATATGGATTGGAAGCAAATTGGCAAGAATGGAGATGAAGAGCAGCGCTTCCGATTATGGAAAGAAAATTAGGGATTCAGAAAAACTTGGACTATCTTGCGGCTGCTTGTTATTCTTCTTAGGATTGGTCAAAAATGACAAGACCTTTTATAGTACTTGCCTAACGGTCATAATCACAATTAATGACAGCCACGTGGACCAATCACATGCTAATGATATTTTAAATTCGCGTCTGTCTGGACTTAGAAGATTTTTAGAAAAAACAATATGGGTGTTCTCGAGAGAAAGAATAGTACTCGAGAAAAAAACTTACTGGTTCTCGAGAAGAACAATGAGGATCTCGAGAAAAACACTTATAAAAATATGTGGAGGTGGAAATCTGTAGTGTCGAGAAAGAAAGAAGTACTCGAGAAAATATACTTTTGTTCTTGAGAAGAGTCATTCTGGTACTCGAGAACAAATAATCATCTCGAGAACAAATGTCTGGCTCTCGAGAAAAATACTCTAGGTCTTGAGAAATAACTTCTGCATCTCGAGAACAAACCATAGTCTTCTCGAGAATAAATTTGGTCTTCTCGAGAAAAAGATAGAAAAATAATTGTCTGGAAAAGAAACAACCCGAGAAGAAATGTCATATTACTCGAGTACATTAGCCCTTCTCGAGAACAACATTAAGCTTTCTTGAGAATAACTTCTGCCACTCGAAATTAAGACAAGTCTAATTCGAGAAATATGCTAAGTCCTTCTCGAGTACAAATATAGTACTCGATAAAAATACTTAGACAAATCTGAAAAACTGAAAAACTTAATTCTTCATTAAAATCAGCATCCATCTTTTCTCTCTTAGTGCTTGAAAAGGAAGTGTGTCCCAAAAGAGAGGCTACACATGAGTCAACACCATAGATCACACAATGAGAGATTACATTGTATGGTCCTGTATTTGGAGACTCATTGTAGACTGACGTTGGTCTTGTTGGGTTTCTCTATATGGTTGGCACAACGCTTGTGCACGCAGCGGAAAAATAAACATCAAGAAAAACCTAAAGAGATGTGGATCGGGCTATGAACGTTGAATCAAGAAGTTAGCAAAAACTAGGCAAAAATTACCTCGGTGGCGTTGAGTCACAACCCAACGGAGATGCTCCAAACTTTATCTGCTTGCTAGTGGCGAGTTCTACGTGGAATAGTGTCCACGTTCCTGCAGAAGTCCACACGAGCGGGAGAACACCGATCTATCCGTCGCACGGATTATCGGGAAGGAGAAGACCGCACCTCGGCTATTCCACGGACTGCTAGGTCCGCGCCAGGAAGAGCAGCACCAGCGACAGTCGCTGGAGAAGAGGCGGTAGACGGAGCAAACACGGCGGCGGCGGAACTCTTCCATCGGCGGCGGGGATCGGGATCGGCGGATCGAAAGGCGGAACGGCTTCCTTCGGGTTTCGATCTGCTACAGGAGAAAATCGCGAGCCCGTCTGTTCCGAAAACCCTAAGTGTCCTATTTATACCAAAGGTATAAATAAACCCAGGAAAATCGCTATCCGCAGATCACCCGAAAATAGGGTTCAGAATCGGCGAGTATCAATCGGTGAGAATCGGCGACAATCGGCGAGAATCACTGAGCACGTTCGGCGAGAATCAGTCGACGAGTATCATACAGGATCGACGAGAATCAGAGTACAATACTCGACGATTCTCGCCGATCGTCGAGCCGCGCCCGACGATACACAACGATACTCGACGATCGTCGAGCCGCGGTCGACGACAATTGTCGAAGTAGTCGATCGTCGAGAATCAACAATTGATTCTCGACGATTCTCGTCGATCGGCGAGAATTAGAGAGACGATTCTCGCCGATCGGCGGGAATCAGAAGACGATTCTCGACTAATGTCATCGACCGTCGGACGACAATCCCAACCAGCCCTTCAAGGCAACATTTGCCCAACCCGATGATCCTATAAGGCAACACTTTGCCCATAACCCTATTCAGGTCGGTGATTGGTAACCTTTACCAACACAGTCAGTCAACCAACTTCTCCACATCTCTTATGTGCGACCCTGCAGGCTCATATCGCGTTGGCAGTGAGATTACATGTTTGATCACTTCCAGATCATCATGGTGACTCCAACAGACTCCCATTTGATCTCGAAAGTATCAAAGCAAAAACCTCACAAACAATGAGCGGCATCTAGCAATGCATCATTGCTCCCCAAGCAATAAGAGTTTATAACTCATAAGCCTTTATGACCAATGTATCAGCGTTGTCTTTGTCCCTTTGTCCCTTACATCCAGAAAGAACTAGAGGCATGGACCGTGTCACCCTCGTAATAGCTCAATCCAAGTTTCTTGATCCAGGACGGACTTCCAGAGAATGGTGAGTCCAATATCACATATTGACTCAACCAAGCATGGCCATGCATTTCTCAGTCCAGTTCCATCAAGGGGCCCATGGATGCAACTCCTGTCATACAGGAGGAAAAATCCCATATCTGCTCACACACAAACACCCAAATGATTCGTAACATGCCCAACAACCACCCTTATCATCAACCTTTCTCAAGGAAGACTTTAGATGGCATCAAAGCACGCTCTTCCTCACTTGATGAATGTTGTGACTTCAGGTCAAAGGATCACAACACCATTGTCAATTGAGACCTACTCGTGACACGATTGGATGACAATCCACAGAGTAGTCTCAGGTTGGGTCTGTCCAGTACAACTTGTTCACTAACAAGTACCCACGTGATGACTTGATATCACAATATCATGACCTGTGAGAACCAGTCATCAGTCAACACACGTGCTAGCCTTCATGTATCATCATCACCCTTAGCTTCTATGATGATACTCGACCAGGGACCTTTAAGAATGAAGCTTCAAATAAATCATGGGCTCTCACATTCAAGTCACGTACTTGATGTCCCATGGAAGCGAACATTCTAAGGGTATCTATTATGTTGACATTTAACTATCATATATAGAAAAAGACATAATAAAAGAACTTGCCATTAATTGTAAAAGAAAAACTAGGTACACAGTTCATCATATGAACAAACAGCCAACAAAATACAAGATTACATGCAACCCACAAGATTCTCGCTAGAGTTGATTAGTTAGGTATCGTATACCCATAGATCTAGTATGACCATCATGCTTTCTCTGCGCGAGAGGCTTTGTCAGCGGATCCGCAATATTTTCCTCAGTCGGCACTCTGCAAATGTTTACATCTCCTCGTTCGACAATCTCACGAATAAGATGAAAACGCCGGAGTATGTGCTTGGAGCGCTGATGAGATCTAGGTTCCTTAGATTGTGAAATTGCACCATTGTTATCACAGTAGAGAACTACGGGACCAACAATGCTAGGAACTACATCAAGCTCGCCGATGAATTTCCTAATCCATACAGCCTCCTTCGCCGCATTAGCTGCTGCGATATACTCGGCCTCTGTTGTAGAATCAGCAACTGTCTCTTGCTTGGAACTCTTCCAGCTCACAGCTCCTCCATTCAGGCAAAACACAAAACCTGACTGAGACTTGGAGTCGTCTCGATCAGTTTGGAAGCTAGCATCCGTGTAACCACTTACAACGAGCTCTTCCTCTCCACCATACACCAAGAACACGTCCTTAGTCCTTCTCACGTACTTCAGGATATCGCCTTGATCAGCTTCCATCAGTCCTCTGGTCCCTTAGGACAACGCCTTCATCCGCAACTGGGGAGACTCCATTCAAACTCTCTCATGGCTCAGAGGCACTCATTTTAGTTGAGTTTGAAGTCCCGACACCTAGAGTTCTGCTTGCAAGACAAGGCGTTGAGGACTGGCTTGAGCTGAATAATGAAGAGATGAGATTCAGCCTGGAACACATCGAGGCATTCAGAGACCAAGCAGCCATAAGGCATGAGGAGGTCAAAAGAAGGATGGCCCGCTATTTTGATCAGAACGTTAGGATCAAACACTTTCAAGTGGGAGATCTAGTTCTAAACAAAGTTGATGTTGCTGCAAGAGCTGATTCAGTTGGAAAGCTTAATCCAAATTGGGTCGGCCCTTTCATTGTCAAAGAAGCGCTATAGAGCGGCGCTTATCGCTTGCAGACATACGAAGGAGAGGATATGCCACATACATGGAGTGGGGATGATCTCAAGCGGGTCTATTCCTGAACCTCCTCTTTTCTATTCTGTGTATCCTCTTCAAGAATCATTATGAATAGAAACTACTTGCTAACGCTTCTTCAAGTGTTTTGTCTATGTAAGCATAACAGATGACATGCTAAGAAAGATTTCAAAAACTGTTCTACCCTTGAACTCTCTTTTCTTTCTTATGTTTGCTTTGCAAATGCATTTTATTAATCAAAGGATTCATACTGACACTTTTTCCTAGTGTTCTCTCTTTCTTTCCCAAAGATCAATAACAGTTCCCTGATACCAGGAGACATCGCCGAGTTCAGCTAGACCTCCCCTAGAGCTGTTGTCATTAGCGTAACACCACGAAGACCACGTGTTGCGAGGAGATTTCACACCGTGTAGTGGGAGCTTGCAGGCTCTAGTGCGGTAGTATCCTAGGCTTCGGATCCCGGCTAGTACCTGACCCCACCTCTGCATTATGGAGGGCAGGGTGGGAGTAAAGCTCTACCATGCCGCATTTGGGATATCGTTACAACTTTGATGATCCGCTGAGGAAAGCAATGCCTATCGCACCTGCCCACCGATCATCTTAGCTTATAACCTCGAACACTCCATGGTACCCTCAATCAGTGCCAGGAGACCCACAGCTTAGACTGTACTCCAGGCAAGAGGGCAGGGAACCGTTCCGGCAAGTCGGCATCTTGCTCTTTGCAGGGAATCTTCCTATCGCGGACTGGTTTTCTTTATCCGCGCAGTCCGCCTGTTTGGGTTGATCATATAACTTGTGGCCTGGTGAGGAAAGCAATGCCACACGCACCTGCCCACTTGGTCGCAAGTTATAGGTCATTTCTTCTGTTTAGTGCGGACTGGTTTTCTCTATCGGCGCAGTCCGCCAGATTCTCCTTGGGTTGATCTTATAACTTGTGGCCTGGTGAGGAAAGCAATGCTACACGCACCTGCCCACCTGGTTGCAAGTTATAGGTCATTTCTTCTGTTTAGTGCGGACTGGTTTTTTCTATCCGCGCAGTCTGCCAGATTCTCCTTGGGTTGATCTTATAACTTGTGGCCTGGTCAGGAAAGCAATGCCACACGCACCTGCCCGCCTGGTCGCAAGCTGTAGATCATTTCTTGTTCTGGGCGGACTGTTTTTTTATATCCGCTTAGTCCGCCGGTTTTCTTGGGTTGATTTTATAGCTTGTGCCTGGTGAGGAAATCAATGCCACACGCACCTGCCCGCCTGGTCGCAAGCTATAGATCATTTCTATTAGCATATGCGCGAACTGTGAAATTATATTTGCCTAGTCCGCCGAATGGCTTCCCATATAATATCATTTCTATTAAGTTTGAAAGATTAATAAAGAGAATTGCGGACTGCAATTGGAACTCAACGGAGTCCGCCTGGTCGGCAAGTCAAAAAGCTCAGTATGATCAATCTGCTTATCATGCGGACTGCTAAATCAGATCGAACTTAATTGCATTAAACACAGAAAATAAAGAACATTGCAGAAAGCACACAGATGCCAGAATATATCCTTTCTATTTCATCAAAAAATTCTTTACATCTTTCTATCTGTTCGGCGGACTGCAATCTTGAGTCCGGCACATTTACAAAATAAAAAAAGGCAAAAATACATTAATTGTCAGCAGTCTTTTGTTTCTTTTCAACTGGAGGTGCATGGCTTAGGCCATCGATGTCGACTTCCGGAGAGTAGCCCTCCGAGCCGCTTCCACTACTATCTGATCCAGTGCTTGAGGTGGACTCGCTATGCGAGCCCCTGACAGCAGAGGATGATGTAGAGGTGCTGGACTCGGCTGACTGTTCTCCGCCTCGCTGGCTTGAACTAGTGTTGTCCGCTGTCTCCATGATGCCTTGTCCTTCGCCTTGCTCTCCGCCTTCTTCTTCTTCTTCACCTTCCTCTTCCTCGATGTTATTTTTTGCCCTTTTCAGCCCGCTCCATCGCTGCGACCTGCGGAGCTAACTCTGGGAAGAGCTCCAAGAAGGGAACGCCATCCACCCCTTCCTTTGCAAAGCCGCCGCGGACAAATCACTCGATGGCGACCTCGACGGTTTCCTACATAAAGGGGAGCATGGCGGCCTGGAAGCTGTTGTTTTCCAAGTCGTAGGCGACCTGCGCAAAACAAGAGCAAACGTCAGTTCGCGGCAGACTCTAACTAAGAGGCCGCTGCGGATTTAACTCACCCCAAGCTCTTTCTTTTGCAGAGCAACTTTCTTCCCTACTCGTGCATTTCTCTCTTTTAGCACCTTATTATCTTGTTGAAGTTGCTCATTCTGCCTGAGCAGGTCTCTTGCTAAGGAGGCGACGAAGTGGTTCGTCACCACACTGTTCGCACTGGCTTGGGAGGCTAGTAGGGGGAGGTCGGCAGCGGCTACCTTCTTCAGATCGCTCAAATTGCGTTTTCGTAGAGTGCGAAAATCGCGACATGGGCATGGCGAGTTATACGCGTACTCTTCCACGAGGGGAGCGCGGTGGACAAGCGGACATGTTTATCCTTGTTGTGCCAGTGGACATTGGGTTTCCCCTAAGATCCTTCTGGCTGTTTCCGAAGCCGCTCATTGTAAAACTTTCGGAGGAAGAGTAGTCCGCCACGGGATCGCCTTCTTCCTTTCTCTTCCTTGCAACTTCTTGCTTCTTCTCTTTTTGTGTAGGAACAAAGCCGCTTGGAGTTTGCGGCAGATTGGCGGGTACCGCTAAGGTCGCTGCGGATACAAATCTTGAGTTCGCAAGCAGCTTACTTTCTTTGGGCAAAACGTCCGCCAAGCTCGTCAGTAGCGGAATGCAATGCTCAATGTCAAGCCTGGCATTGGCCAAGAACTCGACGATGGCGGACTCCACGGCATCAAGCGGCACACTCTTGAAGGCGGAGTCCGCGCACACTTGCGGATAGGTGTGCGCGAACCCTAGGTCGCCTTTAAAAATCAAGAACCTGGAGGTCCAGTTGTGGATCTTGTTGGGAAGGCCCACAACCTTCATCCCCCTGCCGTAAAAATATATCACCCCCTTATAGGGGCGGCCTCCAGAAGCGGTTATCGAGCGGACAGAGAACATCTTGCGGAAGATGTTCATGGAGAAAACAATCCTTTCAGACCGCAAATAGGAAATGAAGCTGCAAATCACAGCGAGTGTGTTGGGCGCGAGCTGGCCCGACACCATTCCATAGTGCTCGAAGATTTCAGCGAGCTCCCATAAAAGCAGAAACCTGAATCCGCTGTCAAAATGGTCTACAGGAATAGCGATCTGAGTTGTGGTTGAAAAGTTCAGCCTTTCCTCGTGAGCTGGAAGGTGGACAAGAATATTTGAATTCGCCATCTTTTTCTCAACAAAGGCTTCCAGATCGGCCTCAGTTAAGGTGCACTTTCGGTGGTCGGTAGCGTGGAAGGCAACGGCCGCATCGGTCCTGGCGGATACCATTTTGGCAGGCCGCAGGGTCCTTCTGCTACAACAGTTTTCCTGCATAAGAGAAGCAGCAGGGCCATATTTATAGTTATAGGGTCTGACAGCTTTTGGCCAGGCCGCATAGCTCGCATTTCTAATCCGCATAGTCCGCAAAAATTCAATCATTCACGTAGCAAAAGTTAAAGATAACGCGGACACAAACATAGATTCACATGCCAAGAAAAGTTCAAAGCAAAAATTAAGGCGGACACAGTTTCAGTCCGCCCAGCTCGCGATGGTTCCTTCCTGCAGATACGTCAAATATGAGAGGCGGACACCGTTTCAGTCCGCTTAGTTCGCAGCATTTCCCACCTGCAAAAGTTAAATTAGGTGAAGCGGACACAACATTAGTCTGCACAGTTCGCCATAGATCACAGAAATAATAGCAACAGAATAGGCACGAATATAATATTCAGTCCGCGCAGATCGCAACGCAGTTCAATCTACAATAGCATTGTTTAAAAACACATAATTATACAATCAAACAAATTGATAGTTCATGGCATCGCGGACTCAGCGGTCCCTAGTTTCGGTCCGCGCTGGCCTTTCCGTCCTATCTCTGCATAAGTGCGCGGCTTGGTCGCTTATTTGGAGGATCTCTCTATACATACGACAGAGGTGATGATGAAGCACGTTGATAGTCCGGTGCATGTGGGCAGCCTCTCGGTCTACCCAACTAAGGGGCACCATTGGCTCCACTGCCGGCCTCGGCTCCTCGTCCGCAACTTGTTCACCGCCGGCCGGTGCTGCGACCTCCGGAGCAGCGCGATCTTGCAATCGCGACCTCTGCTCGACGACCTCAGCAGCCCGCTTCCCCTTCTCCTCCCTCGCTGATGCCAAGTGTTTCCCCTTGTAGAAGCGGACATCGTCTGTGAGCCTATTTTTCTCCCTATCGGACCTCTCCAGCACCCTGGAGATGCTGGCGATCTGGTCTTTTAGGGCTTTCTCCCGCTCTGCGGACGCCTTCTCGCTCTCTTTTGCTTTCTTTAACTCTGCTTTGATATTCTGAATTTCAGCTTGAAATTTCTTTTCTAACTCTTTGCTGATGTTCAGGCTGGGCAGCTCATCCCCCGCGAATTCCTCATGCGAGACCGCGTCAACACCAGTATTCGGTGTAACCACGATCTCGCCACTCTCGACAGAGCCCAGCGGCGATTTTCTACCTGCAAGAAAGAAGGTCAACTTCATCATTCAAAAACAGTCCGCGACGGACTCAAAGAAAGGATAAAAAATCACATTTGGATATAGCTGCAGCGATTTGCCGACTATCAAAGATGATAGGCCGCCTTGCCCGCTCCGGGTCAAAGGCGCTTAACCGCTTCTTCCATCGCGGTGAACCTTAGCTCTTTTCTCAGCAGCAGAACTTTTTGAAACCACGATGTCCTCGGTTTCGGTGATGATCTTGATTGGTCTCGACTTCTACGGCGGCGACCTGTAAAGCCATTGACGCTTAAAATACTTAGGCGCCGATTGAAGATTACCTGACCGCAATAGCTCTGCAGCAGTCCGCAGATCCTCTGCATTCTTGTCAGCCGCAACCTGCTTCGATGCCTCCTCCACTACAACTACATGAGCAGCGATATGCTTCTTCTGCTCCTCTATCTTCTGCTTCAGTCTTTCCCTCTCTTCTTCCTTAGCAACGGACAAAGAAGGGAGTTCGCTACCCTTATCCCCAATGACTTCCACCTCAGATTGCTGCAATACAATAAGCAAGGATTCGTTAATTAGATCAACTTCATTGACATCTATGGAGTCTAATATCTCATCCGTGGTTAAACTGACCGTGGAGAGGGAATTGTCTCCCTGGATTTGGGCCTCAGGTGTGATCAAATCACTGTCGGGAACTTCTTTGTCGCGCGGTCTGTGTTGTAAGTCCGCATCTCCAGTCCGCTTGGAGATATTCTTCTCCTTCATCGCGCGCAATTTCTTCTCAACCCGCTCGGCCACGGTCGACCCGCCCCTCTTCCTCTTCTTTTTAGAAGCTCTATTCTCGGCAGAGTCTGCGGCAGCCTCTATTAAGTCGAGCTGGCTCTCGCGGACAGTCTCAGGGTTCACAGAAATCAGTGCCTTTGAGGGCGCATCCTTGCCAAACTCTTCTCCCGAAGTCCGCCTATCTTCTTCATCTAGGTTAACGATGGGCACTTGGGCATTGGGGGATGATGTTTCGGCTTCATTGGGTGCGCCAACAGTGTCCGCCGAATCCGCGGTTTTCTGGGAATGGGCAGTATCCGACAAAGTCAATATCTTTTCACTTCTCAGTGGTTCAACATCAAGAACTGCGGCATCCTCGCGCACAGATACATCAGCGCGGCGGACTGCCTTCTCAGCAGGCTTCTGGCTGTGGGAGCTCTCTCCAGTGTAGCCGACAGGGTCCCTTCTCATCGTCCTCTTTATTATCTTCTGGGTCTTCATAGGCGTTATTAGTGCCATCTCGCCTTCTGCAGTGAGACTAGAGAAGAAAGCTCCAAGCCTTGCCATGCCGGACTGCAAAGTGGAGACCGCAAGTGGTGAATAGCGCCCCGTGTCGATCGGAATTTCCAACAGTTCCAGGCCCTCCAGTGTTATTTATACTGTTGGCGGCATTTATTAGGCTTGCAGACTCGGCGGTTAAGAAAACATTTTCGAAGTTTCTGGAAACTTAAAAATGTGCGGGGATTATGTTAACCCCTCAGTCCGCAACATCCAACAAGATGCCAAGACCTCCTCTTCACCAACTGCAGACTCAATTAGGCAGTCTGCCCAGTCCGGCAAAGTAGCAGCAATCGGCCGCCAAGGATGATCCCCCAGCGGCGGACTCAACGCTCTGTTCGCCAGTCCGCCATACCTTGCGATCTCTGGATTCTCTACGATGGCGGACGCAATGTCTCGTCCGCCCCGGCCGCCGTCCTCCAGCAGGATCGCGCCTAGCAGCAGCTGATGGAAGCTCCAGCCCACGAGCCCAGTCCGCCCCTTCTGCGCGGACTGGCGTGTTCTTTCTTTTTGCTTCCCGTCACCGCAGCGCGGTTCTCCTGTAACCCGGGCAGCCGGTTATTTTAGCCCTGCCCGTTTGGGCAGGCCCCCCATCCTATAAATAGGGGGAGGTGGTGCACCCAAGGAACGCTGACTCGTGCCCAGGAGCTTACTTGTTAAAGGCTGCGGACTCGAATCTTGTGCCTTGCGGACTTCAGCCTGCTCAGCTCTTGTCTTCCTTTTTCATTCGCTTGTAACCCAAACTTTCTTCAATCAAGGAAAAGACCGTCGCAAGAGAGGCATTCAGGCCGCGACGGGCGAAGTCTGTTGTTGCCGTGGCTCACGACCCTGCTTCTTTTTCCTTCTCCCATCCTCTTAGTAGATTGCTACTCGCAGTCTCTCATTTCCCTTCGTTTCCATTGTGCTCGAACCGTTAGCTGGTGGTGCTCGATTCCCTTTGCGTTTTCGTGCATCAACAGCATTAACAACATCAACATCAACAACCTCAACAACATCTACAACAAGCACCTGAATCTCAGAAAGATGACAGTCCAAAAAGACCTGAATCTCCTCCTGTTCCTTTTGAGGATCCTGAGACAGCAAACACTGCTAGAATGGTCAGATTTCAAGAACTGGTTGGATTATCCATGATAAACAAGGCCAAAGCTGAAGGAAGGGATCCCTCTCAATACTCAATAATGTCCAAGAACAGGAAAGAAGAGCTAAACAGGTTTGCAAAAGCTAATAAATTCTTTAATGTTGATGATTATATGAAATTGCATCCAGAGTCTGTTGTGCCAAGGGCTACTTCCCTCAACATCATTGGAGTTGCTGATATGACTATGTCTAAGAGTCAAGCAGCTAATCCAAACAGAAAAATCGAATTCACTCTGCCTGGTGATAGAGCTAAGGAGGATAAGCCAAAGGAATCAAGAAGAAGAAATGTGTTTAAACTGTATAGTCTTTCTACATGTCTTAAAAACTGTTAATTTACATTCTGTCACAGAGCTACATTTTATAAATATTTTCTGCATGTTTTCAATTTTCCTGCCCGATATATTTCCCTGCTTTGTGATTATTTTTATATTTTATTGTATTAGTGACCTCACCCAAATTGGGGGAGATTGTTGGATCCCTAGTTTGATTTGGGCTACGTTCACTAACTAGGATTATTGACCCACCTTATATAGCCATGTTCATGTATGTGTCATAGAGTTTAGGCAATGTCCTTAGAGTCAACATTGCATGGACCAGCCAACAAAAGACTGCAGAAGACTCCAGACTTTGATAAAAAACAAGTTTCAGGCAAGTGAGTTTGACGTTCGTCAAACTCAGCTCGATGAAAGTCATGCTCACCTCGAAGAACTCAGAGTCAATTTTCTGAGTTGAGCTCGATGATATTAGAGCTCAGGTCGATGATTTCTGGAAGTTCAACTTCAACATTCCAAGTCCAGAATCTTTTCTCTGAACTCCAGTTGACGAATTTGTGTTATCAACTCGACGAACTTAGAGCACAGAATTGGAAAGTCTTACCAGGAAGTAGTTATCAGTTCTCAGGTCGACGATCTTGGATCTCAGGTCGACGAATAATAATTATCTGGTCGACGAACATGATTTCTCAGCACGACAATCTCTGGACCCAGGTCGACGAAATCTGTTCTTTGCTCGACGAATTCTGTGCAGATCCAGTCTTAGATTTTTGCCTTCTTTTGTTCTTATTCTATTGCAATAATTCCTGAATAATCAATGCTTAACATTCTCTAAATATAACCGTTAGAAGCAACATTGATTTTGGTATTCATCAAGATTATTACTTGTCGTTTTTCAATAGGACAGTTGGGGAAATCCAATTAATGCAGATATTCTATCCAGCCGTATTACATTCTACAGGCCGTCAGCAATTAATGAAAAGGAATTAAAAGATTCAAAGGAGATTGTTGACTGATCATATAAAAGTGATTTTCTATCTTTTCGACAAGGAGAAGTCCAAACCAGAAAGAGAATACAAGGCTTACAGAGAAGATCAACAGCAATCTGATTCTAACCCTTCTCTTTATAGAAAAAAACTTGTTTTCTCCTTGACATTACTGAAGAAGAAGAACATTCATCCCAAATGAAGAGTCTTCTTCGACCTTCACTCCAGCATTCAAGGACAACAAAATTTCTATCAGTCACAAAATTCCTGGATCTCTTCTTATTAAGGCAGAAGATAAAAGACCTACACCCTGAAGCAAAGCTCAAGTCTTCCTGAGTTCAATATCTCAGGAGGAGCTTTGTCAATAACAAATATCCACTAGTCTTCTCAGTTGATTTGAGAAAGAGAAGACACCATAAATCTCTCACCACCTCACTGTACAAAGGATTCTTTAACTCCCTTCAAAAGTTATTCCTTGGTTGCAAGTCTCCTGATCAAAAGACTTCGGGTGGTTTTTGAGCACCTGATCAAAAGCTCATTGGTGGCAGTCACATGATCAAAACCTATTAGTGGTTTCCTACGAGGGTGGTACAAGAGTGGATGTAACCAGGTTGGGGAACCACTATAAAGTTCTTGTGTCGTCTGGTTGCCCTCTTTCTTTTTGTTCTTGTTGTGGCTGTGTTGGTTTAGTTTTGCTGAGGCTGTGTTAGGTTAAGATATCTTAGGTTGCTCTTTTGCTTACTGTGAATATTAGTTGTTTTACTCTTGATAATTTTATAAACAGCAAATAGTTTTCAGATACTCTATTCACCCCCACCCCCTCCAAAGTATATCAGGTCTAACCCTCACTTTCAGTTGGCAAGTCAGATTTCAGGCTAACAGAACCTACGACCCAGTACCTATTGGTGTCCTAAGGTAAGAGAATTTTGTTTTGCAGGTTAGTCTAAGTGCCCATCCCCCATGTGGCACTTGGACATAAGATGCTCCAGAACTTGGACTGGAACAAGATAGTCATCTTATGGTTCATACCCCAGTGAGGGAAGGACCTTAGATCAACAGTTGATGATGGATATTGACGATCTAGGATATTCCGCTTATTGCCCAAGAGGAAGAGAATGTTGAGTGAAATCTTGAAGAAGGACAAGTGCACACTCATGGTTGATGGCCAGTTGGATCCAACCAGCAGAAATGTTTGATTGGACAAAGTCTTGCCTCCACACCAATAGATCTAGGAAGGAGCACATAATGCTCAAATGAAAAGTTTTTCAAGTGGTATCAGAATAGATGATCAACTGACATGATCACTGATAGTCATAAGGACAGGATCTGTGCAAATGCTAATGGGAGGCATGTTCAGCCAAGGTTGTTGGACAAGCATGAATCTTACAAAAAGTTGTCCAGCATAGAATAGGTCAACATTACTACTGGGGATCAGATTGTCCCCATGGACATTGTTGAGTATGAGAGAAAGACTTGGTATCAAGTAGTTTTAAAGAACAACAGCTGCAGGAGAAGAGAAAGCTGGCAGCTACACCAGTGGTATCATGAGCAATTAGCTAGGGGAGAAGAGAATCACAGCAGACCAGCTACTCCCTGACTATTCAGAAACCAAGAAGTGATTGATCAAGTAGTGATCAAGTGGGGAGATCAACCATAGTTTATGGCTACTGCTGTACAGTCTGTACTGCTGCCATAAGAATCTGCTGCTGCAGGACAAGCGCAAAAGGCCAGCATATCCTAAAAATACATGAGGCCCTAAGTGGTGGAAAAGACCTTCAGTATTTTTGAAGACTTTTCAAGAGGAATACCTCAATTGGTATCAAGGATGACACACAAAATCCTACCAAAACTGTCCAAGTAGTATTCAGCCAACTCAAACAGTCAGGTAGAATGGTCAGATGCATATCTGGTGCTGAAGAAGTGAGAACAGTGAGAAAAATTCTTCCACCTCTTCATGCTACAAGGAAGAACACAACAATTCTAGGATAATGCTCTCCAAATGAGACAGAGCTGGCTGCCCAGTCAGATGAAAGGAGAACAGGTAAGAAGATGCAGCTCCACCACAGAGTGAAGGGTAGGCAGGATGAGCAAAGATGGAACCTACCAAATCCCATGAATAAGACTGAATACTTGGAGCTGCAAGAAAGAAATCAGTCATGCAATATCTGCTCCATGTTATCAGGATCACATTCTCGAGATAAGTAGATAAGTTCTTGATATAACATCAAGACTATAAAGAACATCAGGTGGTATCTAGACAGGCATAGACTAGAATGTCTACCAAGAATCTGACAAAGGATGCTTTAGTTGAGGGGGAGCTGAAAGCTACTGTAGTAGATCAGCTATAACGACTGCTGATCAGTTTGTTTTAAAGACAATATACAGACCAAGGGGGAGATTATGAGAAGAGAGAAAGCCAGCAGCTAACTTAATTAGATCCATAGCTGACTTAAGTAGAATTATGTTAGCAGCTAGTTAAAATGTTGTAGTGTTGTGTTGTATAATTGTATCAACACAGAAGGTATGACTCCTAATCTTGCAGACTGATCACTAGGATGATTTCCTTAGTAGTATCAACATAGGACTTTGTCTAGGATCATAATATAATCTCACCCATGATATTTTCTACTCAATCAATAGATATACTTATTGAAGAAGACAGAAGGGGGAGATATGTGTGGCAATACATAAGGGGCAATGCTTTCTAGTGGTGATCCACTTGAGTATTAAGTGCTATAAAGGAGTGTTCATATTACTTAAGTAATTGCTCAAGTAGTACGAGGGTGCATTGACTTAACTTATTAAGTCAATACAATTAATTTGAGCACACTGTATTAATATAGCATAGGATTGCAGTTGTAGCAGATTATAAACCACAGCTGCATGAATTTAGAATCATATTATGTTAATGCCTCTAGTGCTTGCTGGGTGTTCTGCCTTCTTCAAATAGCTGGAGATTGTTGGGTCAATTGCCCACAATGTTCTCTTGATTGGAATTGAAGAGGCATCACCATCAAGACTAAGAACATAGTTGTATTTAATGTTGTTTAAGCTCATCATGTGCAGATGTTCCAGAGAACAACTCTAGACAGGTTGTCTAAGTGATGTGACAGGTGGTCACAAAGTGAAGATGCTAGAAAGGCAAGAAGTAGCCTAAGTGACCAAGTCAGGTAAACTCTTACCTATTATGTGGGCTGACAGAAATCTGTCTAAGTCCACAGGCATTGAGTGATAAAGACACACTCAACGCCATACAACAAAAGGCTATGGGTAGACTCAGTTCAGAAATTCGTCGAACTGAGTTCAGAGTTCGTCGAGCTGAGCCCACCATTCGTTGAGCTAAGTTCAGAGTTTGAGAGTTTGAGAGTTTGAGTTTGTTGAGCTCAGTTCAAAAAATTCGTCGAACTGAGTTCAAAGTTTGTCGAGTTCATTTCGCCATTCATCGAACTCAGTTCAGTTGTCGAACTGAATTGCAGAAAGTTTTTTCTACGGAAAAAAACGTTGAGTGATGAAGACACACTCAATGCTCTCAATGCCAGAGAAGCAGGAATATATTGACTAAGGAAAGAGCGCTGAGTCAGCTGAGACAGCTGGTAAGTATGTCTCAGCATGACTGCTGAGACAAAGTAGCTGAAATTTCTCTATGTCCAGAAGCGTTGAGTGAAGCAGGTTCACTCAACACTTCTAATGAAGAAGATAGAGCTGAGATAGTTGAGTGGAAAATTGCTGAGACAGGAAGTTTTCTCAATTGTTAAAGAAGAAACCACTGAGACAGAAGAATGTCTCAGCAGAGAAGAAGAAAGCTTTTAGACTGCTGAGAAAAAATTGCTGAGACAGGAGTTGGTCTCAGCACAACCATTGAGACAAGTGTTTGTCTCGGCTGAGTACAAGAAAGCGCTGAGACAGTTAGGCAGAAAAATGGTTATGGCAAAAAGCATTGAGTGGAGGTTGCTCACTCAACGCTGTCAATGCCTAGTGAAGATAGAAAATCTATCTAAGTATTTTGCCATTGGGTGATGCTCACACACTCAACTCTAAGCAGCAGATAGCTGATAAAGCAAGTTGGCGTTGAGCGAAGTTGATTCACTCAACGCCTAGAAATAGTTTTATACTTTAAGTAGTTTGGCGTTGAGTGAAGGTTACTCACTCAATGCCAAGAGACAGTAAATCTGTCTAAGTGTTTTGGCTTTGAGTGATGCTTACTCACGCAATGCCTATGCTAATATTTTTTGATTTTTGGCTAAGTCCACAGTTGATGATGTCATCAAGTCAATAAGTCAACATATTTCAAATTAGTGGCAAGATGGCTGCAGTATGCGACAAATGTTGTCGCAGACGTACTGTACGACAGTTGGCATTAAAGTAAAGTTACTGCTGGACAGTAATTATGTGGGCCCCACTGCTCAAGTGTTGTTGGTTCAAAAATCAATAAAAGAAAAGAGGGGTACAGAGGAAAAGACAGTTCAGGGAAAAAGAAATCAAGTTAGTTCTTCTTCTCCGCCATTATTGTGGAGCTGAAGAGCAGGAAGCTCCAGTCTACAGACAGAGGGCAAGTTAGCTGCTGGATCAAGACCTTCAACAGCAAGATTGCTGGTGCAATACTCACTTACACCAGCAAGCTAGTTCAGAGTATTTACTCTGAAGGAAAATGTAGCATCCAAGGGCCGACCATTGTTGCAGGTTCTTCACAGTTCCAGCAATACAAGCACCTGAACATCTTTATCTGGAAGCTGTGACGAGAAGAAAGCTTGAAGAAGCTGAAGTAAGACTCAGTGAGCTATTCCTCAGAAGTCAAAGCTATGGCTGAATCACCTCAGCCCAAGAATGGAGGAAGAGGCAGGGCTATTCCAGACTACAAAGTTAGAGTTGTGATCTTCTCAGCTCAGGTAACAGATGTTAGCTGCAGCAACTTCACTGACCAGAAGGAAAATTCCTGGTGTTGTGAAGTAGCAGTTAGGGCTGAACTTCAGTCTCAATTCAGTAAGTGGCAGAACATTGCTCTACAAGTAACTTCCAGCACAAGTAATTACTTGTTCCTGTGGAAGTAGTTAAGACTAAGTATATCTTAGTTCAGTGAAGGTAGACTCAGGAAATAAATTCCTGTAGTCATTGTTAGACTTAGTCTATCTCAGTCAAGAAGCTTGACACAGAGAAATATCTCTTGTGTCAAGAATATCCATCAACCCATCTTCATCCTATAGGATTCAGTTTACCTGAAACTGAGTTGTAGGTGACTATTTAGTCACCAAGCTGTAGGTGGCCTGCTGGGGTACTGAGGTAGGATCCAAGTGTGGATCTGAGCTGTAGGGATTAATTTCCTGAGGTAGGATAGTGCTGCTCTCTGATTGTAGGGCCTTTGCACCAGAGGTACGTAATAAGTTTATCACTAAGCTGCAGGTTCTTGGAGGGGCACTGATGTAGGTACCTCGAGGGGTACTGAGTTGTAGGAGTGCTGCAGTACTCTAAGAGTATGGCCTTATGCCTGAAGGTGTAGGGTTGAAAATCCTGAGCTGTAGGCCTTACAGATAAGGCTTAGGTAGATGGCTTGTGGGTCACTGAGTGTAGAAGCACTGCAGAGCTCTAAAGTAGTATCCCTTGTTGATCTGAGGTATGGATGTTCTCCCAGCCTGAGTATAGGGCTTAACAGCCTGAGCTAGGTGGTCTGCTGACCACTGAGTATAGGCCTTTGTGGCTGAGAAGTGAGCCTTGGAGGAGACTTTGAGATCCTGCGGGATCTGTAGTGTAAGCTCTTAGGAGAAGTTTGGAGCAATTTGTGCCTATTCCAACAAGTTAGTTGGATAGGTTGGAGGGAAAGTGGATATACCCAATTGGGGAACCACTATAAATCACTGTGTTCTTTTCTGTGATTGTTTTTCTTTTCTTATTACAGGTGTTAAGGACAAGCTCTAGATCACCCTAAGCTGAAAGATAAAAGAAAACAACAAGATATTACAAAGAAAGCAAAACATAGTCTTAAAGAGACAAATGACCTATTCACCCCCCCCATCTAGGTGCTTTAGCTATCCTTGAAACATAGACTTTCAAACATGACGGCGGATGTTGAGAATCAATCGAAAAGGAGACTCTCTCGAGTGAAATCCAGCACTGCCAGATAGTGGAAACCTGGTAGTGGGATCTGATCGAGGTCTGGGAGACGCTTTCGAGTGACATTCAACCATGCCAGTTAGTGGGAGCCGGGCAGCGGGACCTGCTCGGGTGACATCCAGCCATGTCAGCTAGAGGAACCCTGGTAGAAGGACCTTCTCGGGGTCTAGGAGTGTCTCTTGAGTGACATCCAGCCATGACAGCTAGTGGGAGCCTGACATCGGGATCTTCTTGGGGTCTGGGTATACTCTCTCGAGTGACATCTAGTATTTTCAGCTAGAGGGAGCCCGACATCGAGATCTGCTCGGGGTCTGAGAGAGGCTCTCGAGTGACATCCAGCCCTGTCAGCTTGAAGGAGCCAGGCTGCGGCATCTGCTTGGGGTCTGGGTAGACTCTCTCGACTGATATTAAACCCTGCTAGCTAGAGGGAGCCTGACAGAGGGATCAGCTAGGGGTCTTGGAGATACTCTTGAGTGACATCCAACCCTGCCTGCAAGAGGGAGCATGGCAGCGGGATCTGCTCGATGTTTGGGAGATGCTCTCGAGTGACATCCAGTCCTGCCAGCTAGAGCGAGCCTAGCAGCGGGATCTGCTCGGGGTCTGGGAGGCACTCTCGAGTGACACCCAGCCCTTCCAGATAGTGGGAGCATGACAACGAGATCTGCTCGAGGTCTGGGAGACTCTCTCGAGTTACATCCAGACCTTCCAGCTGTATTGAAGCATGGCAGCGGGATCTGCTCGGGGTTCGGGTAGACTCTCTTGAGCGACATCCAACCCTACCATCTAGATGAAAGCCTAGTAGCAGGATATGCTTGGGGTATGGGTAGACTCTCTAGAGTGACAACCAGCCCTACCCTCTAGATGAAAGCCTTACAGCGGTATCAGCTCAAGTTCTGGGAGATGCTCTCGAGTGACATCCAGCCATGGTAGATAGTGGGAGCCTGGCAGCGGGATCTGTAATGCCCCTGATTTTATCAAGGTTTATTTAAATTTCTTTAGTGGCGTATTTTGACGTCAGGGTGTTACTTTAGCGCTTGTTTAACGACTATTGTTGTTTGAGTGTGGTGTATATCCCCGTGTTCACCGAGTGGGTAGGTCAGGCCAGGAGAGTGAGCCAGGGAGACCGGCCCGCACCAATATAGAAGGCGGGTGAACTCAGATGACCGGCTCGCTCCCGCCAAGGCTTTGCGAGCGACCCATGCGAGCCAACCCGTCCCGTCTATGCCAGCCTAAGCGACCTTATTGCCGACTCGCCTCCGTGTAGAGCAGGAGAACCATAGCGTCCCGGTTCTTGATCTCTTACTGATCGAAGGTGAGCTGCGAGCCCGGCCACATCCGTCCTGTAGAATTGCAAGTTGATACCGTGCTCCTCGACACTTGTCCGGTCTGTTTCAGAGGCAAAATTACCTGGATGCCTTTGTAAGGGGTGCAAATAGCCTTCCAGAATAGCAACGATTGGTTGTTGGCAGACCAAATTGGGCTGCATTTAACAATTCAGAACAGTGGAGGTGCGCTATTTGTAGACTGTTTTCAGAAATCTATAAATAGACCCAATGGGGTACCTCAGAAGGCAAGCTTTCTTGTGCCCGGTCTTCATGCACTTTCTGCGGTATCCTTAGCTCGACATTTGGCTAGGAGTGGAAGCGCTCTAAGATCTTCCATTTGTGTGGTGAGACCTCTACACCGAGCCCTTGGGTTTGTCCCGTGTTCTATTTTCCTTACTCGTTTGGCTCGTAATATAGAAGTAAGTGTGCGATCACCTCTTTCCCAAGGGTGAACTCCACAGAGATCGAGTTTTGGTTTCAACGTTTTTGGTGTGGTGAGCATGGAGAGTGGTCAACACAGAAAATCATCAGCAGGCTCGATGACTGGAGGAGAATGGTAAGGTCCGTACAGGGCCTAGTCACCACCCCCTCTCCCTCTCGCTACGATGGGGATGTTCGAGGAGTTCAGGCAGGAGGTGCTCGACCTCAACAGGTTCGCACTCGACGTGCATGTCGAGTGCTCGACGCGAGCATTTCCAGTTGTCACCTCCCCGCCTCTGGGCGAGGGCGCTCCCGACAGGCGAGCTGGGAAGGAAGTTGTAGAGGAGAGGAGGGAACGCGATCTCCATAGGCGAGTGCTCTTCCCCGGTTCGGCGAGCAGAGGCCGGTTTGGCAAGATGGGGGTGCAAGACCCTCCGACTCGCCCAGTAGGGGGAGGCAGCCCCTTCAGCGAGTTGGTTTCTTCTGTTCCAGTTCCGTAGGGAATCAGGGAACCAGAGATGTCCTACTACACTGCTAAGGATGACCCGGTCCAGCACATCCAGTGGTTCTAGGATGTGGTGTCAATAAGTCTTATGACAGATGCCTTTAAGTGTAGACTCTTTACCATCACCCACAAGGAGAAGGCGAGAGAGTGGTTCCACCAGCTACCAGCCAACTCCATTTATTGCTTTGATGATCTGCATGGGGGGTTCATGTTGAGGTTCTCCACTTCCAAGAAAAGGAAGGAGTCGGAGTCCCTATTCCACATCAAGAGGGGTGAATGAGATGCTGGGGAGTAACGTGGATTGGTTCCAGGAGGAGGTCACCCAGGTCCAGGAGATGTCAGGGATCACCCTGATATTGGCCTTCACCTTGGGGCTGTACCAAGGTTTCTTTGGGATGCAGCTGAAGAGGGTGCCGTATCTTTATTATGAGGAGCTGATGAAGAGGCCGGCGAGTGATGTCGACGAGGAGGCATCAAACACCGATTTCGCAAAGAGGTTGGCCAGTTGGGCCACGAAGGAGGAGAAGGGGCAAGGAGGTGGCCGAGGTTAGGAATTGAGGAGAGCTGAACCCTAACAGCAGGAACAACAGTAGCAGCAGCCCCGTTGGGGACGTTAGGAGAAAAACAACCGGTTCGGTTGGAGGCATCTAGAGTGGCAAGACCAAGGCCAGCAGAGAGGATTGAATGGAGGAGACAATCGGCAGGGGAGCTAGTGTCAGTTCCATCCTCCAGTATGGAGGCAGGGTAAGAGGCCCCCTCTCCCCAATCAGCACCAGGCTATGACAAGAGCCATGCAGAGATGGAGGGGTCAGAGAGGAGGAGACGGGAGGTCAGGGTGGAGTTACCCATTGTGATTTCCACCAGGAAGAGGGTCACACTATGGCCACGTGACCGGAGTTCCTCGAGTTAAGAGGAAATAAGGAGCAGCAGCAGCAACCGGACTGCCAGGGAGTGCGGATCTAGGAAATCCTGCATTTTGCAAAGGTGGACAGGTGTAAGGACCGGGCTGATGTTAGGGCATTAGGCAGGATCAGAGATCCACGGGTGGGGGGGGGGGGAGTTCAGGATTCCCTAAACGCAAGCCTCGACAACACGTAACTATGGACCGTTGGCTGCACATCCTAGACCACCACCCTGGAGGAGAAGATCACCTTCTCGAGAAAAGAAATGCCAGATCATGAGCATCCCTTCTACGATGCGTTGGCCATCCTAACCGCAGTCAAGAACGTCACTGTCTCCCGGATCCTCATTCACAATGGTAGCACAGTCAAATCCATTTTCAAGAAGGTGTTTGACGCAATGAAGGTGGAGGCTAAGAGTGTGTTGGCCTCAGATGGGCCTTGTTGGATTCTCGGGAGAAGGAAGGAGTTAGAAGGAGTGGCTCTATGTCACTCTAGGTGGGCAGTCTAAAAACTGTAGGTTCGTCATCGTGGATGCCCCCAGCTGTTACAACGCAATGTTCGGGCGGCCTCTCATTAACATCGTCTGCTGTGTCCCCTCGTCTTTCCACTAGTACCTGGAGTTCAACGCCAAAGGGATCAGGGTATGGGTCTGAGGAGACCCTAAGGTGGCGATGGAAGGCTATGTCACCGCGGTAAACTCAATTTCTTGGCAAGAGGTGGCCGAGGAGATGGAGCAGTGGATGGAGGTGGCAGAGCAGGAGGCAGGAGGAGTGGAGATGGAGGTGGAGAGTCGCACCCTGGTGGAGTTGGCGGAGGGAGTCCGGGAGGAGCCGGCCGAGGCAATGGCCATAGAGGATGCTGAGGAAGTCCCTGTCTCGGGAGAGGGAGATGCTGGAGAATGGGGAGATCATCCCATCTTAAGGCTGTAGAAGAGGTGGTGGAGACAGAAGTTCTCACCCTTAGAGACAGGGTAGAGAAGGTGCGCTTCAGCGGGGGGTTGGCTGCGATAGACCAGGAGAGGATGATGACATACATCTAGAAGAATGTGGACATCTTCGCTTGGAGCACAACGGAGATGCCAGGGATTGATGCAAATGTTGCCTGCCACTACCTCAATCTGGAACCAGAAGCTCTCCCCATCCATCAGAAGAAGAGGTCCATCATAAACAAGCTATCCAAGCTCATCAGGGAGGAGGTAGCCAAGCTCCTAAAGGTTGGATTTTTATCCGAAATCCAATACCCGGCTGGGTCTCCAATGTTATAATTGTTAAAAAAAGGAGATGGATGGTGGATAATGTGTGTTTATTTTTCTTTAGTTAGTAAGTCATGCCCCAAGGATTGCAACCCCTTGCCTCGAATCGACATGCTGGTTTACTCAGCCGTCGGTTTCCCTGTAATGAGTTTCTTCAAAACTTTTACAGGTTACCATCAGATCAGGATGCGCTCCCACCCTGATCGAAAAGATGTCTTCTTCATCACCGAGGACGAGTGCTACTACTATAGTATGATGCCTTTTACTTTAAAAAATGCAGGGGCGACCTACCAAAAGATGATGGATTGGGTATTCCAGGAGCAAAAGGGGAGGAACCTCGAGGTATATGTGGATGATTTGATGATCAAAAGCTAGGAGATGGACTCTCATCTCCAGGATCTGGAGGAGACCTTCAGCACCCTCCGGTGATACAAGATGAGGCTGAACCACTTGAAATGTATTTTTGGGGCCAGCAGGGGAAAGTTCTTGGGTCGTCTCCTCACCCCCGCTGGAGTGGAGCCAAATCCCAACAAATTCAAAGCGATCATGGAGTTGGGATTGCCTCAGAATGCTAAGGCGGTCCAACGACTGACGGAAAAGTTGGAAGGGCTGAGTAGGTTCCTTTCTCGGTCGGGGGGAAGTGCTCTCCCTTCTTCAAAGCATTGATAGGAATAAAGAAGTTTGAATGGACTGAGGAATGTGTTGAGGCATTCCAGGCCTTGATGAGGAAGTTAACTCAGGCCCCCCCTGATCCAAGGGGTGAAGGAGGGGGAGGACCTATCTTTGTATCTCAGGGTCAGAGCAGAGACATTGAGCACTATCTTAGTTTTGTAAGATGGGAATAAGCAGCTACCCATATAATATGTGAGCAGGGTCTTAAGGAAGGCGGAGCTCCGGTATACTGTCTTGGAGAAGCTGGCCTTTGCCCTGGTCATCTTGCCCGGAGGCTCCAGCCTTACTTCCAGACACACACCATCCGAGTGGTGACTGACCACCCCCTCCGCAACATCTTTGATGGAGTGTAGCATACATTTAGATTAGCGAAGTGGTCGGTGGAGCTGATTGTGTTCGATATCTCTTTCATCCCATGCCTCTCGATGAAGGCCCAAATAATGGCCGACTTTCTAGCTGACAATGTGGTCAAGGTTACGGAGGCAGAACTCACTCGTCCCGTCCCCAGGAAGGTAATTGTGGTTGGCACTTCAAAAAGGCATTCCCTGGGGGTGAGGGTGATCTTGGAGATCCCCCAGGGAACGAAGATTGAGCAAACAGTGGTGGTGCACTTTCCCATAAGAAACAATCAGGCCGAGTACGAGGCGATGAAAGCAGGATTGCACCTGGCCAAGAAGCTGGGGGTGCATGATGTGGAGGTCCTCACTAACTCCATGGTGGCGACCTCACAGATCAATTGGGATTTGAGGCAAGGGAACCTGCTCTCCAGTTATACTTGGTGAAGGTGAAGGGGGTCATCGATATGTTCCAGACCTTCTCCATCTGACATGTTCTGCAGGAAGAGAATGAGCAAGTTGATCAACTTGCCAAACATGGTCCCTGAGTTGGGGGGGGGGGTACCATCATTGAAAATTTTCATCCTTCCATCCAAGAGGGGGATCTGATGGAGGTCGGCCAACACCCCTCGTGGATGGACTTTCAGGACATTCCTGTACACGAGATTTCCCGGAAGGGATGGACAAGGAGAAGTTCAACCACAAGTCGACATATTACCTCATGTATGACGGACAATTATATAAGAAGTCTCTCTCGGGGATGTTCACACATTGTGTGGTCGAGAGGGAGGTTCAGAGGACCTGGAAAAAGGTCCATTCATGGGAGTGTTGAAGTCACTCGGGAAGCAAAACCATGGAGGGAGGAATAGTCCGATAGGGGTAATTCTGGCAGACCCTAATTCAGTATGCTGCGGAGCTCGCCAGGAAATGCAACAAGTGTCAGCTATTCGCCCCCCTCCAACTTCAACCAGCTCAGCGACTCAGGAGTATCACAGCCCCCTGGCCATTCGCCATTTGGGGAATAGATTTGGTACGACCATTCCCCTAGGCCAGTAGATAGAGGAGGTTCTTGCTTGTTATGATAGATTACTTTTATAAGTGGTTGAAAGTGAAGGCGCTGGACAAAGTGAACTCCCAGGTAATCAGGAACTTTGTTTGGGGGGAGATCATCTACCGGCACGGGTTGTCGCAGGCCATCATCACGGACAAAGGGCCTCAATTCGCTAACACTCAGCATTTGAGGATAGCTTGGGATTGATCTCTGGTTTTCTTCAGTCCACCATCCCAAGAGCAACAAGCAGGTGGAAGCGGTGAACAAAATCATCATCAACCTCCTCAAGAAGAAGGTGGAGAATATGAAGGATAACTTGGTGGAGCAGCTTCCTTTGGTACTCTGTGCCCTGAGAGCCACTCCAAACACGGCCACGAGGGAGACCCACTTCAAGCTCTACCATGGATGAGAGGCGGTGCTTCTAATAGAGTTTGAGGTCTGTATGCCTCGGGTGGTCGAGACAGAGGTAGGCAGGGGAGAATGGCAAGCTGAGAATGCGGAAGAGCTATGGCTCTCCCTTGACATGGTGGAGGAGCTGCATGATCTCTCTGCCATCCGATAGGAAGAGGTAAAAAGAAGAATGACTAAGTACTTTGACAAGCACGTCAGGGTCAAACAATTTGCAGAAGGGGACTTGGTCCTAAAGAATGTGGATGTGGCAGAGAGGTCGGCAGCAGTGGGGAAGTTTAACCCAACTGGGAGGGCCCATACATTGCCCATCAAGCTCTATGGTCTGGGTGGTATCATCTCCGAAATGTTGAAGGCGAGATCCTAAGTCACACCTAGAGTGGTGATGAATTAAAACGTTTTTATCCGTGAAAGCATGTACGTACTCTACATTAATGAATATGAAATCCTTGATGCTGCAACTCTTTTGCAGGTCTAGTTTATGGCAAGTTATCTTTATCAAGCTAAGTCCTAAAATGCTCCCGCTGCCAGGCTTAGTACTGAATCGATTTCCACCTGCACCACCCCCGCGTCTCGTAACAAGGAGGCACGCGCGGGTAGAAGTGCCCGTGAACTGCCAGTAGCTCCCCCCTGGGCTAGGTCCACCTGCTTCATGGCGTGTCTGAACCATTCTTCTGCTCGTGTAATCTGCACCCCCAAAAAAGTCATGCCATCCATGTCAACTATGTGCCTCATGCCCTCCAGTACCGCGAACCACTCCTACACCTCTACCTTATCCTCGTCCAACCTATCGCAAACCTCCTGTATCAGCAGGGATTATTTCTAAAATAACCGTGTCACCTGCCTCTTCATCCCCTCAATGTCCTGCGGGTCTCCTAGATATTCAGAGATATGTTCCATTGAAGGTGGAGGTGAGTATCCCCGGCTGATGTCAACATCGAAGAAGTAGATCGCCTGGAATCCAACTGGAGGAGAGATCAGAAAAAGCAAGTGATCATCAGAGCGCGAGCGTATGAACTCACTAGGGACCGACATGCCCCTCGAGTCAGCAGGCGGGCTACAGGAATGTCGAATCAGACAATTGGCCAGCATACCTCATGGGCGATGTCATCATCAGCCGCCGAACTGGACGCAGGAGCGCCGTTCTTGTGAATCCGGCTGACTATTATCCCTTTCTTTGTACTAAAGAGGAGGTCGGGTGATCCACGTGCCAGCCATGGAGCGGCATCAAGAACCTGCTCCCGCGTCCTCTCCCTCGTGGTTGCCATGCGCGCTCAAATCTTTTTTGACACAGACATTGTTCAGTTACTATTCATGAGGAAGGTTGGAGGAAGAATATGGGATATTTCCCATAAGCTCGGTGGCATATTTATAGCATGCGGGTGGGATCCATCGAAAGCTTCCCTCTAGCTCAGCTGAAGCACTCACCAAACACGTGGGGTTGGACGATTCTTTCAGAGCTTTGACAAGCTCAAAAAGAGCGGGGATTGTGTACAACCCCGCGTTTGCCGAGTCAGTCGGTCAGGCTAGGCGAGCGAGCCAGAGCGACCGGCCTGCACCAGTACAGAAGGCGAGAGAACCCAGATGGCTGGCTCGCTCTTGCCAAGGATATGCGAGCGAACCATGCAAGACAACACATCCCCTCCGTGCCAGCCTAGGTGACCGTATCACCGTCCCGCCTCTGTTTATGGCAAGAAAACCATGGCGTTTCGAATCACACTCGCCTATTGATCGGAGGCGAACTGCGCGATGTAGGACTCATCTGCCCTGCAGAATGGCGAGTTTATCCCGTGCTCTTCGAAACTCGCCATGTGGGTTCCAGAGGTAAAATTACCTCGATGCCCTTGTAGGAGGGGCAAATAGCCTTCTAGAACGCCGGAGATTGGATGTTGGTAGACCAAATTGAGCTGCATTTAACCATTCAGAATAGCAGAAGTGCGCTATATGCAGACCGTTTTTAGAAATCTATAAATAGACCCTAGGCGGTACCTCAGAAGGAATGCTTACTTGTGCCCCGGTCTTCTTGTGATTTTTGAGGTATCCTTAGCTCAACATTTGGCTAGGGAGGGGAAGTGCTCTAAGGTCTTCCGGATGTGTGGTGGGACCGCCACGCCGACCCTTAGGTCTATCCTTGTTCTTTTTACTTAGTCGTGTGGCTCGCGAGATAGAAGTAAGTGTGCAATCACCACTTTCCAAAGGGTGAACTCCACAGAGATCGAGTTTTTGGTTTCAACACGTGGCTTTTTGCTCATTTGTACTCTGAATTTTGACAAAGAACATTTGCATGGCTAATTTCTAGTGAGTTTGATATTCCCTTGCGAGTCGGGGTTCGTTTTGGAAAACGACGGATCCTTTTTGGGAAAGTAGTGTTTTAACTTCTGGGAGCGTTTACCCGAGTTTGGTTTATCAGATTTCATTTTTGACTTCACTGTTGGATTTGTAGCGTCGGTATTTAGCAACAGTGCGATTTTTGTAGAAATTTGAGTTAGTGCGTCTTTTGGTCAATCAGCGATCAAAACATAATATTAATATATTATATTGTTTAGTCTCTATAAATAGCCTTGCGATTAGATTTAACCCTATTTATCATCTTCTTCCTGAAACCGTGGGCCTGTTTTGCAAAAGTGGGAGAGCAGCGGAGATTTTTAGGATTTCGGCGGCCAATTACAGGAGCTCTGGTGCTCAGAATCATTATCAGAGAGTAGATTTGGGTTTCCCTAACCAAGATCTACACTTCTATGGTAAGTTTTTCCTGTTTCGTGAAATTTTTGGTGTTAGGAATCTCGTTTTGACCCTCCTTCATCCTAAAAAGTTTCATGTTTTGCAGATTAGGTGTTCTTGCGGCAGGATCCTTGAGGAAGGGTGCCGATGGGGCCGGATCTGGAGTTAGAGGCAAGTGGTGATTTCTTCCCCTTGCCAAGAGTTATCTTTGTGTCTTTCTTGTTGTTTTCTTCTTCCCTCCTTAGATTTAAGAGTAGTGTCAGGATTGGCCAATTCAATCCACTGAGTAGTGCAAATTTCCAGTCAAGTAAAAAAGTAGAAACTCTCGCATTTTACTACTATTATAGGTCAACCGCCGAGTATATGACCATTATTTTAAGTGGGATTTGTCAGGTATATGATAATTAAGCTAAGGTAATTTTGTCGTGAATGATAGGCTAAGTATAGATAAACTGTTAAATATGACATCTAGTTTAGGTTTAATGAAATCATCGAGTATGATGAGGTTAGCCTGAATAAAATTCATCGAATATCCAATAAAAAATTCGGCGGGTAATGTTTGGCATTGAGTGACGCTCACTTGGCGTTGAGTGATGTATTAGACTAAGTTAAAATCGTCTAGTAATCTTGACGAAATTGTCGAATATCAGCTTGGCGTTGAGTGAGGTAAGCTTGGAATTGAGTTGTCGAGTATTAGACATCGAGTTCGTCGAGAAATAGTCTCAGTGTTGAGTGTCTCTGTCTCCGCATTGAGTCCTGAATGTGAGGGATAGATCTACTTTACACTAGATGGGGGTGAATAGTGTATTTTAAAATTTTAATTTGTTTTTACAGCGGAGTTAAAGTAGGTGATATATATGTATATAAGAAAACAAAACAATCACGAACACGCAAATAAAACAAGTAAAGGCAATCCAGACGACACAAAGAATTTATAGTGGATCACTAATAAACCTGGGTACATCCACTCTTCTACCACCATGGTAGGAATCCACTTCAAGCTTTTTCTCAGGTGCCCTGCGACCATAGATTTTTGATCAGGTGCCCTGTCACCAGAACATCTATTTTTCTAAGGGGGTCTAACAACCCTTTGAGCTTTTGATCAGGTGCGCAAAAACCAATCCCAAGTCTTTTGATCAGGTGACTTGTGAACCAAAAGGTTAGCTTTTGAAGGGAGTTAAAACCCTGTACACGGTGAAAGAAAAATGAAAATGATTTTGTCTTCCCTTTTCAAATCTATGAGAATAGTAGTGGATTGTTGATGATGTCAAAGCTCCCCCTGAGTTGTTTAGATGATCCGGAGATGGAAGCTTTGCTTCAGGGTGTAGGACTTCAAAGATGATGTTGTTGTTCATTAAATCTTTTAAACTGATATTTGATTTTTTGTCTCTTGAAGGCTCGAAGCAGATGATGAAGAACTCTGTATGTAAAACTGTATTTGCTCTTCACTTATTTTTTGTACTATATTCCCTTTTTTGTACCTCATCAAATTTTTGAAGGATTATATATATCCTAGCAGATTTCAAACCTTTGAATTTTAAAATCTTTCCTTGGAATTGTCTGCATAATCTCTGGGAGTTGGAACGGTTCAATTTATCTTGAATGTATTTCCATAATAGTCCCAGTAATTTGGTATGGTAATAACTCTGTAAAATCCATAAATAATGCTGCCTGGTAGCGGTTATATTCATTGGGAATATTATGCTTTAATTATCATTGTATTACTTAATTGAAATAATTTGAAATCCATCTATCATTAGTTGAACTGAGAAACTGCAGAGAATTAGTTGAACAGAATAGGGAAGGAGTTAGTCGAACTCAACAAATTTTCATCGACCTGAGTTCCAAGTTCGTCGAGCTGATAACTCTCTTTCCTCAAGCTGAGCTCCAATATCATTGAACTGAATAATTTACTTCTTCAATCTGAGCTCCGAGTTCGTCGAACTGAGTAAGTCCTTAGTCGAGCTGAACTTCAAAAATAGAGAAAGCAGTTCATTGACCTCATCTTGACTTTTGTCGAGATCAACTAAGAGAAGGAACTCTGATTTCATCGATCTGAGATCGACGATCGTCGAACTTAGTTCAGCTTTCGTAGAATGACTTTTTCTGCATACTTTTAACTGCTTTTTCTCAAGAGTCTTCTGTCTTTGAAGTCTTCTAAAGGTAGGTTCCAACAATCTAACATCATGTGAATGACCTTGACCATGGAAACATCCTATGACCCTAGACTATACATCTTTGGTCATCTAATCAATCCTAATAGTGATCCTAGCCCAAAACGCAAGTAGGGTTACAACAATCTCCCCTTATTTGGGTGAGGACACTATAAAAACAAAGAAAATCACAAAGCAAGAAGGTATCTGACATAATTATAAATTATTCAGCAGATATGAACAAATGTGCCTTGTGAGTAAATTACAACAATAATAAAGTTTAAAAAAAGTAAGCAAAGAATTATGAATACTTCGGTGAAGCTGTAGAAGAAAGATCTAAAGCAGGTTTAGTGAAAACCACTTTTCTGGTAGGGTCTTCTGCTTCTCTCTATGTCATCTTCATATCTTCAGAACCAAGAATCTTCATAGAAATAGCCCTAGGCACAACTGCCTCTGGATGCAAATACATATACTGGTCAACATTAAATTGATTTTCATTTGCATACCTGTCTATCTCTTTCCGTCTGTAGTTAGATATTATTGAGAATTGGGATGTATCCTTCCCTTCTTATCTAGCTTTCGTAATCTGAGAAAGAGCTACAACCTCATTGAACCTGGCCATTCGGAAGTTGGGATCCATCTTTGGATCATAGATTAGAGATGGTGGCATTTCTTGAGTTAAATGTTGATGGCTGCTCTTGGCTACTGTGAGACTCAGACCTTGAAGGTCTATTCTGTTCCTAATGAGAATGTCTGGATTGCTGAGAAGTTATAGACCTTTGAGACGAAGCGACATTTCCTGCTAAACCAACTGCTGGAGGAGGAGGACCTCTCCTAAATTATGGAGGTGGAGAGTATCTCCTACTCTTCTTTTTGGATTTATGCAAATTCTTAGAATATCTCATCCAATGTGGAGCCTCTGGAGTGAGAGTAATCCCATGCAGAATGTAGTATGGAATGTTAGTTGTAGAGGAAGGTTTAAAAACAACCTTAGCTGGACACTTTTTCTTAAATTTCCACTTCTTGGAACCAAAATCTTCTGAGTCCTCTGAATCTTCTGAATCATTATCAGATTCATCAGCTGGTTGATCATATAGGGTATCAATCTATTTTACACATCAGTAGATATTCCTGTCTGAGCCTGGGGATGTGTAACTATATCTTCTCTTTGAGCCTGTGGTCGTGGATCTATATCCTCTGTATCCATGTCTTGAAACATGATATCATCAACATTGGGCATAGGGGATTCAACCCAAGCAAACTTTAGAGGGGAGAAAACTACCGGCTCTATAGTATCAATGGAATCTTGAATAACTAAAGAATCGGTATTAATTACTGCAAAATAGGTCCTTAGGTGTTCCAAAACTAAAGGACTTTTTGGGGCAGTATAGCAAACTAATGCTTTGAAAAAATCAGTTGAATGAAAAACTGGAAGACTATTATATGTTGTATCAAAAGAAGTTAATACAGAATAGATGTCAATTATGGGATTGATAAAAACTTCACCAACAGTTAAGACATCTGATACTACAGTCTCTTCTTCAAAACTGAATATCTCTGTATCAAAAACTTCAGCTGGAACTGTTGCTGCTACTGTTGGAACTTCTGGAGCTTCTTCATTAAACATATCCCCCAGCCTAGATCTAGGGAGACTTGAATCTTGGCCCCTAGAAGAAGGGACATAAGTGGAAGAGGCAAGCTGAGCAGAAAGAATAGAAATGGAGGCAGCTAGAGGAGCTAAGCTTCATCTATCAGCTTCTTGAGTGTTGGAGTGATGAATTAAAGTATGTTGGCAGAGATAGAAGAAAACTCAACATACATAAAATCATTAGGATTAGCTGATGTGTAACGTGTATTAGCAGTATAAGAAGATGGTGTGGAGAATGTTAGACAGATTGTGAATGCTTGTGGAATTGAAGATGGAGGGATGACAGATGAGAGTTCATCTGGAATAAATTTCTGAACTAGTTAATGAGGTGGAGATGGAGGAGAGAGTAGATTGAATGTAGGAAAAGAGGTAGAAGGAAATTCCTCAATAAGATGAGATTGAAGTGGATATTGAGGAACTGCAGAATATGGAGGTGATGGAATGTCTTCAATGACCATGGAGGGTAGAGGTGATGGAGGAAGTTCCTCAGAAAAAGTAGGTTGTTGAGGAGGAGGAGATGACTGTCTAGATGAGGGAGGTGGAGGTGGTAAACAAGCAGAAGAGGGAGGAAGATCAGGAACTTCTTCTGAGGTTAAAGGAGTGGCTGCAGGAGCCCTTTTGTCCTTAGAAGCAGTCTTGTAAGAGGAAGCCCAGGAGGGCTTAGTGATGACCCTCTCCCATCTTCCAAAGTGGGCTGATGTGAGCCTCTTGGAAGCATTGATAAATATGGTCTGGGAGACCAAATATTCTGGGCATTTGTCCTGCAGGAAGATGCCCAAAATCCTTCCATATCCTACATCCTTCTTATTCATCTTTTTCTTAATATAATCAAACAAAATTCCTCGCCAGTTAACTGACTTTTGAATCACCAAGGCACTCATCGACAAAAACTGTTGCTTGGTTATGTAATCATGAGAAGTATGCTTGCCCAAGATTACCTTGCCCACAACATCAACAAAAAACTTATATTGAATAGAGAGATTTTTCTTCAGCAAATGATTAGGGTTTCCCTGGGAGTGACCCATCCTTTCTAACATTTCATCAAACTCAACTCTAGATACTTTTATCTCATTTTCCCCATTAATAAACCCAAAAACTTAAATAATAATAACATATGTGAGAGGAACCTGTTGTCTAGATATTGATCCAAGGATTGTGAAGGAGTCAGGAGTCCTTTCAGTATGGACCCATTCCTTTATCTCCGATACGAAAAGCTTTAACTTGGTAGTCATGAACTTCCTTAGTTGTTGAGCCTCAAACAACTGGAGAATGTCCTTAAATATTTGGTCAGGATGGTTGAAGGAATCAATATCAATGTCAAAACTGGCGTCAAACTACATCCCGAAGAGAGTCACCGCAGAAATCGTCGTAGTTGTCCTGCAAAGAGAAAAGATCAAGTGCAAGAGAACTGGAAAGCATGGGATGGAGTTCGATGAAAACCTAATTATAAGTTTTAAGAAGATGAAAAGACGAACTCCATCCAATGAAAACAAAACTTCAAACTCAGTTCGATGAATAATCTCGCAAAGAAATAAAAGCGTCGATCTAAGTTTGAAGAGAAGAAAACATTTCGTCGTTCTCCGTTCGACGAAAAATTTTCTGAAAGAAACTTCGTCGATCTCCGTTCGACAAAACGTTTTGCAGAGGAAGGTTCACCGATCTCCATTCGATGAACACTCTAGGAAGAGTTCACAGTTCATCGATCTCCGTTTGACAAAAAATAGACAATTCGTCGAACAAAGACAAAAATAAAATTAAAGTTTCTCCATTAATCATAACTATCTGATTTAGGAAGAACAGTTGTTTCTTTTCATCTAAGTGTTTGGTGAAAATATCTGCCCTTTGTAAATCAGTAGGGATAAAGATAAGGTTAATTTTATTTTTGTCCACATTATCTCTAATGAAATGATGTCTTATCTCTATATGCTTGGTCCTACTATGATGCACTGGATTTTGTGAAATTGAAATTGCACTGGTATTATCATAAAATATGGTTAAAATATTTAAGTTGAAACCATAATCCAGAAGTTGGTTTTGAATCCACAAAATCTGTGAACAACAACTACCTGCTGCTTTGTATTCAGCTTCAGAAGTTAAAGTTGACACAGATGTTTGCTTCTTGCCAAACAAGGACAAAAGCCTCTCACAAAGGAACTGACAAGTTCCTGATGTGTTTTTTTTGTCAACTCTTCATCCAGCAAAGTCAGCATCTTAGAATCCAGTTAATTCAAATTCTGACTCAGTAGGATACCAGAGTCCTAAATTAGGACAACCCTTTATATATCGTAAAATCCTTTTTAATAAAATAAGGGGAGATTCTTTGGAACTTACTTGAAACCTAGCACAAATATAGGTAGCAAACATTATGTCTGGTCTACTAGATGTAAGATATAACAAGGACCCAACAATAGCCCTATATGTTTTCTGATCAACAGGTTTACCCCGATCATCATTATCAACTACAACATTAGTGGGCATGGGTGTTTTCATAGCTGAGCCATCTGAAATCCAAAATCTTTTAATTAGCTCTTTAGCATATTTAGATTTGGATAAGAAAATACCATCATGAGTTTGCTTCACTTGTAAGCCAAGGAAGTAGGATAATTCACCCATACTACTCATTTCAAACATTGAATGCATTAGGATAGAAAACCTTTTGCATAGTTTGGAATCAGTAGAACCAAAGATTATATCATCTACATATATTTGTACTACCAAAATTTTAGATTTATGATGTCTAATAAATAAAGTCCTATCTACAATGCCTCTAATGAACTTATGCTCTAAAATAAAATTAGACAAGGTTTCATACAAAGCTCTTGGAGCTTGCTTCAGACCATAAAGGGCTTTATGCAGCTTAAAAACATAAGAGGGATGAGTTGGAGAAATAAAACCTGGAGGTTTTTCAACATATACTTCGTCTTGAGGTTCTCCACTTAGAAAGACACTATTTACATCCATCTGATATACTTTGAAGTTCTGGAATGTAGCATAATCAAGAAAGATCCTAATAACCTCAAGTCTTGTAACAGGAGAAAAGGTTTGATCATAATAAATGTCTTTTTCCTATGAATATCCTTTGGCTACTAGCCTAGCTTTATTTCTTACTATTACTCCTTATGCATCCAACTTGTTTCTGAAGACCCATTTAGTTCCAATGATTGGGTAGTCTTTGGGTCTTGGAACTAAATCCCAAACTCTACACCTCTTAAATTGATTGAGCCCTCTTGCATTGCAATAATCTAGTGGGGATCTTGCCCTGCATGTTTAATGGATTGAGGCTCAATTTGAGAAATGAAGCAAGCATGCATCTGATCTTGGTTGATTTGATGCCTTTTGTTCACACCAACTGATATGTCTCCAATCACTTGAGATATAGGGTGATCTCTAAGTGTGACAAGATCAGCAGGTGGAGTTGGTACATCAACAACTAGTGGAGTTATTTCCTCTTATGGAATTACATTTGCAGTTGTTGGTTCAACAATTTCAACATAATCTTCATCACTTTTTTCATCAATCTGTGGAGAGGGATGCAAAGTAACCTCTTGTTTAAGGTTTAAATCATCCAACTTCTCACATAGATAGGGTAACTGCAATGAGCCCATTGTAGAAGAATCATTCTCCATTTTAGTCTCATCAAAAGTTACAAGAATAGATTTTTTACATTTTTAGTGTTGATTTATTTAAAACCCTATAGCCTAGCTGACTTGGGAATATCCAAGGAAAATTCCCTCTATAGCTTTGGCATTAAATTTTCTTAGGTGTTTCTTATCATTATTATGAATATAACACTTGCATCCAAAGACTTTAAAATAATCTACTTTAGGTTTTTTCTCTTTAATTAATTCATAGGGGATCTTACCCTTTAGCTTATGAATTATACTTCTTTTCATAACATATTTTGTTGTGCTTACTACCTATGCCCAAAAGGATAGGGGCAAGTAAGCATCTGTAAGTAATGTCACAGTAGATTAAATTAGGGTTCTATTTTTTCATCCTTCTCACAGAATTCTTTCATCAAAAGAGATTCAAACTCATTATCATGATCACTTTTGATCAATACAACCTCAGTAGAGTACTCAATCTTGATGTTCCTATGATAGTCTATAGGAACTTTATAGTTATCTGACTTGTTTCTCAGAAAGAACACCCAAGTGAATCGAAAGAAATCATCTACAAAAACTATGTATAAGATTTCTCTCCCAGACTTTGTACTGCAATAGGTCCAAAAAGGTTCATATGTAACAAATACAAAATCATGGATGAATCACTTTTAGATATGGATTTAAAGTTATTTATATTTTGCTTGCCTAATTGACAAACCCTACAGAGTCCTTCATTCTTGTAAGAACTAGAAGGCAATCCTCTGATAAGGTTGTCCCTAGATAATTTGGCAATATTTCTGAGGTTTACATGACCTAATCTCTTATGTCACAAAGCTTTGGTTGAACTAATTTGATTAATTAAACAAATAGCTGAATTAGCAGATTTTAAATTTACTATATATATGTTGCTTTGTCTAATTGCAGTTAAAATAGATTTGTTGTCACTAAAAGTAATAATACAAGAAAATTGATTGAATGATACATGATAACCTTCATCACATAATTGACTTGTGGATATTAGGTGATGCTTGAGACCACTTACATAAGCTATCTTCCTGAAGGTAACTATTCCAACTTTGAAATTTCCATAGCCTTCTGTTTGTCTACTGTTGGAGTCTCCAAATATTAATTTTGGTCCAAGCGTTGACTTGAAGTCTGTTAAATTTGCTTTACTTCCAGGCATATATTTAGAGCACCCACTATCCAGATACCACGGTTTCTCTGTGGTAGGATAGTTCTTCACCTGCATAAAAAATAGGGTAGATGTTCTTGACCCAGGTTATCTTGGGTCCTTGATTCTTTCAAACTTATAACTAGAAATATAGGAAAATTCAGGCTGATCCTTATAACCTAGTGGATGGAATCTCCTAGGAGGAATGATCCACTTGGTTAAAGGATTAATAAAAGTTTTTGCTTGATTAAAAGTATTAAAAGAATTAAAGTTCTATTAAAAAATTCTGGGTTCAACGAATTAAAATAAGTTTGTCGATCTGCGTTCGACGAATGTGGATGAGTTTGTCGAACTCCATTCATAGAATGAAAATATTCATTCTATACTCCCCACGTTCGTCGATCGCAATTCAACGAACCATATCGAGATCGTCGAGCGTAGTTAGTAGAATAATTCTACTGAAATTCTGGGTTCATATTTCATCGATCTGAGTTCGACGAATAATAGTTATTTCATCGGGCTCGGTTAGACGAATTATGTTGAACATAATTTTTATGAAAATGTTTCTTTTTATTTTATTTAGTCCTGTGAAAAACTTCAGTTTCTTTATTTACATCTTCTAATTTTTCTTTTCCTTTTTCATAAACAAACTTTACATGAGTAGATAATATGTTTTTCTTTAATAAAGGAGTCTGACTAGATGAAGCTCCCAAGCCTAGTTTGCCATTTAGCCTGACATTTACTGTACCTGTGATATTCATCAGTTTGATACTTCTCCCATTAAGGGATTCTTCAAACTCCCTAGCCTAAGATAATTTAGTTCTTAAGGATATTATTTGTTCTGAAGCATTGTCTAAATCATCTTTAAGTTTAATATTTTCAGAAAAATAAATTATCATATTTAATTAATTTTTCTCTTAGAAGTTTGATTTCCTTCTCAGATTTGATTAAATAATTGCATAATAGTTTAAATTCAGTTTTCAATTATTCTGAAGTAAAATAAGAAGAAGAAATTACCTGATCTTCTTCTGATTCAAATTCAGCTTCAGAAGTTTCAGCTTTAGAGTGGCTGCATGATGCATTGATTGCCATCAAGCAGACCTCTCTGGACTTTGCTTCTTCTTCATCCTCACGGGAGCTGGATGAAGTTCATTGTCAGATTCACTCCATGTTTTAGCAAAAAAGCACCTCTCCTTCTTCCTGTGTTTGCTAGAGGAGGGCTTGTGAGTATACTTCTTAGAGTGCTTTTCCATCTTCTCTTTCTTCTGTTTTTCTGGACATTCTGGAAATATATGTCCAGGTTTCCAGCACCCATAATAGAAAATCTCTTTAGTAAGAGTCTTGTCATACCTTGGCTTATCATCATTTCTGGATGATTTTCTCCTGAATTCCTTCCTTTCAATCTTGTAAAATCTATTAGCCAAAAGACTCATTAGTTCTTCATTGTTTGGAATGACTTTTGCTTCTTCAATTTCTTTAAAGGCAATTCTTTGATCTTTCCTTACTGAAGAAGAGGTTTTTTGTTCAACTTCTTTGCCTTAATGAGCTGCTAATAAGATTTGAGCTTGCCCAACATGGCCTCTGTAGAGATTTCATTGACGCTTCTATCTTCTTTGAATGGCCAGATCCTTGAATCTCATGTGCCAGGGAAGCATATAAGGATATTGTCAGTTATCTCTGTCAATGTGATATTCTTGTCTAATGATTTCAGCTCATTGATTATGAGGTTGAGTCTATTATAAATATCAGCAACTGATTCTGCTTTTTTCTTCTTGAAGTTCTCATACTGAGAGATCAGATGTGATCACTAGTTTTTTTCTTTCATCTGCAGATCCTGCTACCATATTATTGAGAGAATCCATGATTTCCTTTGCTGAGTGTAATCAGCAACTTTCTGGAATATGTCATTTGACATAGTCTGGCCAGAATGTTCATTTCTTTGGCATCAGCAATCTTGGCTTTCTTTTGTGCTTCTGTCCATTCAAGAGGTGGTACAACACTTGTACTTGTTATTTCCACTAGTAGTGGTGGTCCTGTCAAAATAGAATTATAGATGTCTCATCAATAGAATTCATGAAAAGTCTTATCCTTGCCTTCCTTAGTGCAAACTTATTCAGATTGAACACTAGAGGTCAGGTGCGTGAATACTCTTTATTTTGTGCCATGATAAATTCTCGGTAAAGAGAAAATCTATTTAATCTTATGGTTCAGGTGTTAGCCTGTACAACCAAGTAACCTGACTCTGATAACAATTGAATGTGAGGGATAGATCTCCTTTACACTAGAGGGGGGTGAATAGTGTATTTTTAAATTTTAATTTATTTTTATATCGGAGTTAAAGTAGGTGATATATATGTATATAAGGAAAGAAAACAATCAAAACACACAAATAAAATAAGTAAAGGCAATCCAGACGACACAAGGAATTTATAGTGGTCCCCAAATAAATCTTAGTACATCCACTCTTCTACAACCCTGGTAGGAATCCACTACAGGCTTTTGCTCAGGTGCCCTGGCACCACACGTTTTTGCTCAGGTGCCCTGTCACTAGAAGATCTATTTCTTTAAGGGAGATCTAGCAACCCTTTATCTTTTAATCAAATTCCCAAAAACTAATCCCAAGTCTTTTGATCAGGTGGGTGACTTGTGAACCAAAAGGTTAACTTTTGAAGGGAGTTAAAACCCTATACATAGTGAAAGAAAAAATGAAAATGATTTTGTCTTCTCTGTCTCAAATATCTGAAAAGACTAGTGGATTGTTGATGATTTCAAAGCTCCCCCTGAGTTGTGTAGATGATTAGGAGATGGAAGCTTTGCCTCAGGGTGTAGGACTTCAAAGTTGATGTTGTAGTTCAATAAAGCTTTCAGACTGATATTATATTTTTTTGTCTCTTGAAGGCTTGAAGCAGATGATGAAGAACTCTGTATGTAAAACTGTATTTGTTCTTCACTTATTTTTTGTACTATATTCCCTTTTTTTGTATCTCTGCAATTTTCTGAAGGAGTATATATATCCTAGCAGATTTAAAACCTTTGAATTTTAAAATCTTTACTTGGAATTGTCTGTATAATCTCTGGGAGTTGGAACGGCTCAATTTATCTTGAATAAATTTCCATAACATCCCAGTAATTTGGTATTGTAATAACTCTGGGAAATCCATAATTAATGCTGTCTGGTAACGACTATATTCATTGCGAATATTATGCATTAATTATCAGAGTATTATTTAATTGAAATAATTTAAATTGATCTATCATTAGTTGAACTAAGAAACTGAAGAGAACTAGTTGAACAGAACTTGGAAGGACTTAGTCGAACTCAGCAAATTTTTGTTGACCTGAGCTCCAAATTCGTCGAGCTGATAACAATCTTTCCTCGAGCAGAGCTCCGTTGAACTGAATAATTTACTTCTTCAATCTGAGCTCCAAGTTCGTTGAACTGAGTAAGTCATTCGTCGAGTTGAACTTCAAAGTAGAGAAAGCAGTTCATCGACCTCAGCTTGACTTTCGTCGAGATCAACTCAGAGAAGGAACTCTGAGTTTGTCGATCTGAGATCGAAGGTTGTCGAACTTAGTTCAGCTTTCATAGAATGGCTTTTTCTGCATACTTTTAACTGTTTTTTCTCTAGAGTCTTCTGTCTCTGAAGCCTTCTGAAGGTAGGTTCCCACAATCTAACATCATGTGACTGACCTTCACCCTAGAAACATCCTATGACCCTAGACTATACATGTTGGGTCATCTAATCAATCCGAAAAGTGATTCTGGCCCAAATAACAAGTAGTGTTCCAACAAGTCCGTCGAGTATAAGCCTTGGCATTGAGTGATATTTGAGTCTAAGTTAAATTCGTCGAGTTATCTCGACGAAACCATCGAGTAATGCTAGTTTGGTGTTGAGTGCGCCGAGTGATGTTTTGGCGCTAAGGAAAAAGCGTTGAGTGCACTCAACGCGGCATTGAGTGCACTCCACGCGGCGTTGAGTGCACTCCACGCGGCGTTGAGTGCACTCCACGCGGCGTTGTGTGCACTCCACGCGGCGTTGTGTGCACTCCACGTGGCGTTGTGTGCACTCCACGCGGCGTTGAGTGCACTCCATGCGGCGTTGTGTGAACTCCACGCGGCGTTGAGTGAACTCCACGCGGCGTTGAGTGAACTCCACGCGGCATTGAGTGAACTCCACGCTGTGTTGAGTGAACTCCACGCGGCGTTGAGTGAACTCCACACGGCGTTGAGTGAAGGTAGAATCGTTGAGTTTAGCTGATTGGCATCGAGTGCGTTGAATGCACTCAACACGGCATCGAGTTGACTAGACGATTTTCTGCGGACTTGGGATAATTTCGACGATTCGTTGTGTATTACGATAATTGATGTTATTAAGTGAAATTCATCATGTCTCTACTATATTTGTCGAGTATACTCGACGATTCAGTGTGGACTTAAGAAATTTTCTCCAAATTATATATATTTCGTCGGGTTTATCCTTAGGTCAATTTCTAGGATTTATTCCTCCATTTATGATTGGAGATGCCCAGTGTTTTGGTTGATGTTTGCCTGTGTTTAACAATGGTGATCGGTGTTTTGGGTGGTATATTTATGGATGGTTGGCAGTTGATAAAGGAACACCAACCTGATGCCTTTTGGTGAAATATTGCCCTGGTGGGTTTTCCCGATGTGTGTATGTGACTGTTGTTGTGTTAGGTAGGTTCCCACCAATGCAGGTGCGATGTTTCCCCAATTTTTGGTGTGTGAAGGTATAAGACCACCTTTCCTTAGGCCTTTGTGAAGTTTTTGTTGTTGGTGTGATGGGTTCACACCACCACAGGTGCCAGAATGGCCGGTGTTTTGTTGTTCAACAAGTTACGGGCTAATTAATTCATTATACTTATAATTATTTATTTACATGTTCCATAAAAAATAATTATTTATAGCACTTGGTGCAAATTTCGTACTTTTGGACTTTATAGGTTAATTAAGCGTCTCGATATTTTGGCTTTATTGTTGAGGTTTGTCAGCTTCTTCCACATGTTAGGATTGGTAACCCTTATATACCCTTGGTTCATTGCTAACTTTTTTGACCACTTGTATTTTCTTTCTTGTTGGGGTGTTCTTTATTTGAATGTCTCAGATTTGAAGAAGTAGTTGGTTGTGTGGCTAGGGTTTGTTTTGGCTAGTACTCTGCAACTGTCTTTCCCTCACCGATTATGAGATAGTGTTGTTTTTTATGGTTTAGTTTAGACACACGTATCTTTTAGTGGGTTCGTGTCAGGATTGTTGATGCCTACTGGATTTTTGTTTAACGTTAAGTACTTGCTAACTGCTAAGTCTTTTTCTATATGATTGTGTGGATTTACTTGCTCTATGAGAAGGTTTTATGCTAGGTTGCACGTTAGATATTTTAAATTAAAAAAGTATAACTTCTATCATCTCAAACGTGTTATCTTTCAAAACTAAAGTCACTATGTTCGATGAAAGTAAAAGCTATTTTCATACTTATACTAAATCTAGAGTCATGCATATCATGAGTTGTCCTATATGGATGTTTTTGCTCATGTAGGATGTCAATCAATATAAACAAGTTATTTTCCGCAGCGTATACTTATATTTTAAGTCGTGGACAAGTTGATCCACAAATCCGAGGGATACAACCATTAAAATTTAACTTGAAACATGTTTTTCCCACATCATAACTAGGAGTATTCACAACTTATGTTGGGATAGAAGTTTGCTTGAATGCCTGCAGTTATCCACTGCATAGCGTGGAATCACGACACGTGTTGTCTCTTACTCTGATATTCATTTAAATTCAGAGAAAATGCGGGTTATGATAGTTGGTATCAGAGGGATGGGTTGCTTGAAAATTGTTTGAACAATCTTCTCAAGTTAGTTATAGTTGTCTTGTTCCATTGCATACACACACACCGATGTGTCTTTAGTATGTCTTGGCTAAAGCATGAACACTATACTCATAAGCATGACAAGAAGTATATGAGGAATATTATGTAGTATGAGATGAATAATATGTGTTTCTACATGGATCCTGATCGGAGGCAACATGTAACTGTTATGTAGTATGAGTGTTAACCCCGAAATCGGCGATCCTTCCCAAGGTAGCCAGCTCGCTAGTCGCGGCCTGCTCCAGGGAGATCCTGGAGGTCGGGACGTCTTAGGATGGGCGAACAGGATTTTCTGTCCGCTCGGGCCGCACGGCTTGGGCAGTCTCAACGGTCTGACCGCCCAGGCCGCGCATCGCTTAATCGGTAGGGGCCGCAGACTGCTTCTGCAGTCCTCCCCTATAGGACGCGCCCCTTGTCAACTTAACCTCAGGTTTCTCAACAGGTTCCCCCTTTGCCGGAGTCGGATGTCTATCCTCCCAGACTGCCACAACGTCAAGCGGCCTGCCTCTAGGCCGTACACCTCCACCAGCATCGACAACCCTCCAGCTCGCCACATAGCCATATTGGCGACCTGACCCCAGGCTGCTAGTCAGCTACCCCAGTTTCCACCTCGCCAAACATGCGCGGCCTGCCTCGCCAGTCCGGCAGGTCGCGAATCCCTTGTCACCCAGCAGATACAGCAAGTTCCATTCAATAAAGCGGTGGGCTCCAGTAGCATGGGCAATCTGCTTCGTCAGTCCTCCTGAGGAGTGTGGATTCTCCAGCTCTCTGGCAACCAGCAAAGATCGATGGACATCTCTAGTTCATCGCGAGCTGGGCGAACTCGAGGTGCAATCAAACCTTCCAGTCCGCCTATAGCGATGAACGCCAGCTCCAGCTTCAGCAGCCAGCCGCTTCGTTCGTAGCATAGACGGGCTAAGCTTGTCAGCAGGCGCGTACTCAGCGGACTCAGCGGATTCGCTATGCAGCCCGCCATTCCACAACCTCCACCCGCTTCTCTCCAGCAGCAAGGTCAACCTCCCTCAGGCCGTAGTCTTGGTGCGGGCTCGATCAGTAGTGGCGGATTCCTCCTAGTCTACCAGGCAGCAGAACCTCCTCAAGGCAGTCCCAGACCGCGCAGCCTCGTGCGGACTTGGCGGATGTAGCAGATATCTCCTCAGCTCTCACCTTTGGCGCGAGCTCGCTCAGTTCAGCAATGGCAGACTCCGCGGATTCTCCTCGCATTCCGCTACTCAGCTTCCAGCTCCCTCTTCCCAGCATCGGGCGGATAGTCACACAGCCCGCACAATCTTGGCGCGAGCTCGATCAGCTCAGTTCGGGCGGACTCCTCTCAGCCCGCAAGAAGTAGGCGCGAACTCTTCCCAGTCCGCCATCAGCAGGACCAGTTCCAAAAGCAAGCCCTAGTCCGCAACAGCTGGACTCTGCAGAACTTTTGATGCGCAAAAAAGTCACTGCCTAGTTAACACGGAGGAGTGTTCGATCTCACGAGCAAGGTGAAGAAGAGGATGAAGGTTGCGGGTGAAGAGGAAGCTTCTGAGTGCTCGAGAGTGGAGCAAGCACTTGTTCAAGAGTTGCGGGGATAGAGGAGAGGTTTGCTGAGAGCAGTAAGGAAGGCTGATGATCAGCGGAGAAGGTTGATCCGGATCTGTCGAGCAAATGGTTACTTTGACTGTTATGCTTGCAGGTTGATGCCGAGAGAATTTAGTTGAGCTGAGAAGAAGAGAGAGGGCCGCTAGCAGAGGCAACAACAGACTTCGCCTACCGCGGCTTAAATTCCACTCTTGCGACGTGCTTTCCTTTGATTAATATTGAGTTATTACAGCTTGCTAATACACCTTTATAAGAAAGCAAATAAAGGGTACACTGGGGAAGCTGGCGGCTAAGGAAGAAGTGCCAGAAGGGATGGCCGCACGAACTGGGGACTGAGGATGGCAGTATAACGCCCCGAAGATTATATTTGAGTCGGTCGCAAAAAGGGATTTTTGGTGCCTGCATAGGGGTACACGGCTTAGGACACGGGCGTATCCAAGGCCGTGTCTGGCTGGTATTTTTGGTCGTTTTCATCCCAAGAAGGACACAGCTAGAAACACGGCTACATGACACGGGTGTGTCATTGGACACGGGCATATACCTACCCGTGTCCCTACCCGTGTTCGTTTGGGTCGTGTCCATTGTCGTGGCGGTTATGCGTGACACGCCCCCGAACACTGGCGTGTCAAGGAACCTGATACGGGCGTGTCAGGTGTGACACGGGCGTGTCTTTGCCCATGTGTCTTTCCTCCAGTCGACGATCGTGCCTGGAGCGAGGCACACGACCTGGGATACGGCCGTGTGCCAAGCCGTGTTCGGCCCAGGTCTGTAGATTTTTGAACGAATCTAAGCCATTCGTTTTCTTTAATTAAGATCCAACGACCCAGATGGTTTCCTGCTCTGTTAAGGCCGGGAATAGGGGAGTTAATCCTTCATTTTCTCCAACCATTCTCTCTCTCAAGGAGTTGGAAAGAGGAGGAAGAAGGAAGGGATTCCGGCCGCCGGCGGAGCATCGGAGCACCGTTTCGAAATCTGAGAGCGGATCTGTGGAGGAAAGTTCGTTGCGAAGATTTCCATCCGTGTAGTTTTCCCATGGCGCCAAAGCGGACTACAAGGGTAACGATTCTCTACTTGAGCATGTGAAGCTCTTTCTTACTGCATAGGGAATCCCGCTCCCGCTAGTGTGCGGTGAATGCGTGGTGTTCCTTGGGGTTGATGTGAATAGTCCCCCTTGTGTTGCATATAGAGTCCGGAATCATAAGTACGAGCATAGGCATTGTTTGTGAAGCCTACCCGGACGTGCATTGTCTCGATCGGTGATGTTGCATTTGATATGTTTTGTCGGAGAAGACTCCGTGCTTTGGGTTTTTCGGATTTCTACGCGGTAGATTGCAGCAGGGATACTTGGAGGTTAGCTTCAAGGCGCACCCGGAAAACTGAGCGGAAACGTGTTCTGCTAACTTGGCGGTCTGGGAACCGGCCTTGATCATAACTGGGTTATGAGATTGTTTGGAAAAGTTTGGGATCCGAGAGAAGCTTGGCCCGCACGTAGGACTTAAATTGTATATGCGGCGTGAGCAACGGGCAAGTGGAATTGGCCCTAGGCTATGTGGTTCGGTACGAGAGACTCGAAGACGGGAACTGGCCGTTGGCATAGTCGGGAGCCTTAGACAGTGGTCAGAAAGGCTAAATGCTCACATGTTGTTGCCATCCTGGGGGTGGTGGTGAAGACGCTGATTGGTCAGGATTCACCGTTAATGTGCCCTGAGTGCACGGGGTGTTTGGCTGTGCAAGCCTACACCTGTGGCGTACTATAGTTGCGCTTTATTATTTTATTGGGCTAATGATATGCAGGAAAAGAGCATCGCCGTCCCGAGTTAGGGGCGGGGTCATTATAATTTGGTCGGCTTTTGGCTGACCGTTGCTTTGTTTGCCACCGTGCGGTGGAATGTGCTTGCAGGTGCTGCGGAGCCGAGTACCAAATAGCGGGTTGGAGCACAAGTTGCTGTGCTGGCCCTAGAAGGCCAAAGCGAATAGTTGTTTTTATTTTTATCATGTGTGGTCGGTGAGCCGATGTATGTAAGACATGTTTTTATGAAGTGAACATTTATAAGGCCATAAAGCCATGTACCCTTTTTGTGTATTTGGGGTTTCATTCCTGTTGTGTGGATGTGGACATTCTTGGATATGGATTTAAGATTTAGGTTCTTTCAACTTTAAAAGCTTCCGCTATAATGCTCTGTGTAGGACGTGTAGTCTTTATTGGATAGTTTGAATATTCTTATGTAACCCTTTTGACTGTCCGTGGCATATAGCGTCGGGTTCCAGCTGTACCTTCAGTTATATGCATGCAACGGATGGGGGTGTTACAATTTGGTATCAAACTGCTGGTTACGGTCAGGCTTAACTGAATTCGTGGGCGAATTCTTTTAAGCGGTTGTGAGCACATGTGTGCGCCATTGTTATAATATCAAAAAGAACCCATGAATGTCCACTTAGGAATGAAAAATACACTTGTTTTATGGAATCTGAGTGTTCCAATGATTGCTTTTAGCAATTTGTTTGTCATCTAATCGTGTGTCTTTGCTACTATAGGCAGCTAGGAGCGGTCCTGGTCAGTCAGAGCGTCCGCAATCAGCGGAAAGTAGTGCACCAAGGGACGTGCCTACAACACCTCCTTCAACGGAAACCATCAGGATGGTGGCTGAAGCCGTATTTGCAATAATAAATGCCCAACCTGTAGGGCAAATGCATCACGCACCTCCTTCGAATGAGCAAGAACCGATTAGGGCGGCAGAGCCGAGAGTAGGGGTGAGGAACGAAAACCGAAAACCGACTAAACCGATCGAACCGACCGAACCACACCGACTTTGAAACCGAGCCGCCCGGTCCGGTGTCGGTTCGGTTTGGAGCTTTTGAAAACCGAAGGCTTATCGGTTCTGGTCGGTTTTCAAGTTGTGAAAACCGACTAAACCGAACCGAACCGAACACTTCACCACTGTTTTGGGGTGTATTTGATCGAACAACTTTCAGATTATCTTTGGGTGTACAACCAAGTTCACTTTTCCCATCTCCGTGCTTAGTGAGATTTTTCTGACCCTTCTCCTTAGGTTTAAAGAGTTTTTCAGATCCAAAGTAATTCTGTTGGGAAAAAGTTTTATTAACAGTTTCATTATTTGGGATGTTATGTATATTAAATTGATTTAATAACGACAATGATTATCAATCGTGATACTCCAATTGCTCTGATTGCTTATTGTTGGATATATTAGTATTAAATGTCCAAATTATTATAGAGAATTGTGAGATGTCATAAAAAAGGTTTGCCTCAATATACCCAAACTCCGCATGTCTAAAAATGCACGAATATATTAATTGTTTGTGTGTGTGATGTCAATTTAATAAACATTCTCTCTGACTTATACTCAAAAAAATTGTATGTTATTTATTTAATATAAACTTTTAGTTCATAAAGATCATGAAATTATTAAAGGGAAGATGACCAATCCAAAAAATAGCACTTGATTATGTTTGTTCGCAGAAAACCGACACCGAACCGCAAAAAATCGACTAAAAACCGAACCGACTTTGAACCGAACTGAATGGATTCGGTTCGGGTCGGTTTGGACAAACCAAAAACCGAGGCATGTTGGTTCAGTTTCGGTTTGGGTCCAAACCGCCCCAAACCGAACCGCTCGCACCCTTAGCCGAGAGTGGTGGAGCGCGTAGCAGTTGATCTGGTAGAGCCGAGGAGAGCTACGGAGAAGCAGCTCAAGCATGTAATGAGCTTTAATCCTCCAAGGTTTGACGGGACTGGAACGCCAGCTCAAGCTGAGGACTGACTCTCTTCGATAAAGAGGGTCTTGATAGCCACATTAACTGAGGAGTGGCAGAAGACCACCATAACGACCTTTCTTTTGGCGAGGGAAGCGAGGTTGTGGTGTGATGAGTTGGAGTTTCATCTTCTAGTGGGAAGGCAACTTGCTGATGTGCCGATGGAGGAATTCTCTAGACTATTCTTAGCCAGATACCTACCCTCTGCTCAGAAGTTGGAGATGGAGAATCAGTTCTTGGGCTGACTCAAGGAGCCAGACGCGTGGACGAGTACCTCCACGAGTTTACACGGTTGGTTCGTTATGTTAGTGCTACGTTTATGTAAGAAGAGAGGAAGACCAACCTATTCTATGAGGGTCTACGTGGTGACCTACAGTTACTACTTGCTGGGCCTAAGGCGCAAGGCTTCCTAGCCTTGGTCAATTCGGCTCGTTCGTTGGAGAAGGTCGTTAAGAAAGTTCAAGAGAAGAAGGACTCAGGAGAAAAGAAGGTAGAGTTCAAAGTGCCTAGTTCCAAGTCAGGATTCCGCAGATGGAACAAGAAGTGGAGGACTTCGAACTCAGCCCCTTCGGCTGATGCGTCGGGGGAAACTACAAGTCGAGCCCCAAGAGCTTGTTATAACTGCGGAAAGACGGGGCATTTTTCTCGTGAGTGTTGGAGCGGACGTTCAAAGTCCGAGAGGAAGTCTGGAGCGACTTATGAGGAGAAAGGGAAGGCGGTGGAATCAACCGCGTCCCATCATGCTCCAGCCCAGCCTAGAGTCTACAACCTTGGTCTGCAAGAGGACATAAAACAAACTAACGTGGTGACAAGTATGAGTTAATTTATAGCAGATTAACTTTATGTAGTTGTTACCTCTTTTGTTTGTTAGCTTACTTTTGTTGGTGCTAGGCTTTGTGTTGATCTTTGAGTTTCCGGCGAGAGCCCTGTTTGATACGGGAGCATCGCATTCCTTCTTATCCGAAAAATTCATATCGCGCATCGAGGTTCCGTCCTCGATGTCAAAGGACAAACTGGATCTGCGTGGTGAAGATTCGGATTGGAGAGCAGGAGTTTGATTTGCGAGCGTCACTTTTGCCGTTAGCGGAGTACGACGTAATCTTAAGTATGGATTGGCTCTCAGAGAAGAGTGAATGCATTGATTGCAACCGTAAGGAAGTTAAGTTGGGCCAAAACACTGATTGGGAGATGATTTTCGCGGGCATGAAGGGGTCGGGTAAGATTTTGATGTCGGCCCTTCAGGTGTTCAAGGCAGTTCAGTCTGGGGCAGAGCTGTTTGTCACTCTAGTACAGACTTCGACACCTAAATCAAGTCTTGGCAGTATCCCAGTTGTGTCCGAGTATCCCGATGTGTTCCCAGATGATCTCCCAGGAGTCCCTCCTCAGCGGGAGATTGATTTTACCATTGAGCTGTTACCGGGTGCCAAACCGGTGTCGCGCTCTCCATATCGGATAGCGCCAAGAGAGATGGCAGAGTTGAAGGTGCAACTGCAAGAGTTGCTAGAGCAAGGTTATGTGCGTCCAAGTTCGTCTCCTTGGAGCGCATCAGATCTCTTTGTTAAGAAGAAAGATGGGAGCTTGCGGCTTTGTATCGACTACCGGGAATTAAACAAGCTTACGGAGAAGAAGAAATATCCAATCCCGAGGATTGACGATCTATTTGATCAGTTGGTTAGGTCAACGGTGTATTCGAAGTTAGATCTGAAGTCCGGATACTACAAGTTGAGGATAAGGGAGAGCGACATCCCAAAGACACCATTCAGTATGCGGTTTGGGCATTACGAGTTCACGGTCATGCCGTTTGGTTTGACTAATTCGCCATCCGTGTTTATGGATCTGATGAACAGGACGTTCAGAGAGTACCTGGATCGTTTCGTGATAGTATTTATCGATGATATCCTGGTGTATTCGCAGTGCGAGGAGGATCAATACAATCATCTACACATGGTGTTGGAGACGTTGAGAAGGAATCAGTTGTATGCTAAGTTATCCAAGTGTGAATTCTGGTTATCCTCGATAGCTTTCCTTGGTCATGTTGTTAGTGGAGAAGGGATAGTTGTGGATCCGACGAAGATAGTGGCGATACGGGAGTGGCCTGCTTTGACTATAGTGGCAGAGGTCCGGAGTTTTCTAGGGCTTGCTGGCTACTACAGGCGCTTCGTAGAGAACTTCTCGCGGATAGCGCTACAACTCACGACGTTGACTAGGAAGGATACGAAGTTTGTGTGGTCTCCAGAGTGCGAACGGACTTTTGAAGAGTTGAAGAGGCGGTTGACCATGTCACCTATTTTATGTTCGCCAGTTGGAACCGAAGGGTTCGAGATCTATAGTGATGCTTCGAGCAATGGTTTGGGCTGTATTCTGTTACAACATGGGAGAGTGATAGCCTATGGTTCACGACAGTTGAAGGTTCACGAGAGAAATTATCCGGTCCACGACCTAGAGTTAGCGGCCGTGATATTTGCTCTAAAGCTTGGGAGGCACTACCTGTACGGTGTAAAGATCAATATTTACACCGATCATAAGAGCTTGAAGTACCTGTTGGACCAAATAGATCTGAATATGAGGCAGCGGAGGTGGATGGAGTTCTTAGGGGACTACACCTTCAAGATACATTATGTGCCTAGGAAGGGAAATGCGGTGGCGGATGCGTTGAGTCGCAGGACTCCGGCGCAGGCCAACTGGTTATCGGTACATGATGAGAGATTGGTCCATGAGTTGGAGGCTTTGGAGATAGCTTGTGTCGACAAGAAGTCTAGTGCCGAGGCGAAACTATTTTGGACAGAGGTGCAGTGTGACCTAGCAGATAGAGTTCGGCGGGCTTTGGTTCAGGATAACAGCATGAAGCAGATCTTGGATGAATCTTTGGATGGGTCAAATTCCCAGTTTGCTGTTGAGGATGGGTTGCTAAGGAAGGACGATCTCCTATGCATTCCTAGTGCGGATAATCTTCGGGAGGAGTTGATATATGAGGCGCATCATACCAAGTACTCAATCCACCCGGGAAGCACGAAGATGTATAGAGACATGAAGAAATTATTCTGGTGGCCTGGTTTGAAGAAGGATGTAGCACTTTATGTGGCCAAGTGCCGTACATGTGCATTGGTGAAGGCGGAATGCCAGAAACCAGTAGGTTTCTTGAAGCCCCTACCTATCCCAGAATGGAAATTCGATGACATATCTATGGATTTTGTGCACGGTTTGCCGAAGTCGCAGAAGGGAAACGACGCCATCTGGGTAGTCGTAGATAGGTTGACAAAGGTGTCGCACTTTATTTCAAATAGGAAGGAAGATCCGGTGGAAAAGTTAGTCAAACTCTACATGGAGAATATTGTACGATTGCATGGTGTGCCCCGCAGTATTGTTAGTGATCGAGATGGACGCTTTACGTTGAAGGATTGGAGGTTGGTGCATAGTATGTTGGGAACTAAGCTGAGTTTCAGCACAGCCTTTCATCCACAGATGGATGGTCAGACCGAGAGGGTCAACAGGACTATGGAGGACATGCTTCGCATGTGCGTCCTAGATTTCGGAAAGCATGGGGAGGATCACCTGTACATGGTGGAGTTTGCGTACAACAACAGCTTTGAGGCAAGTATTGGAATGGCGCCTTTCGAGGCCTTGTACGGGAGGAAGTGTCGTACGCCGTTGTCTTGGTTGGAGGCAGGCGAATCGAAGTTGTATAAAGGTCAAGCGGTGGAAGACGCCTTCAATGGTGCGTACAATTCAGGAAAGGTTGAAGATCGCTCAAGATAGATAGTCAAAGTACTATAACACCAAGCATAGGAATGTGGAGTTCAATGTTGGCGACATGGTGTATCTAAAAATCAAGCCGTTCAAGGGTGTATCGCGGGTTCGACGCTTGAAGAAGTTGAGTCTGAGATACCTTGGACCATTTGAAATCCTGGAGCGTGTTGGCGAGGCGGCGTATAGACTGAAGCTGTCGGCGGAATTGAGTGGGCTGCATGACGTGTTCCACATATCGGTGTTGTGTAAGACGGTGCAAGAGCCTTCGCAGATCATTGCGGATAATCAAGTACCAGTTGATTATGAGTTGACCACAAGGGTCAAGCCAGTACGTATTGAAGATGTTGCAGTCAAGCGACTCCGCATCAAGGATATCTGTATGGTTAAAGTCCGATGGGATAATTGCGGACGTGAGGAGCTTTCTTGGGAGCGAGAGCAAGCTATGTTGGAGGAATACCCCGAGTTATTCCACTCAGGTATTATTTAGATTTGTGTAACTTTACTTAATTTTGGGATGAAATTTCTTAAGTGAGGGAGATTTGTAACGCCCCGAAGTTTGTATTTGAGTCGGTCGCAAAAAAAGGGATTTTTGGTGCCTGTATAGGGTTACACGGCCTAGGACACGGGCGTGTCAAAGGCCATGTCTGGCTGGTGTTTTTGGCCGTTTTCATCCCGAGAAGGACATGGCTAGAAACACGGCTACATGACACGGGCGTGTCATTGGACACGGGTGTGTGCCTACCCGTGTCCCTACCCATGTTCGTTTGGGTTGTGTCCGTTGCCATGGTAGTTATGCGTGACACGCCCACGAACACGGGCGTCTCGAGGAACCCGACACGGGCGTGCCAGGTGAGACACAAGCGTGTCTTTGCCCGTGTGTCTTTCCTCCGGTCGATGATCGTGCCTGGAGCGAGGCACACGGCCTGGGACACGGCCGTGTGCCAAGCCGTGTTCGGCCCAGGTCTGGAGATTTTTGAACGGATCTAAGCTGTTCGTTTTATTTAATTAAGATCCAATGGCCCAAGTGGTTTCCTGCTCTGTTAAGGCCTGGAATAGGGGAGTTAATACTTCATTCCTCTCCAACCATTCTCTCTCTCAAGGAGTTGGAATGAGTAGGAAGAAGGAAGGGATTCCGGCCGCCGGCGGAGCATCGGAGCACCGTTTCGAAATCTGAGAGCGGATCTGTGGAGGAAAGTTCATTGCGAAGATTACCATCCGTGTAGTTTTCCCATGGCTCCAAAACGGACTACAAGGGTAACGATTCTCTACTTGAGCATGTGAATCTCTTTCTTTCTGCATAGGGAATCCCGCTCCTGCGAGTGTGCGGTGAATGCGTGGTGTTCCTTGGGGTTGATGTGAACAGTCCCCCTTATGTTGCATATAGAGTCCGGAATCGTAAGTACGGGCATAGGCATTGTGTGTGAACCCTCCCCGGACGTGTATTGTCTGGATTGGTGATGTTGCGTTTGATATGTTTTGCCGGAGAAGACTCCGTGCTTTGGGTTTTTTGGGTTTCTACGCGGTAGATTGCAGCAGGGATCCTTGGAGGTTAGCTTAAAGGCGCACCCGGAAAACAGAGCGGAAACGTGTTCTGCTAACTTAGCGGTCTGGGAACCGGCCTTGATCATAACTGGGTTATGAGATTGTTTGGAAAATTTTGGGATCCGAGAGAAGCTTGGCCCACGCGTAGGACTTAAATTGTATATGCGACGTGAGCAATGGGCAAGTGGAATTGGACCTAGGCTATGTGGTTCGGTGCGAGAGAGCCGAAGACGAGGACTGGCCGTTGGCATAGTCGGGAGCCTTAGACGGTGGTCAAAAAAGCTAAATGCTCACATGTTGTTGCCATCCTGGGGGTGGTGGTGAAGACGCTGATTGGTCAGGATTCACCATTAATGTGCCCTAAGTGCACGGGGTGTTTGGCCGTGCGAGCCAACACCTGTGGCGTAGTATAGTTGCGCTTTATTATTTTATTGGGCTAATGATATGCAGGGAAAGAGCACCGCCGTCCCGAGTTAGGGGCATGGTCGTTATATTTTGGTCGGCTTTTGGCTGACCGTTGCTTTGTTTGCCACCGTGCGGTGGAATGTGCTTGCCAGTGCTGCGGAGGCGAGTACCAAATAGCGGGCTGGAGCCCATGTTGCTGTGCTGGCCCTAGAAGGCCAAAGCGAATAGTTGTTTTTATTTTTATCATGTGTGGCCGGCCTGCGAGCCGATGTGTGTAAGATATGTTTTTATGAAGTGAACATTTGTAAGGCCATAAGGCCATGTACCCTTTTTGTGTATTTGGGGTTTCATTCCTGTTGTGTGGATGTGGACATTCTTGGATATGGATTTAAGATTTGGGTTCTTTCAACTTTAAAAGCTTATGCTAGAATGTTCTGTGTAGGACGTGTAGTCTTAATTGGATAGTTTGATTATTCTTACGTAACCCTTCCGACTGTCTGTGGTATATGGCGTCGGGTTCCAGCTGGACCTTCTGTTATATGCCATGCGACGGATGTGGGTGTTATAGGCAGGCCGCGCGATTACAATAAGAGGGGATGCAGACTGAGAGAAAGAGTCTGCCTAAGGTTGCTGGCTTCGAGAACGAGAGCGATGAGACTCTCCAGGCTATGAGGCCTGGGGGTCTATTTATAGGCCCAAGGAGGTAACGACTTTCGGTGACGTTACCCTCGGTGAGGCGGTAACTTGTTCGAGAAGAGGATGAAGTTCGCCGAGTCCGCAATAGGCCGCGCGGACTGGGGCTTGCTTCTGTAACTGGTCCTGTTGATTGCGTACTGGGAAGAGTCTGCGCCTACTGCTTGCGGACTGAGAGGAGTCCGCCCGAACTGAGATGATCGAGCCCACACCAAGATTGTGCGGGCCGAGGGACTATTCGCCCGTTGCTAAGAAGCGGGAGCTGGAAGCTGAGTGGCGGACTGTAAGGAGAATCCACGGAGTCCGTCGCTGCTGAACTGAGCGAGCCCGCGCCAAAGGTGCGAGCTGAGGAGATATCTGCTGCGTCCGCCGAGTCTGCATGAGGCTGCGCGGTCTGGTACTGCCTTGAGGAGGTTCTGCTGCCTGACAGACTGGGAGGAGTCCGCCATTACTGTTCGAGCTAGCGCCAAGACTGCGGGCTGAGGGAGGTTGACCGTGCTGCTGGAGAGAAGCGGGTGGATGCTGTGGAATGGAGGGATGCATAGCGAATCCACTGAGTACGCGCCTCCTGACAATATTAGCCCGCATATGCTGCGAACAAAGCGGCTGGATGCTGAAGCTGGAGCTGGGGTTCATCGCTGAAGGCGGACTGGAAGGTTTCATTATACCTCGAGTTCGCCCAGCTCGCGATGAACTGGAGATGTCCTCCGATCTTTGCGGGTAGCCGGAGAGTTGGAGTGTCTGCACTCCTCAGGCGGACTGAAGAAGCAGATTGCCCATGTTGCTGGAGTCCGCCGCTTTGTTGAATGGAACTTGCTGCATCTGCTGGGTAACAAGGGATTCGAGACCTGTCGGACTGGCGAGGTAGGTCGCGCGTGTTTGGCGAGGTGGAAACTAGGGTAGCTGACTGACAGCCTGGGGTTAGGTCACCAATCTGGCTATACAGCGAGCTGGAGAGTTATCGACGCGGGTGGAGATGTGCGGCCTAGAGGCAGGCCGCTTGACGTTGTGGCAGTCTGGGCGGATAGACATCTGAGTCCGGCAAAGGGGGAACCTATTGAGAAACCTGCGGTTAAGCTGACCAGGTGCACGACCTGCACGGACGGACTGTAGAAGCAGTCCGTGACCCCTGCCGACCAAGCAACGCGCGGCCTGGGCGGTCAGACCGCTGAGACTGCCCAGGCCGTACGGCCTGAGCAGACAGAAAAGCCTGTCTGCCCATCCTAAGATGTCGCGAACTCCAGAAGGATGCCGGAGCAGGCCGCGACTAGCAAGCTGGCTACCTTGGGAAGGATCGTCGATTTCAGTGTTAACATAATCCCCGCACTTTTTTAAGTTCAGAAGGGAACTTTGTAAAAGTTGAAGACCCGCGAAAATCGTGATCCACCCCAAAGGAAAGGATGGGGGCAAGGAGAGATAGAACCTGATGACTCTCCTTAGGAGTTTGATAATGCCTATCTTTTTCGTGCAAAGGAAAAGTTAGTGTAGGCACGTTTGGAAGGTACATCTTGCGTGTACCTGAGGTTGCCTTTTGCAAAACGAATAAGATGTGTCTTTTACTGAGTTCTGCAAAATGAACGTGAGAGGAAAACATATAAGCATAATAACTTGCAAGTACCTGATGGATGCTTGCAAGCACTTGTTATCTTCTACAAAAAAGAAGAGTTAGCGACATTCGTGAAGAGGAAAATAAGCTGCAATTACCTGAAAGGGGACATGCAAGCGTTTGCTGGTTTATGCAAAAGAGAAGTTAGCGGGAGATATGAAATAAAGTAAGCTGCAAGTACCTGAAGGCAACTTGCAAGAATCTGTTATTCTTTGCAAAAAGGAGTTAGAAGCAGACATGATATGTAAAAATAGGTTGCAAGTACCTGAAAGGTAACTTGCTGGTATTTACTGATCTCTACAAGAAAAGAGTTTAGAAGTAGATATGGTATATGAAAGTTGCAAGTACCTGTGAAGAAACTTGCAAGCATCTGCCGATCTCTACAAAATGAGAGTTAGAAGCAGACATAATATGTGACAGTTGCAAGTAGTTGTGAAGAAACTTGCAAGCATCTGCTGATCTCTGCAAAATGAGAGTTATAAGCAGACATAATATGTGAAAGTTGCAAGTACCTGTGAAGAAACTTGCAAGCATCTGCTGATCTCTACAAAATGAGAGTTAGAAGCAGGACAGAATATATAAAGGTTGCAAGTACCTGTGAAGAGACTTGCAAGCATCTGCTAATCCCTGCAAAATGATAGTTAGAAGCAGATATGGGAGTAAAGAAAGCCGCAAATACCTGAAGGCAACTTGCAGGTATCAGCTGATCTCTGCAAGAAAAGAGTTAGAAGCAGACAAAATATATGAGAGTTTCAAGTACCTATGAAGAAACTTGCAGGAGCCTTCTAATCACTGCAAAGAGAAGAGTGAGCAGTAGACATATTATAATGAACTAAACCGCAAGTACCTTAGCGGAACTTGCCAGGGTTAACTGTTGATAAGATAAGGTCGATATGATCATATAGTAGAGGAAGTGTCTGATGAATTCTGCTGATAATTGAATGAAGATCAAACCAGAGTAGTGATCTTCTTGTTATATTAGAGATGATATTTTTAACATGAAGTCCAGATCAATAAGTCGAATGTTGACTGTTGATATGATAGGATGGATATGATCAGATTAGCAGAGAAGCTTGACAAATTCTATCAATCTTAACTAGATTCCAATAGCATAACTTGATGATCAAGGAGAACTAGATTCCTTAATCAATGATTGATGCCATTAGCATTTGATAAGAGTAATGGAGCTTATATAAGTAGAGAGCTTGTAAGTCATCATCTGATAGAGATTATGCAGGCAACGCATATAAGATGAGCATAAGCAAAATAAATGTTTGCTAATCCTTTTGGTAGGTCGGATTTAACCTGTTCACCTGTGAAAGAGACAATTGATAACAAAGAGGTCTATACTTGAAGATGACCAAGAAAGGTCATCACCAATATAGTCCTACTTAGATCGGACTAGCTATACTTCCTTGACAGAGCATAAAAGGGAGACATGCACAAAAAATCCTAAGGAAGAGGCAGATGTAGTGCTCTCTTGCCTCGGGTTACAGCATCACTGATCAATGTGACTAGTTGTGCCAAGTGGCCTAAAGCATTGCTTGTCTATGGAAAGATCAGTGGAGTTGAGGATCTCACGAAGGCACGGATTGAGAGTACCATAGAGTGTTCGGCCATCACAGTTATGAGATGATCGAAGAGACAAGGCTACGCTTGATAGTCATTGCTTGTCAAGTAAAGATCACTGTAACTGTAATGTATCCCTAGCGGAGCACTGCAGAGCTAACACATGGGGCCTCCCTAGCACACACTCTGTGTCGGATGCCGGCTAGGATCTGAAGCCCCGTATTCCTCCACATGAGAGTTGGATAGCCCCCACTACACATATGCGAAAACTACCCGCGATATGTGGTCATTGTGGACTTACGCCAGAATCCAATCTCGATGGGGTGTATAACAAGACTCGGCGATATCTTAGTGCTTTAGTGATCTCTTTCGCAAAGAGAAAATGGAGGAAGAGGCATTACAAAAAGGGAACTGTGTCAGTACGGATCCCTGAGGTAAAATTTATTGAAAAGCATGAAGAAGCACTTAGAACTGCTTTGTAAAGAAAATGTTTGAAACATGAATAGTAGCAGAGTAAGAGTAACCAGTAATAAATGCAAGGGACTTTGGAGACTCATAGATATGATGGGTCACCCTTTTGGAGCAGATTTTGAAATTTACCCTCCTCCAGCATTTTTGGCACTAATTGTCGAAAAGCTCTGCAATCCTCTATTGCATGACCCCATTCTCTGTGATACTTACAGTATTGGTAAGAGTTTTTGACCTTTCGATCAACAGGCTGAAAAGATCCCACACCATTTGGTTCGCTCTTCATGATGTGAGTTTCCTCACCCAATGTACTATCCACTTTGGATTCTTTGCTTGGGAAGAGACGTTGATGTCGTCGAAAATATCTTCCTTTCTTCGCTTGTGATTGAAGACACTTTGGGGGAGACATTGGAGGTTGTCCGGTAGGGATAAAAACCTCTGGGCCTCTCTTCCTCTCAGTGGGAAGTTCAGGAAACTTCATTGGGTGATTGGAGGTGCACGCGGTGGTTTGAGGGCTGAGTTTGCAGACACTCTCCCTCTGTTTGGTAACTGAAAACTGCAAAGGGATTGTTGCCTGCCTGGATGGATAACTTGCCAGATAAGCACCTGCCTGGATGGATAACTTGCCAGATAAGCATAAGGACCAACTAGTAGAAGAGCTGGCAGATTAAAATGTGAATTCCCCACTGCTGGATTGACTGTAGCAACTGGTGCCGCTATAGGTTAAGAGTCTAGTCGCTAAATTATAGTGGTTAGGGTGTCATTGATTTGTAACGACTCCATCCGTTCACAGTTATATACTAGAAGGTCCGGCCGGGGCCCCACAGTATATACCATAAAACAGGCGGGGAAGTCACATAGTGATACCAGAGTTGCACAGCCTAACTCATTACATTCTAGCGGAAGTTTATAATATGAAGCTGAACTCACACACATGAATGTCCACCATATAAAAGCTCCACATTTATATAAAATAGGAATGTCCAAATACAAAGTCAGTTGGTCTTATGGCCTTACAAGGCTTTAAACAACAGTGGCCTCACATAATGGCGCGCAGGATGGCCACGTATAAACAAACAGCAGCAGCAGGGCCTTCATCCTTAATGCGTCTCACTTGGTTCTCCAGCACCTTCACAGGGATAGCCCACCCAACGGTGGCAAACAAGGCAACGGTCAGCGTTCAACTGACCAAATTATAACGACCCTACCCCTTTCCCCGGGGCAGTGGTATTTCTTCCCTGCAGGCACATCAATCTCATGCATATATATTCATCACATATTGTGCCCTCACGCACAAAAATTCCATCACAATCGTCAGCCACGCGATCCGACGATCCGTGCACTCAGGGTACATTCTTGGTGTACCGGCGAACCAGGGTCCCACCACCGTATCAGGGTCGAAACCCAGCGGCAAATTAATTGAGCATTTACTCCATGGCGTGCAGCCAAGGATTTTAGTCTTAATACACTGGGATTGGCCCGTAGCCCCCCATGGTGTCATGGCGAGCAGGCCAAAGACTGTTGCTATGCGCTCCAATAGACCGCACTTTCAGGATTCACGTCGGACGGACATAGCGCAGGTCGGATCATCCACCCCCTGTTGCTCAAGTCGCCTTGCCATCACCGAGTACGGCATACTCGCGGCGAAATACAAGGCGCGGGTCGGTTTCACCTTACCTGTTTCCTTTATATGAGCCCATCAGCTCACACAAAACCAGCCCATTCTCACGGAACTGGCTTCACATTCATCGGTTACCTAGGATCCAACCTCGCGTTAGCGACAGAACTCAATTTTCATCCCTAGGCTTAACCATGAATCATAACACTCACTTGAGGATATTTTCCTGAACTGCCAAGCCAGTACTTCCTGCTACTCCCCTTCACAGGCACAACCCATCAAGCATTCCAAACATCAAGGGTATTTTCCTGTCTTACCACTCCAGTACTTCCTGCTACTCCCCTTCATAGGCACAACCCATGAACATCAAGCATTACAAGGGTATTTCCTGGACTCCCAATCCAGTACTTCCTGCTACTGCCCTTCACAGGTACAACCCATAGCACAAGCATTATACGTGTATTTCCTGGAGTACCACTCCAGTACTTCCTGCTCCTACCCTTCAAAGGTACAACTTGTCGACTCCTATACTACACATTTATCACGAAGTCTTCTCCGGTGCGTATATGCAACATCACCAATCCAGACCAACCTGTACAGATGGTCTTCACACAACATGAATATTCCATACTCCATTTCCGAATCTATATGCCAAATGAGTGGGGATTTCATGAATCAACCCAACGGACTCCCGTAATCAGCCACCCTCTGGTGGGGGAATCATATGCATATGTCAAAAAGGAAGCTTTCACATGGTTAGGAAGAAAAGTCGTTACCCTTGAAGACCGCTTTGAAGCCATGGATTCCTAGCCGGCTCGAAAGTACTGCAACAACTTTGCCTTCGCACTGCTTGCCTCAGATCTCTAACCGGAACTCCGCAGCTCCACTGGTGGCCAACTCCTCTTCCTCCTCCTCCTTCCTCTCTCTCTAACTTTGTAGAAAGATAAAGGCCAAAACTCAAATGAAAATTTACTTCTCATCCACGACCTTAAGGAAGCAGGGAGGCACATCAGCCATTGGATCCCAGCTGAAGATTTGGACAACCACGATTTTACCAAAAAAGCATATTTTTGCCTGGCACGGCCTGTGACATGCCCGTGTCATAGGCCGTGTACATTAAGTGGTGCACAACTGACTCAATCCAGACTAGTACACACCCATGTGAGACTCCTGTGTCACAGGCCATGTTACCTGACACGCCTTATAACATGCCTGTGTCAGTGGTCATGTGCTTCAGGCTGCACAAAATCGGGATCAACCTGATTGGTACACGGCCAGTGACACGCCTGTGTCACAGGCCGTGTACCCCAAGACACACCCGTGTCATGCCCGTGTTCACCAGGCCTCAAATGCCCTGGGCACATCCCGCAAAGGACACAGCCTGTGACACACCCGTGCCCCAGGTCGTGTGCCCATACAAGGCACCAGACACGCTCCAGCTCAAATTCGTCGAGCTTAGTTCGTCGAGCTGAGGGGGACACGGCCCCTGACACGCCCGTGTCAGAGGTCGTGTTCCCTCATTTTCTGTTGAACTGATTTTTCATCGACCTCTCACCCGAGCAGGATACGCAATGGGACACGCCCGTGTCCCAGGATGTGTCACCCAACTTTTTCCCAATCCAGGGATTTGGGATGTTACATGACTGCTGCTATCTGCTGGGATGTTTCCCGACGTGTCAACCAGAGGGCTTCCCAGAGAGAATCTTCGCTGGTAGGAGGAATGTTTTGAGAGGGTTGGTGGTCTGACATGAGTAACCGCTGGTTTTCACCGTCTGTTCGGATCTGAAGGTCGCGTATGAACTGTTGATGCGCGAAAATGGCACCGCCTAGTTAACACGGAGTAGTGTTCGATCTCACGGGCAAGGTGAAGAAGAGGATGAAGGTTGCGGGGGAAGAGGAAGCTTCTGAGTACTCGAGAGTGGAGCAAGCGCTTGTTCAAGGGTTGCGGGGATTGAGGAGATGTTTGATGAGAGCAGCAGGGAAGGCTGATGATCAGCGGAGAAGGTTGATCAGGGGTTGTCGATCAGAAGGTTACTTTGACGGTTGTGCTTGCAGGTTGACTCCAAGAGAGTTGAGTTGAGCTGAGAAGAAGAGAGAGGGCCGCTAGCAGCGGCAACAGCAGACTTCGCCCGCCGCGGCTTAAATGCCACTCTTGCGACGGGCTTCCTTTCATTAATATTGAGTTATTACAGCTTGCTAATACACCTTTACAAGAAACAAATAAAGGGTACACTGGGGAAGCTGGCGTCTAAGGAAAAAGTGCCAGAGGGGTATGCCGCACGGACTGGGGACTGAGGCCGGCAGGCCATGCGCTTACAATAAGAAGGGATGCGGACTAAGAGAAAGAGTCCGCCTATGGTTACTGGCTTCGAGCGCGATAACGATGAGACTCTCCAGGCTGTGAGGCATGGGGGTCTATTTATAGGCCCAAGGAGGTAATGACTTTAGGTGACGTTCCCCCGGTAAGACGGTAACTTGTGCGAGAAGAGGATAGAGTCCGCCGAGTCTGCAACAGGCCGCGCGGACTGGGGCTTGCTTCTGGAACTGGTCCTGCTGATGGCAGACTGGGAAGATTCCACGCCTACTGCTTGCGGACTGAGATGAGTCCGCCGGAACTGAGCTGATCGAGCACGCGCCAAGATTGTGCGGGCTGAGGGACTATCCGCCTGCTGCTGGGAATGTAACGCCCCGAAAATTGTATTTGAGTCGGTCGCGAAAAAGGGGTTTTTTGGTGCCTGTATAGGGGTACACGGCCTAGGACACGGGCGTGTCCAAGGTCGTGTCTAGCTGGTGTTTTTGGCCGTTTTCATCCCGAGAAGGACACGGTTAGAAACACGGCTAAGTGACATAGGCGTGTCATTTGAAACGGGCGTGTGCCTACCCGTGTCCCTACCCGTGTTCTTTTGGGTCATGTCCGTTGCCATGGCGGTTATGCGTAACATGCCCCCTAACACGGGCGTGTCGAGGAACCCGACACGGGCGTGTCAGGTGAGACACGGGCGTGTCTTTGCCCGTGTGTCTTTCCTCCGTTCGACGATCATGCCTGGAGTGAGGCACACGGCCTGGGATACGACCGTGTGCCAAGCCGTTTTCGGCCCAGTTCTGGAGATTTTTGAACGGATCTGAGCAGTTCGTTTTCTTTAATTAAGACCCAACGACCCAGATGTTTTCCTGCTCTATTAAGGCTGGGAATAGGGGAGTTAATCCTTCATTTCTCTCCAACCATTCTCTCTCTCTCAAGGAGTTGGAAAAAGGAGGAAGAAGGAAGGTATTCCGGCCGCCGGCGGAGCATCGGAGCACCGTTTCGAAATCTGAGAGCGGATCTGTGGAGGAAAGTTCTTTGCGAAGATTTCCATCCGTGTAGTTTTCCCATGGCGCCAAAGCGGACTATAAGGGTAACGATTCTCTACTTGAGCATGTGAAGCTCTTTCTTTCTGCATAGGGAATCCCGCTCCCGTGAGTGTTCGGTGAGTGCGTGGTGTTCCTTGGGGTTGATGTGAATGACTCCCCTTGTGTTGCATATAGAGTCCGGAATCGTAAGTACGGGCATAGGCATTGTGTGTGAAGCCTACCCGGACGTGTATTGTCTGGATCGGTGATGTTGCATTTTATATGTTTTGCCGGAGAAGACTCCGTGCTTTGGGTTTTTTCGGGATTCTACGCGGTAGATTGCAGCAGGGATCCTTGGAGGTTAGCTTCAAGGCGCACCCGGAAAAACTGAGCGGAAACGTGTTCTGCTAACTTGGCGGTCTAGGAACCGGCCTTGATCATAACTGGGTTATGAGATTGTTTGGAAAATTTTGGGATCCGAGAGAAGCTTGGCCCGTACGTAGGACTTAAATTGTATATGCGGCATGAGCAACGGGCAAGTGGAATCGGACCTAGGCTATGTGGTTCAGTGCGAGAGACCCGAAGACGGGGACTGGCCGTTGGCATAGTCAGGAGCCTTAGACGGTGGTCAGAAAGGCTAAATGCTCACATGTTGTTGCCATCCTGGGGGTGGTGGTGAAGACGCCGATTGGTCAAGATTCACCGTTAATATGCCCTGAGTGCACGGGATGTTTGGCCGTGCGAGCCTACACTTGTGGCGTAGTATAGTTACGCTTTATTATTTTATTGGGCTAATGATATGCAGGGAAAGAGCACCGCCGTCCCGAGTTACGGGCGGGGTCGTTATAATTTGGTCGGCTTTTGGCTGACCGTTGCTTTGTTTGCCACCGTGCGGTGGAATGTGCTTGCAGGTGCTACGGAGCCGAGTACCAAATAGCGGGCTGGATCCCATGTTGCTGTGCTGGCCCTAGAAGGCCAAAGCGAATAGTTGTTTTTATTTTTATCATGTGTGGCCGGCCTGCGAGCCGATGTATGTATGACATGTTTTTATTAAGTGAACATTTGTAAGGCCATAAGGCCATGTACCATTTTTAGTGTATTTGGGGTTTCATTCCTGTTGTGTGGATGTGGACATTATTGGATATGGATTTAAGATTTGGGTTCTTTCAACTTTAAAAGCTTCCGCTAGAATGCTCTGTGTAGGACGTGTAGTCTTAATTGGATAGTTTGAATATTCTTATGTAACCCTTTTGACTGTCTGTGGTATATGGTGTCGGGTTCCAGCTGGACCTTCTGTTATATGCCATGCGACGGATGGGGTCCTTGTGCATGTTGGATTAGAACTAGTTGTGTTGAGATTTTTCCTGACTTTCGTTCATTTGGCGAGAGCACCGTTCGTTTAGGGGGGGCTTCGGGTCCCTATTTACCCAAAGGAATTATATTGTCTGTCGGAGTACATCTTCTGATGGAAAAAGACATAATGGATGTGTTGTTGACTAGTAGTGCTCAATGCGCGCGGATAGGGTGTGCGTAATGAAGTTTCGGATTGGAGACCAGGGGTTTGATTTGCGAGCGTTGATTCTACCGTTAGTGGAGTTCGACGTATTATTCGTTATGGATTGGCTCTCGGAGCACGGTGCATGCATTGATTGCAACCGTAAGGAAGTTAAGTTGGGTCAAAACACTGATCGGGAGACGACTTTCGCGGGCATGAAGGGGTCGGGTAAGATCTTGATGTCGGCCATTCAGGTGATCAAGGCAGCTCGGCCTGGGGCAGAGCTTTTTGTCACATTAGTGCAGACTTCGATGCCTAAGCCAAGTCTTGACAGTATACCAGTTGTGTCCGAGTATCCTGATGTGTTCCCAGATGATCTCCCAGGAGCCCCTCCTCAGCGGGAGATTGATTTTACCATTGAGCTGGTACCGGGTGCCAAACCGGTGTCACGCTCTCCATATCGGATAGCGCCAAGAGAGATGGCAGAGTTGAAGGTGCAACTGCAAGAGTTGCTAGAGCAAGGTTTTGTGCGTCCAAGTTCGTCGCCTTGGAGCGCACCAGTTCTCTTTGATAAGAAGAAAGATGGGAGCTTGCGGCTTTGTATCGACTACCGGGAATTGAACAAGCTTACGGAAAAGAATAAGTATCTGATTCCCAGGATTGACGATCTATTTGATCAGTTGGTTGGGTCAACGGTATATTCGAAGTTAGATCTGAAGTCCGGTTACTACCAGCTGAGGATAAGGGAGAGCGACATCTCAAAGACAGCATTCAGTACGCGGTTTGGGCATTACGAATTCAAGGTCATGCCGTTTGGGTTGACGAATGCGCCCTCCGTATTTATGGATCTGATGAACAGGACGTTCAGAGAGTACCTGGATCGTTTCGTGATAGTATTTATCGATGATATCCTGGTGTACTCGCAGTGTGAAGAGGACCATTACAATCATCTACACATGGTGTTGGAGACGTTGAGGAGGAATCAGTTGTATGCTAAGTTCTCCAAGTGTGAATTATGGTTATCCTCGATAGCGTTCCTTGGTCATGTTGTTAGTGGAGAGGGGATAGCTGTGGATCCGGCGAAGATAGTTGCGATACGAGAGTGGCCTGCTTTGACTACAGTGGCAGAGGTCCGGAGTTTTCTGGGGCTTGCTGGCTACTATAGGCTCTTCGTAGATAACTTCTCGCGGATAGCGCTACCACTCACGACGTTGACTAGGAAGGATCAGAAGTTTGTGTGGTCTCCGGAGTGCGAACGGGCTTTTGAAGAGTTGAAGAGGCGGTTGACCACGACACCTATTTTATGTTCGCCAGTTGGAACCGAAGGGTTCGAGATCTATAGTGATGCTTCGAGCAATGGTTTGGGATGTGTTCTGTTACAGCATGGGAGAGTGATAGCCTATGGTTCACGACAGTTGAAGGTTCACGAGAGAAATTATCCGGTCCACGACCTAGAGTTAGCTGCCATGATATTTGCTCTAAAGCTTTGGAGGCACTACCTGTACGTTGTGAAGGTCGATATTTACACCGATCATAAGAGCTTGAAGTACCTGTTGGACCAAAAGGATCTGAACACGAGGCAGCGGAGGTGGATGGAGTTCTTAGGGGACTACAACTTCAAGATACATTATGTGCCTGGGAAGGGAAATGCAGTGGCGGATGCGTTGAGTCGCAGGACTCCGGCGCAGGCCAACTGGTTATCGGTACATGATGAGAGATTGGTCCATGAGTTGGAGGCTTTGGATATAGCTTGCGTCGACAAGCAGTCTAGTGCCGAGGTGAAACTGTTTTGGACAGATGTGCATTGTGACCTAGCGAATAGAGTTCGACGGGCTTTGGTTCGGGATAACAACGTGAAGCAGATCTTGGATGAATTTTTGGATGGGTCAAATTCCCAGTTTGTTGTTGAAGATGGTTTGCTAAGGAAGTACGGTCGCCTATGCGTCCCTAGTGCGGATAATCTTCGGGAGGAGTTGATGTATGAGGCTCATCATACCAAGTACTCAATCCATCCGGGAAGCACGAAGATGTATAGAGACATGAAGAAATTATTCTGGTGGCCAGGATTAAAGAAGGATATAGCACTTTATGTGGCCAAGTGCCGTACATGTGCATTAGTGAAGGCGGAATGCCAGAAACCCGGAGGTTTCTTGAAGTCCCTACCTATCCCAGAATGGAAATTCGATGACATATCTATGGATTTTGTGCATGGTTTGCCGAAGTCACAGAAGGGAAACGACGTCATTTGGGTGGTCGTAGATAGGTTGACAAAGGTGTCACACTTTATTCCAAACAGGAAGGAAGATCCGGTGGAAAAGTTAGCCAAACTCTACGTGGAGAATATTGTACGATTGCATGGTGTGCCCCGCAGTATTGTTAGTGACCGAGATGGACGCTTTACGTCGAAGGATTGGAGGTTGGTGCATAGTATGTTGGGAACTAAGCTGAATTTCAGCACAACCTTTCATCCACAGACGGATGGTCAGACCGAGAGGGTCAACAGGACTATGGAGGACATGCTTCGCATGTGCGTCCTAGATTTCGGAAAGCATTGGGAGGATCACCTGTACATGGTGGAGTTTGCGTACAACAACAACTTTCAGGCAAGTATCGGAATGGCGCCTTTCGAGGCCTTGTACGGGAGGAAGTGTCGTACACCGTTGTCTTGGTTGGAGGCAGGCGAATCGAAGTTGTATAAACGTCAAGCGGTGGAAGACGCCACTTCAATGGTGCGTACAATTCAGGAAAGGTTGAAGATCGCTCAGGATAGACAGTCAAAGTACTATAACGCCAAGCATAGGAATGTGGAGTTCAATGTTGGCGACATGGTGTATCTAAAAATCAAGCCGTTCAAGGGTGTATCACGAGTTCGACGCTTGAAGAAGTTGAGTCTGAGATACCTTGGACCATTTGAAATCCTGGAGCGTGTTGGCGAGGCGGAAAATAGATTGAAGCTGTCGGCGGAATTGAGTGGGCTGCATGATGTGTTCCACGTGTCGGTGTTGCGTAAGGCGGTGCAAGAGTCTTCGCAGATCATTGCGGATAATCAAGTACCAGTTGATTATGAGTTGACCACAAGGGTCAAGCCAGTATGTATTGAAGGTGTTGCAATCAAGCGACTCCGCAACAATGATATCCGTATGGTTAAAGTCCGATGGGATAATTACGGACATGAGGAGCTTTCTTGGGAGCGAGAGCAAGCTATGTTGGAGGAATACCCCGAGTTATTCCACTCAGGTATTATTTAGATTTGTGTACCCTTACTTAATTTCGGGACGAAATTCCTTAAGTGGGGGAGATTTGTAACGCCCCGAAAATTGTATTTGAGTCGGTCGCGAAAAAGGGGATTTTTGGTGCCTGTATAGGGGTACACGGCCTAGGACACGGGCGTGTCCAAGGCCGTGTCTGGCTGGTGTTTTTGGCCGTTTTCATCCCGAGAAGGACACGGCTAGAAACACGGCTAAGTGACACGGGCGTGTCATTTGACACGGGCGTGTGCCTACCCGTGTCCCTACCCGTGTTCTTTTGGTCATGTCCATTGCCGTGGCGGTTATGCGTGACACGCCCCCGAACACGGGCGTGTCGAGGAACCCGACACGGGCGTGTCAGGTGAGACACGGGCGTGTCTTTGCGCGTGTGTCTTTCCTCCGTTCGACGATCGTGCCTGGAGCGAGGCACACGGCCTGGGACACGGCCGTGTGCCAAGCCGTGTTCGGCCCAGGTCTGGAGATTTTTGAATGGATCTAGGCCGTTCGTTTTCTTTAATTAAGATCCATCGACCTAGATGGTTTCCTACTCTGTTAAGGCCGGGAATAGGGGAGTTAATCCTTCATTTCTCTCCAACCATTCTCTCTCTCAAGGAGTTGGAAAGAGGAGGAAGAAGGAGGGATTCCGGCCGCCGGCGGAGCATCGGAGCACCGTTTCGAAATCTGAGAGCGGATCTGTGGAGGAAAGTTCGTTCCGAAGATTTCCATCCGTGTAGTTTTCCCATGGCGCCAAAGCGGACTACAAGGGTAACGATTCTCTACTTGAGCATGTGAAGCTCTTTCTTTCTGCATAGGGAATCCCGCTCCCGCGAGTGTGCGGTGAGTGCGTGGTGTTCCTTGGGGTTGATGTGAATAGTCCCCCTTGTGTTGCATATAGAGTCCAGAATCGTAAGTACGGGCATAGGCATTGTGTGTGAAGCCTACCCAGACGTGTATTGTCTGGATCGGTGATGTTGCATTTAATATGTTTTGCTAGAGAAGACTCCATGCTTTGGGTTTTTTTCGGGTTTGTACGCGGTAGATTGCAGCAGGGATCCTTGGAGGTTAGCTTCAAGGCGCACCCAGAAAACTGAGCGGAAACGTGTTCTGCTAACTTGGCGGTCTGGGAACCGACCTTGATCAAACTGGGTTATGATATTGTTTGGAAAATTTTGGGATCCGAGAGAAGCTTGGCCCACGCGTAAGACTTAAATTGTATATGCGGTGTGAGCAACGGGCAAGTGGAATCGGACCTAGGCTATGTGGTTCGGTGCGAGAGACCCGAATATGGGGACTGGCCATTGGCATAGTTGGGAGCCTTAGACGGTGGTCAGAAAGGCTAAATGATCACATGTTGTTGCCATCCTGGGGGTGGTGGTGAAGACGCCGATTGGTCAAGATTCACCGTTAATGTGGCCTGAGTGCACGGGCTGTTTGTACCGAGTTAGGGGCGGGGTCGTTATAATTTGGTCGGCTTTTGGCTGACCGTTGCTTTGTTTGCCACCGTGCGGTGGAATGTGCTTGCAGGTGCTACGGAGTCGAGTACCAAATAGCAGGCTGGAGCCCATGTTGCTGTGCTGGCCCTAGAAGGCCAAAGCGAATAGTTGTTTTTATTTTTATCATGTGTGGCCGGTTTACGAGCCGATGTATGTAAGACATGTTTTTATTAAGTGAACATTTGTAAGGCCATAATGTCATTTACCCTTTTTAGTGTATTTGGGGTTTTATTCCTGTTGTGTGGATGTGGACATTCTTGGATATGGATTTAAGATTTGGGTTCTTTCAACTTTAAAAGCTTCCGCTAGAATGCTCTGTGTAGGACGTGTAGTCTTAATTGAATAGTTTGAATATTCTTATGTAACCCTTTCGATTGTCTGTGGTATATGACGTCGGGTTCCAGCTGGACCTTCTGTTATATGCCATGCGACGGATGGGGGTGTTACAGGGAAGCGGGATCTAGATGCTGTGTGTTGGACTGTGAGGTGAATGCGCGGATTCCCCGCTGCTGAACTGAGCGAGCCCGCGCCAAATTTACGAGCTGAGGAGATATCTGCTGCGTCCGCCGAGTCCGCACGAGGCTGCACGGCTTGGGACTACCTTGAGGAGGTTCTGCTGTCTGGAGGACTACGAGGAGTCCCCCACTACTGATTGAGATCGCGCCAAGACGGCAGGCTGAGGGAGGTTGACCCTGCTTCTGGAGAGAAGCGAGTGGAGGCTATGGAATGGTGGGATGTATAGCGAATCTGCTGAGTCCGCGGAGTCCGCACCTGTTGACAAGCTTAGCCCACCTATGCTGCATACGAAGCTGCTGGCTGCTGAAGTTGGAGCTGGGGTTCATCACTGTAGGTGGACTAGAAGGTTTGATTGCACCTCGAGTTCTCCCAGCTCGCGATGAACTGGAGATGTCTGCCGATCTTTGCGGGTAGCCGGAGAGCTGGAGCATCCGCACTCCTCAGGCGGACTGAAGAAGCAGATTGCCCATGCTGCTGGAGTCCACTGCTTTGTTGAATGGAACTTGCTGCATCTGCTGGGTGACAAGGGATTCGCGACCTGCCGTACTGGCGAGGCAGGCCGCGCATGTTTGGCGAGGTGGAAACTAGGGTAGCTGACTGGCGGCCTGGGGCCAGGTCGCCAGTCTTGCTATGCGGCAAGCTGGAGGGTTGTCGACGCTGGTGAGGTGTGCGGCCTAGAGGCCGGCCGCTTGACGTTGTGGCAGTCTGGGCGGATAGAAATCCGAGTCCGGCAAAGGGGTCACCTATTGAGAAACCTATGATTAAGCTGACAAGGGGCGCGACCTGCAGGGGCGGACTGTAGAAGCAGTCTGCAGCCCCCGCCGACCAAGCGACGCATGGCCTGGGCGGTCAGACCGCTGAGACCGCCCAAGCCGTGCGGCCTGAGCGGATAGAAAAGCCTGTCCGCACATCCTAAGACGTCGTGACCTCAAGGAGGACCCCAAAGCAGGCTGCGACTATCGAGCTGGCTACCTTGGGAAGGATCGCCGATTTCGGGGTTAACAACGAGATGCATAACAATCATCACAGGAATGCATATTAGATTTGTCTTTTCATTCCATACAATATGATATAGTATGGGATGCATAATATATCATGTGTACGCCGCTCAAAACATGCACTAAGGCCTTTATTAGATTGCATAACACAACATGCATGACATAACATTGAATTAGCACATTTGCCAAGTTAAAGATTTACATGATGACATATATACACACATGTTTTTGAGTCAAAAGGAAGAATAAGAATTCATGCAATCATGGTTTTGGAACATGAGTTAGTAGAATGATGGTATATCATCCAAATTTTAGGCATGACATCATTAATGAATTTTCCAGAGCAAGTTAGCGGCTTAAGCAAGTATTTGTTCATGTATTTTCTGATTAGTTGTTTGTTGTGTTATTAGAATGTCGAGGCGTCCTACGACGAGGTCAACTCCGTAGTCTGAGCGCGAGTCGTTTGGAACTCAGAATGAGGCCGTAATAGAAGGACTGCGATAGAGTAGTGTTGCTCTGTCTAAGCGGATTTTGGAGATGTAGTCACAGATCCAGGCCTTGATGTCTGTTGTTTCCGAGCAGCCGATAAGAGTGCAAGACCCTACTGTCGGTCAAGATATTCTGTTCACCCTGCTACTCTGGTGCCCCCAGCTGTGGTGCCAACAAAGATGAACTTTATCTCATATTTCTAGTGATTAGGACCTCCTACCTACGATGATAGAGCGGATTACATGGCTTTGGACGACTGGATTGTCATAATTGAGGAGATGTTCTATTACTTATGGATTTCTTCCAAACGGAGAGTGATGGTGGCTGCCTACCAGCTAAAGGGTCTGGCTAAGGGCTGGTGGTTGAGAGAAAAGGAGAACTTGAAGGACAGATGTTCGTGGGAAGCCTTCAAGGAGCTATTGCTGTGAAAGTTTCTACCATTTGTCGAGCAGGACTGCTTGATGAACAATTTTCTACACCTGAAGCAAAGGAAACTCACGGTTAATGAGTACGATGTGGAGTTTATTAAGCTGAGCCGATTTGCCCCTGATTCGATTTCTTTTGAAGCTAATATAGTTAAGCTCTTTCTGGGTTGTCTGAGGAATGACATCCGGCAGCTGGCGAATGCTTATGGTTCAAAAAGTTATGCTGAAGTGGTAAAAGCCGCCCTAAAAGTCGAAGCATCGACAATGATAAGAATCGAGTCCAGCAGATGATAAAAGATAAGAGGAAGTCTATTGAGAGTAAGAACTCTTAGGAGTTTTGTCCTGCTTCAAAGAAGAGAAGTAAGGAGGTGTGCAGTTTCTGCGGCCGTCCCGGCTACCCGTTCGAGAAATGTTTTAAGAGATTGGGATCTCAAAAGAAAGAGCAAGTGCATGCTATTCAGTGCACTCCCAAAGTATATCTGTTATGTACTATGTATAGGCAAAAGTGGCATGATGCTTCCCATTGTTGTGGTAAGGATATGGTCTGCCTTCCGTGCGGATAGAAAGGACATTTCAAGTTGAAGTGCCAGCATTCTTAGCTCACATTGCAGCCAATTCCACATCAGGCTTTGCTGCCACCGCAGCATTTGGGCAAAAGGAAGTTCAAGCTAAACGTGGTGACCATGGAGGAAGCGTAGACGTCCACCCAGGTGATCTCTAGTTAGATCCTAACCTAGTTTTTTTTCATCTCATAGTTTTAGTTTCGATGTTATTCGATTAGTTATGTAAGAGATTTTATATGAAGGTTTAATGTAAAGAACCGTTGGGTGCATGTTCTTTTCGATTCTATTGTTACCCACTCATTCGTGGCAAGGACCTTTGTTGAACGCCATCGTTTGACTCCTGATCAAGTTGGTGATGTGTTTCTTGTCAAGTTTCCCTCTGGCCATTCGATGGTGTCAGACCATGGTATCCTGGGTTGTCCAATTCTTTTAGGCAATTTCCTAGCTGTTGTTGATTTGAAGGTGATAGACCTGGAAGACTTCGAAGTCATATTGGGCATAAACTTATTGTCCAGATATGATGCGGTCAATCAGTGTAAGGTCAAGCGCTTCGACTTCAGGATAGACAACGGTCACCCCAGGACTCTTTATGGTTATTCGCTCCAGGATTCCCAGTTTAATTCTACGATATGTGCTCAGAAGCTTTTAGGCTCTACTTGCTTTGCTTACTTGGTTTCTATTTTGGTAAGCGTTAGTAGTTTGCCGCGTGTCAAGGAGGTTCCGGTGGTGCGTGAGTTTTGGCATGTTTTTCCTGATAGCCTTCCTGGTCTTCCACCTGGGAGAGATGTAGAGTTTGTCATAGATCTTGAGTCGAGTACTCGTCCTATTGCTAAGGCACCGTACCGTATGGTCCCTCAAGAGCTGGATGAGTTGCGTACCCAGCTGGATGAGCATTTGCAGTGTAGATTTATTAGGCCGAGTTCTTCTCCATGGGGTTCTCCCGTGTAGTTTGTAAAGAAAATGATGGATACGTGTGGTTGTGCATAGATTATAGGGAACTAAATAAGGTAACTATCAAGAACAGGTATCCCTTATTGTGAATAGATGATTTATTTGATCAGTTGCATGGTAGTACTAAGTTTTCGAATATTGATCTTCGTTCAAGCTACCATCAATTTAGGATTCGTGTAATGGATATTCCACGGACTGCTTTCCGTCCTCGGCAAGGGCATTTTGAGTCCTGGTGATGTCCTTTGGTTTGAAAAATGCACCCTCTGCCTTCATGGAAATGATAAATAGAGTGTTCAAGAATTTCTTGAACTGTTTTGTGGTCGTGTTTAAAGATGATATTCTGGTGTATTCCCGATGTACTGAAGCGCATGCGTAGCACTTGAGTTTGGTTCTATCTGCTTTGAGGGAGCATATGTTGTTTGCCAAGTTAAGCAAGTGTGAGTTTTGGCTTCCACAGCTTTCCTTATTGGGTCATGTGGTTTAATAGGATGAAATTTCTGTTGAACCAGGGAAGATTTCTGCCGTGATGGATTGGAACAGACCTACCATACCCAAAGAGATAAGGCATTTCCTAGGCTTGGCAGGATATTTTAGGGGATTTATGGAAGGATTTTTTATGATATCTGCACCACTGACTAAGCTTACGCAGAAAACCACAACATTTAGTTGGAGAGATAAGTGCGAAGGAGCTTCTCAGGAGTTGAAAAAGAGATTATGTACTACTCCAGTTTTGACTTTGCCTACCTAAGGATTGGAATATGATGTTTATGTGGATTGTTGCGTCCGACGTTCCCCCACTTGACCCGTGCCGCTCTGCTACTTATTTAAGAAATTAAGTAGCACTCTTTCTAATAGTCCGGGCTTTTGGAACAGTTGGGTATGCGCTTAATCCTGCATTTGGTATCAGAGGAGGTCATGGGTTCAAGTCTGACGGAGGTTCTATTAAATCCTGAGTTTTCCTTTCTACCTGTGTGGGTCCTGCGGGTCAGGGAACCGTGGACATGTGGTAACCCCACCTCTGAGCCGTGTGGGCCATGTGGTAACTCCACCTCTGAGCCAGGAAACCGTGGACATGTGGTAACCCCACCTCTGAGACGTGTGGATCATATGATAACTCCACCTCTGAACCGACAGGTTGTGCTGGACGCCGGGGGGGGGGGGGTGGATTGTTTGGTCCGGCGTTCCCTCACTTGACCCATGGCGCTCTGCTACTTATTTAAGAGATTAAGTATCAACCTTTCCAACAGTCCGGGCTTTTGGAACTGTTGGGTACGCGCTTGATCCTACATGGATGCATCGCATGTTGACTTGGTTGCGTGTTGATGTAAGATGGCAAAGTGATTGCCTATGGGTCGAGACAGTTAAAGATTCATGAAAGAAATTGTCGTGCGCATGATTTAGAGTATGCAGCAGTGATTTATGCCTTGAAGCTCTGGAGACATCTGTTCTGTGGCGCACTATGCAAGATTTATACGGATCATAAGAGTTTGAAGTACGTCTTCACTCAAAAGGAGTTGAATTTGCGCCAACGGAGATGGTTAGGATATGTCACGGATTATGATGTCGAGATCCAATATCAACCGGGCAAAGCTAATCTGGGGGCCGATGCCTTGAGTAGAAAGACCACGCAAATCTTTGGACTTTCAATGGAATCCTTGGTAGAAGACTTTTTGTTAATGGATATATTGGTTGGGAGTAGCGAGTCACCAAGTAGTTTGGAAGTGTTACAGCCTTCTTGGATTACACTCATAAGGCTGCATCAAAATAATGATCGTGATTTGCTGCAGCTGTATAATAGAACTGAGAAATGGGAGTTACCAGTCTTTTTTTATTGATGAGGAGTGTACGTTGAGGTACCGTGGTAGATATTTTATCCATGCTGTTGAAGATATTCGAGTTAAGCTATGAAGTGAGGTAGATCGATCCAATGTTGCCTAACACCCTAGTTCTACAAAGATGTATAGAGATCTGAAGCATATTGTTTGGTGGTATGGTTTGAAGAAGGATATAGCCACGTTTGTGTCTGAGTGCTTCACTTGTAAGCGAGTTAAGGCCGATCATGGAAGACCTAGTGCCAAGTTGACGTCGTTAGAGATTTCAAGTTGGAAGTGGGAGAGCTGTTCTATGTACTTCATTACTGGTTTGCCGAGATTTCCCAAGGTACATGATTCTGTATGGGTTATTATGGATAGACTGACGAAGTGTGCTGACTTCGTGCCATTTAAGATTGATTACTCCATGAAGAAAATAACAGAGTTATACTTGGATGAGGTTATTAGGTTATATGGAGTACCTGCTAGTATTGTGTCGGATCAAAACTCCATGTTTACGCCTCATTTTTTGGAAAAGCTTACAAGAAGGATTGGGCACCGATGCAACACCCCAAAAAGTAGTTGGTCGTAACAGGCTAAACGTCAAGCAGAGCTCGCTCGACATCGTGGAGCAGAGCTCGAAGAAAATAGCATCGAGCAGAGCTCGAAGAAAATCGTTGACCAAAGCTTGACAGAGATCGTCGAGCAGAGCTCGACAAAGAGTATCGAGCAGTGCTCGACAAAAAGCATCGAGCAGAGCTCAACAAAAAGCATTGACCAGTGCTCGACGAAAAGCATCAGGCTGAACTCGACGAAAAGCGTCAAGCTGAACACAACGAAAAGCATCGAGTTGAGCTCGAAGAAATGTGGAGCAGAGCTCGACGAAAATAGCGTTGTCTAGTGTTATGGCCAGTTTGACGAACTCAGTCTCCGTTCGATGAATTCTCTCCTGTTCGTCGATTTGTGTTTGACGAATGTGATCCTGCTCGACAAATTGTTGAAATAAGATGTCACCGAAGTGGCGACTCGTGTCAGGTGGCTGGTGTGCGTCCACTGAACGGTGGTTGACTTTGTCAGCTCAAACTCGAGCTGTTGCTTTGTTTTAATGTGAAGAAATCGTATGGCTGGGGTAAAACCCGTGGCCTTATCTGCAGAGGAATGGGATTCAGGAAATCATTATTTCCTTTTTCTCTCTCTTCCTTACTTCCCGAGTTCTGGAGCAGAGAACTCTCGGTTGGTGCTAGCGTTTGAGTGGACTTGTTAAGTCGCTGGAGGAGATCTTGGGGATGGAATCAAGAGCTGAAGCTAGAATCGCGAAGGGGAAAGTGAGGAGATCATTTCCATCAGCATAGAAAAGCTTTGACATGACTCCGAAGAGAACTCCAAGGGTAACGTTCTTCCTACTTGGACATGTGAAGTCCTTATTTTGACATATGCATGGATTTCCCCCCACCAAAAGGTGGAATGTTGAGGATTTCTGTTGGGTTGATTCTTGAAATCTCCAAGAAGTCTTGCATATAAATCCAGAAATGTGTAGTACGGAATAGACATACTGTGTGAAGCCAATCTGGACAGGTTGGTCTGGATTGGTGATATTTTATTTTGTGCACCAGAGAAGATTTCCCGTATAAACGAGTATTTTGTGGAGTCCGTGGGTTGTGCCTGGGAAGTGGAGTAACAGGAAGTATTGGAATGGAGTTCCAGGAAAATACCCTCGAAAGTCGTGTGCTGTATGCTATGAAAGTCCAGTGTTTCTTGCACTGCATGTGACAACAGGGTTTTCTGGATAGTTGGTCAAGATTGGTTCGGGATGGGTATAGAAAGGTGTTCTGTCACAAACACCAGGAAATAATGGTTGTCACTGGCAATAGCTCCTAGCTATCCTGTGATTGTGAATTCAGTCCTTCGGGGACGTTGTGGCTATTATGAGCTATGCACTTTTAAAGGCCAGGGAGCCGAACGGACAAGGGCATACCTACCCGCGTCAGTCTATACATTGAACTAGCAATGTGAGAAACGAGCAATTGCTGAACTGTATCCGCATTATGGTTGTCTAACTTGAGTTCCTAAGTTATTGGCTTCGTTAGGATCATATAGCGAGAGTCTTGGGTTGTTCTCCATCAAGACTAAAGTTTCCGGCCGTGGGCCGTGGAGCATGAATGCCCAAAGTTTACAGTTCGGTTTAAGACTTGAGAAAGGTGGTGGGACCCTAGATTTCTGGTACACTGAGAATGTGCCATGAGTGCACGGAGCGTCGGACTGTGCAGTCGACATTTGTGATATATTTATTGTGCGTGAGAGCACAACTTTTGATATATCTACTTGTGAAAATACTATGCCTGCAGGGAAGGAATATCACTGCCTGGGAAAGGGGTAGAGTCGTTATAAATTGGTCAGTTGAATGCTAACCATTGCCTTCTTTACCACCATTACGGTGGATTGTCCCCATGCATGTGTTGGAAAGCCGAGCGGAAAATAGTGGGCTGAAGCCCTTGCTGCTTGTTAACCCCTTAGTCCGCAACATCCTGCAAGATGCCAAAACCCCCCTTTCAAAAGGCGCGGACACGATTTATCAGTCTGCCCAATATCACCAATCGGACACAAGGATGGTACCCCAGCAACGGACGCAAGGACCTGTCCGCTCAGTCCGCCAGGACTGGGATATCAGATTCTCTGCAGCGGCGGACGCAGTGTCTCGTCTGCCCATGTCGCCGCCCTCTAGCAGGATAGCGCCCAGCAGCGGTGGAAGCTCCAGTCCGCGAGCCCAGTCCGCCCCTTCTGTGCGGACTGGCGTGTTCTTTCTCTTTGCTTCCCGTCATCGCTGCCCGGTTCTCCTATACCCCGGGCAGCCGGTTATTTTAGCCCTGCCCGTTTGGGCAGGCCCCCTATCCTATAAATAGGGGGGAGGTGGTGCACCCAAGGCACGCTGACTCGGACCCAGGAGCCTACTTCTAACAGTCTGCGGACTCGAATCCTGTGCCTTGCGGACTCCCCCTCGCTCTGCTCTTGTCAACCTTTTCCTTTCACTTGTAACCCAATCCTTCTTCAATCAAGGGAAAGCCCGTCGCAAGAGAGGCATTCAGGCCGTGACGGGCGAAGTCTGTTGTTGCCGTGGCTCACGGCCCTGCTCTTCTTCCTGCCCTCATCCGCTTAGTAGATTACTACTCGCAGTCTCCCTATTCCCCGGTGTTCGAACCGTTAGCTGGTGGTGCTCGACCCCCCTTGTGTTTTCGTGCATCAATAGTTAACACGCGACCTTCAGATCCGAGTAGTGTTTTGAAATCAGCGGACGGAAATGTCAGACCGCAGAGCCCGCTCCTCAGACTGCTCCAGATCTTCAGAGGACTCTCTATGGGACATGATTGAGCAAGCTCGCCTTGAGGCCGAGCAGTCCCTCAAGCAGACTGACCAGCGTCTCGACGCAATCAGCCAAGCTCTGCTCGTGCTGGCCCAGCAGCTTGCTCCTCAGGCCGCAGCGGATCCAGCGGACTCGCCAGTCCGCCAGACCCCAGCTCGCCGAACTCCGCTTCGGCAGTCGCCAGCAACTCCTCGAAACCCGGCTCAGTCCGCCGCCCCTCTGCACCCACAGGAGGAGCAGTTTGCTTTCATAAATTTCTTCAGAGAAGCTACCAGGGGCACTCCAGCCCGCCAGCTTCATTTTGCTGACCGCCAGTCCGCCGAGCCCGTGGACTCCCCGGCTACAGTCCGCACCTTCTACCCCGTAGAGTTCGAGACCCTGTCTCCCTTTGTTGACCGAATCCGATGGGAATTGGCTCCGAGCAACTTCAGGGAGCCTCGCATCCCATTCTATTCAGGAGGGACTGATCCAGTCTCTCACCTCCAAGCGTTTGAGGGAGCAGTTGCTTTGAGATTCCTCTCAGATGCTATCAAGTGTAAACTGCTGGTTACCACTCTCGAAGGACAGGCGAGAGAGTGGTTCTACGAGCTGCCTTCGGGCACAATCTCTTCTTTCGCAGAGCTTCGTAGCCAGTTGTTGCTGAGGTTTGCTACCTCGAGGAAGAGGAAGAATGGGCCAGCTGCCCTATTTGAAATCAAGCAAAGGGATAATGAATCAGTGGCGCGATTCGTTGATCGCTTTCAGAGAGAGATCCAAGGGGTCAGGAATGTAAACCCTGATTATTACAAGGTCGCCTTGATCCATGGCCTCCGGGAAGCCCCTCTGAAGTTTAAAGAAACAACCAAGGCACCTGAAACTTATCAAGAGTTGATCGTCATGGTCAATCGTTTCATTGAAGGAGAAAATTCCAATCCAACTTATTTCTCATCCCTGACAGCTAAGGCTGAAGGAAGGGATGCCTCCGCTTCTTCCTCTCGTGGCAAGCCCCCTCGCCTAGACTTCTAGCCTCCGTCTCAAAGAGGCAGGAACTTCCGCAACAAGAAACCTTTCCAAGGCCATCAACAGTTTCATGAGCAGAGACTGTCATTGGCCGCCACTCCCGCCGTTCCATTGCAAGCTCTTCCCATCCTCCAATAAGCAGCCTTACCTGCTCCGATCCAATCTGATGCAAGCCCTATGGAGGACATTGCAGATCTAGACCTCGACGAAGTCATCCAGATCTTGCAAAGGAGATCAGAAGAAAAAAGGCAAGAGCCTCAGAAAATGTCGAAGCCAAGGAATAATGCACAATATTGCCAGTTCCACAAAGAAAAGGGCCATCTAACCGAGGACTGCAAGGCCCTTCGCATGCTGATAGAGAAGTTGCTTGCCGAGGGCAAGATTGACTTGGCCAAGAAGGATTCTCCTTATTCTTCGAAGCCATCCACCTCAAAGGGCAAAGAAGTAGCTGAGGCATACCAGGAATGTGTGGATGTAGAGGACGAAGGCCGTCTGGGGCCGATCAACGTCCCGGTGGAGTGCTTCGATGTAGATGATGAAGGGGTTCTGGGACGCCTCTTCTTCATTCATGGTGGAGCAGGGACCGAGTCTTCTCGGAAATCGTCAATTTCAAGGGTCACCCGGGCAGAGGTGGCCTCTTCTTCCGTTGCTCCTCCAAGTGAGGTTGTCACCTTTGGTCCAGAAGATCTACCTCAAACAACCAACCCGTTTGATGACGCTGTAGTAATCAAGGCTGTGGTTGGAGACTTTACAGTTGATAGAATTCTTGTTGACACAGGCAGCTCGGTCAACCTCCTGTACAAGTCTACTTTTGAGGCCCTGAGGACCGGAAAGCCTCTGCTTTCCACTGAGGGGCCACTCTATGGTTTCTCGGGAGAGAGAAAAGAAGTGGAAGGCAGCGTCATCCTGCCCGTGAAGCTTGGAGGGGCGACTAAGCAAATACAGTTCATAGTGGTTGACGCACCCAGCAGCTACCATGCCACCTTCGGCAGGCCCCTGTTAAACAAATATCAAGCGGTGGTTTCCACTTACCACCTTGCCATCAAGTTCTTTGTAGATGGAAGGATGTGCCGGGTCAGGAGTGACCCAAGAAGAGCAAGGGAGTGCTACGTCCGCACTGTCAACATGGTTGAAGCCAGCCCTTCCCTTGCTCCAACAGCAGCTGCAGATGCCTCTCCCAGTTCAGAAGCTACTGCTGATGAAGGTGCTCACCTGGAACCTTCCCAGGTGACGCAAGGAGTCCCCATTGCTGAGGTGGAGGAGAGGAAGCTCTCCATCAACTAGGAGCTACCTGAAGATCAAAAGGCTGAGTTGATTTCCTGCTTGCTGAATAACCTGGATGTCTTCGCCTGGTCAGCAGAAGACATGCCAGGAGTGGATCCTGATGTTGCATGCCACCACTTGAATGTTGATCCCGGTTGCAAGCCTATACAACAAAAGAAGAGGGACATGGCTACAAAGCTTGCTGAGACGATAAGGGAGGAGGTCGCAAAGCTCCTTAAAGAAAATTTTATCAAAGAAATTCAATATCCTACTTGGATTTCTAATGTTGTAATGGTTAAGAAACCAGGAGGAAAATGGCGAATGTGTGTAGATTTTACCAAACTTAATAAAGCATGCCCTAAAGATTGCTACCCCTTGCCTCGGATATATTCTTTAGTTGATTCCGCGGTAGGGTACTCTTATATGAGCTTTTTAGATGCGTTTTCTGGTTATCACCAGATAAGAATGCATAAGCCTGACGTTCCTCACACGTCGTTCATAACTAATGATGGTTGTTATTGCTACCTTGTGATGCCCTTTGGGCTTAAGAATGCCGGTGCAACCTACCAACGGATGATGGACCGTGTGTTTAACCATCAGAAGGGGAGGAACCTAGAAGTGTATGTAGACGATCTCTTGATTAAGAGTAAGTCATTTTCGCTGCACTTGCGAGACCTAGCAGAGACGTTCGCTACTCTGCGTAGGTACAAAATGAAGCTCAATCCTTTGAAATGTACGTTTGGGGCGAGTAAGGGGAAGTTTCTTGGTCATCTCCTTACTCCGGAAGGACTTGCCCCCAATCCTGATAAAGTGAAAGCCATCCTTGATATGCCTACCCCTCGTTCGCCTAAAGAAGTTCAGCAGTTAGGGGGGAGGCTAGCAGGCCTTGCGAGATTTCTCTCTCGAGTTGGAGATAGGAGTGCTCCATTCTTCAAAACTCTCTGAGGAGCATCCAAGTTTGAGTGGACGGAAGAATGCTCCAAAGCTTTCGAGCAGTTGAAGATGCAACTGACCTCAGCACCCCTGCTTCAGAGTCCCCGGCCAGGAGAGATTCTTTTCTTATACCTAGGGGTTGGCCCTGAGGCCGTCAGCTCCGTTCTTCTTCAGGAAGAAAGCAGAAAGCAATTCCCAATTTACTATGCTAGCCATATCTTGAAGAGTGCTGAGACACGGTATCCAATTTTGGAGAAGTTAGCCTTGGCGCTAGTCATGTCAGCTCGCCGGCTCCGTCCATATTTCCAAGCACATTCAATTCAAGTCGTCACCGATCAGCCTTTGAAGGGTGTGTTAGAAAAACCAGAACATTCCGGCAGGCTAGCTAAGTGGGCAATAGAGGTGAGTGAATTTGAAATCTCTTATGTGCCCAAGATAGCCATTAAAGCTCAGGTCCTAGCAGATTTTCTAATTGATATGCCAGAGTCCAGTCCTGATCGAGCAGAAAGGTCACGTTTGGCTTGGACCATCTATGTTGATGGTGCCTCAGGCAGAAGTTCTTCCGGAGCAGGGGTGGTTCTCATCAATCCAAACGGAGTCAAATTGGAGCAGGCCATCAAATTTTACTTTCCAATAACCAATAATCAGGCCGAGTATGAATCTTTGCTAGCAGGCTTGAGGCTAGCAAGCGAACTAGGAATCGATCATGTTCACATCAAAACTGATTCTCTGGTAATGGCGTCAAAAGTCCTCGGTAACTTCGAAACAAGAGAGCCAATCTTGAAGAAATACCTAGCTCTTGTGAAGATAGAAGTCGGCAGGTTCAAGAGCTTTACCATCGAGCACATCTCCAGAACAGAAAATGAGGAGGCCGATTTTCTTTCCAAGTATGGGATGCCTTCAGGAGGAACAACTTCCGAGCTCTTCCGCCCGGCAGTGGTGGAAGGAGATCTGATGCAAGTAAAACAACGTGCCTCTTGGATGGACCCATTCATCCTCTATCTGTCAACGGGAGATTATCATCATACAGTCAGAGATAAGAAAAAGTTCAGAATAAAGGCAGCTCACTACTTCCTATTGGCGGGAGTCCTTTACAGAAAAACCTTCCTCTCTACCATGGCCCGGTGTGTTTCAGAAGAAGAAGCTTTCACTATTTTTCAAGAGGTTCATTCAGGAGAGTGTCGAAGCCACTCGGGAGCAAGAACTCTTGAAAAACAGATCCTGCGGCAGGGTTATTTCTGGCCCACTATGAAGAGAGACTCTGAGATCTATGCCAGAAAGTGTGTTTAGTGCCAGAAGTTTGCTTCACTTCAGCACCAAGCAGCTCATTCCCTCAGATTGATTGCAACTCCTTGGCCCTTCGCAGTTTGGGGTATGGACCTCCTCGGTCCTTTTCCCATGGCAAGCAGTCAGCGACGTTTCATCATCATAATGATCGACTACTTCAGCAAGTGAATCGAAGCTAAGGCATTGGCTAAGACAACTACTCAGGTCGTCAGAAACTTCATTTGGGGGGAGATTGTCTGTCGGCATGGAATTCCAATGGCTATAATCACTGATAATGGGCCACAATTCAACAACTCCGAGATGATAGATTTTTGCAGGCAGATCGGAACAGAGCTGCGGTTTGCATCAGTTCATCATCCCAGAAGCAATGGCCAAGTAGAAGCAACCAACAAGCAGATCCTCAATTTGCTCAAAAAGAAGGTGCAGAATCTCAAGGGCAGCTGGGCTGATCAGCTTCCATCAGTCCTCTGGTCCCTTAGGACAACGCCATCATCCACAACTGGGGAGACTCCATTCAAACTTTCTCATGGCTCAGAGGCACTTATTCCAGTTGAGTTTGAAGTCCCGTCACCCAGAGTACTGCTTGCAAGAGAAGGCGTTGAGGACTGGCTTGAGTTGAATAATGAAGAGATGAAGTTCAGCTTAGAACACATCGAGGCCATCAGAGATCAAGCAGCCATAAGGTAGGAGGAGGTCAAAAGAAGGATGGCCCGCTACTTTGATCAGAACGTGAGGATCAAACACTTCCAAGTGGGAGATCTCGTTCTAAAGAAGATTGATGCTGCTGCAAGAGCTGGTTCAATTGGGAAGCTTAATCCAAATTGGGCCGGCCCTTTTGTTGTCAAAGAAGCGTTAAAGAGCGGCGCTTACCGCTTGCAGACATACGAAGGAGAGGATATGCCACACACATGGAGCGGGGATGATCTCAAACGGTTCTATTCTTGAACCTCCTTTTTTCTACTTTGTGTATCCTCTTCAAGAGTTATTATGAATAAAAAATACTTGCTAACGCTTCTTCAAGTGTTGCCTATGTAATCATGACAGATGAAACGCTAAGAAAGATTCCAAAAACGGTTCTGCGCCTGAACTCCCTTTTCTTTCTTATGTTTGCTTTGCAAATACATTTTATTAATCAAAGGATCCATACTGGCACTTTTTTCTAGTGTTTTCTCTCTCTCTCCCAAAGACCTATAATGGTTCCCTGATACCAGGAGACATCGCCGAGTTCAGCAAGACCTCCCCTAGAGATGTTGTCATTAGCGTAACACCACAAAGATCACGTGTTTCGATGAGATTTCGCACCGTGTAGTGGGAGCTTGCAGGCTCTAGCGCGGTTGGATTCTAGACTTCGGATCCCGGCAAGTACCTGACGCCACCTCTGCATTATGGAGGGCTGGGTGGGAGTAAAGCTCTACCATGCCGCATTAGGGGTATCGTTACAACTTCGATGATCGCGTGAGGAAAGTATGCCGTTCCGGCTCACCTGCCTGCGGGTCATCTTAGCTTGTAACCCTCGAATACTCCATGGTACCCTCGAGCAGTGCCTGCAGGAGACCCATAGCTTAGACTGTACTCCAGGCAAGAGGGCAGGGAACCGTTCCGCCAAGTGAGCATTTTGCTCTTCGCAGGGAATTAAGTGCGGACTGGGTTTCTCTATCCGCTCAGTCCGCCTGTTTGGGTTGATTTTATAGCCTGTAGCCCGGTGAGGAAAGTATGCCGCTCCGGCTCACCTGCCCACCTGGTCGCAAGCTATAGATCATTTCTTCTATTATGAGCGGATTGGTTTTTTGTATCCGCTCAGTCCGCCAGCTTCTTTGGGTTGATCATATAGCCTGTGGCCTGGTGAGGAAAGCAATGCCATGTGCACCTGCCCACCGGGTCGCAAGCTGTAGGTCATTTCTATCTTGGGCGGACCGGCTTTATCTATCCGCGCAGTCCGCCAGCTTCCTTGGGATGATTTTATAGATTGTATTTCTATCTTTGGCGGACTGGTTTTATGTATCCGCTCAGTCCGACGGTTTCCTTGAGACGAGCTGTCATTTCAATCTTTGGCGGATTGGTTTTCTGTATCCGCTCAGTCCGCCGAATGGTTTTCATATATTATAATTTGATGTTAATAAAGAGAATTGCGGACTCTACTAGAACTCATTGAAGTACCACCTGACATTGTTATCAGCTGGATACTTTCGTCATTTTTTAAGGCGAATATTGAATGGATTGATAAGTTGAATTCTTTAATCAGCAAGATTCGTTATAAATGGTGTGTCGTGCGGACTGCAATTGAAACTCAACAGAGTCTGCCTGACAATTTCTTCTCATTCCAATGACGGACAATAACTGTCTCTAATCAGCAAGTTAAAAAGCTCATATTTATCAGCGTGTCGTGCGGACTGCTAAGTGTCGGTGCGGTGAGCGTGGAAAAAGAACATTACTGGAAGCACACATGCCAAAAATATCCTTTCTTTCTATTTCATCAAAAACTGTTTACATCATTCCATATGTTCGGCGGACTGCGATCTTGCGTCTGCCCCTTTTACAAAAACCAAAAAAGATAAAAATACATTAATCAATCTGTAGTCTTTTGTTTCTTTTCTGGAGGTGCAGGGCTTTCGCCAACAATGTCGATTTCTGGAGAGTAGCCACCCGAGCCGCTTCCGCTGCAATCTGATCCTGTACTTGAGGCGGACCCACTATGCGAGCTCCCGGTAGCAGAGGACGATGCAGAGGTGTCGGACTCAGTGGACGATCCCCCTTCTCGCTGGCTCGAGGCAGCATTGTCCGCTATTTCCTTGGCGCCTTGCCCTTCGCCCTGCCCTCCGTCTTCTTCTTCAACTTCTTCTTCTTCTTCTTCGTCTTCTTCTTCCTATTCTTCTTCGCCTTCTTCCTCAATGATATCCTTGCCTTTTTTATCCCTCTCCATCGCCGCGACCTGCGGAGCCAGCTCAGGGAAGATCTCCAAGAAAGGGACGCCATCCACTCCCTCCTTTATGAAGCCGTCGCGGACAAGTCTCCCAATGGCGACCTCGACGGTCTCCTTCACGAAAGGGAGCATGGCAGCCTGGAAGTTGTTGTTTTCCAAGTCATAGGCGACCTGCGCAAAACAAAAGCAAACGCCAGACAGATTGCGGCAGATAGCAAATTAAGGCCGCTGCGAATTCAACTAACCCCAAGCTCTTCTCTTTGCTGAGCAACCCTTTTTCCCAACCGCACATTCCTTTCCTTTAGCGCTTTATTATCCTTTTGAAGTTGTTCATTCTGCCTCAACAGGTCTCTGGCCAGGGTGGCAACATAGTGGTTTGTCACCACGCTGTTCGCAGCGGCCTGAGAGGCTAGCAGAGGGAGGTCGGCGGCGGGCACCTTCTTAAGGTCGCTCAAGTTGCGCTTTCCGTAAAGCGCAGAGATCGCAATATGGGCGTGGCGTGTTATCTGCGGACTCTTCCACGAAGGGAGCACGGTGGATAGGCGGACGTGTTTGTTCTTGCTATGCTAGTGGACCATAGGGTTCCCCCTAAGATCCTTCTGGCTGATGCCGAAGCCGCTCATGGTGAAGCTTTCAGAGGAAGAGTAATCCGCCGCGGGATCCCCTTCCTCCTTCCTCTTTCTTGCGACTGCTTCTTTCTTCTCTTTCTGTATAGGAATGAAGCCGCTAGGCGTCTGCTGCAAGTTAGCGGGTACCGCCAAGGTCGCTGAAAAAACAAATGGGTTAAACACCAAGGTCGCAGCGGATGCAAAAGCTGAGTTTGGAAGCTACTTACTCTCTTCGGGCATGACGTCCGCTAAGCTCGCCAGCAGCGGAATATAATGCTCGATGTCAAGCATGGAGTTGGCCAAGAACTCAACAATGGCGGATTCTAAGTCATCCAGTTGCACACCTTTGAAGGCGGAGTCTGCGCGCACCTGCGGATAGGTGTGCGCGAACCCTAGGTCGCCCTCAAAGATCAGGAACCTAGAGGTCCAGTTGTGGATTTTATTGGGAAGGCCCACAACCTTCATCCCCCTGCAGTAGAAGTATATCACCCCCTTGTAGGGGCGGCCTCCGGAAGCGGTAATGGAGCGGACAGAGAATATCTTGCGGAAGACATTCATTGAAAAAGCGATCTTTTTGAGATCGCAAATAAGAGACAAAGCTACAGATCACAGCGAGTGTATTCGACGCAAGCTGGCCAGGCACCATTCCATAGTGCTCAAAGATGGCGGCGAGTTCCCATAGAAGCGGAAACTTGAATCCACTATCAAAATGGTCCACTGGGATGGCGATCTGGGTTGCAGTTGAGAAGTTTAACCTTTCTTGATGGGCGGGAAGGCGGACAAGGATATTCGAGTTTGCCATCTTCTTTTCGACAAAGGCGTCCAGGTCGGCCTCTGTCAATGTGCATTTCTGGTGGTCTGCGGAGTGGAAGGCGACAGCAGCATCAGTACGCGTGGATACCATTTTGCAGGCCACAGGGTTCCTTTTACTTCAGCTTTTTCCTACATAAGAGAAAGCGGAAGTCCCTATTTATAGATAAAGGGTCTGACAGCGTTTTTATCAGGCCGCATAGCTCGCAGATCCAATCCGCACAATCCGCAAAAAATTAAAGCACAGCCAAACAATAACGCGGATACAAACACAGATTCACATGCTAAGGAAAATTCAAAACAAAAAGTTGTGGCCGACACAATTTGTCGTCCGCCCAGATCGGGCCTTTTTCTCCCGGCAGGTCACAAGGAGCGGATACATTTTCAATCCGCTTAGTTCACAGTATTTCCCACCTGCAGGTTAAATAACGAGAAGCGGACACAGCATTAGTCCGCACAATTCGCGACATCACAGTAAGGAATAGGCTACATAATTTGCGGATATATAATCTGAGTCCGCACAGATCGCAACAGAGTTTAGTTTACAACACAGCGTTGTTTGAAGCACAATTATACAAACAAGTATACAATTAAACAGAAAAGCTCGTGGCATTGCAGACTCAGCGGTCCCTATTATCGGTCCGCGCCGGCCTTTCCGCCCTATCTCTGCATAAATGAGCTGCTTGGTCGCTTATCTGAAGAATCTAGATGTACACGCGGCAGAGGTGATGATGAATAACATTTATGGTCCGATGCATATGAGCAGCTTCCCGATCTACCCGGCTGAGGGGCACCATTGGCTCCGTCGCCGGCCTCGGCTCCTCATCCGCAGACTGTTGGACACCGCCTGCCGGTGCGGCGATCTCTGGAGCAGCGCGATCTGACACTCGCGGCCTCTGCTCAGCGACCTCAGTAGCCCGCTTCCCTTTTTCTTCGCGCACTAACGCCAAGTGCTTGCCTTTATAGAATCAGACATCATCCACAAGCCTCTTCTTCTCCCTTTCAGACCTCTCCAGCGCCCTCGAGATGCTGGCGATCTGGTCTTTTAGGGCTTTCTCGCGCTCTGCGGATGCTTTCTCACGCGCCGCGGACGCCCACTCGCGCTCCTCTGACTTCTCTAACTCTGCTTTAACACATTGCATCTCAGCTTGGAATTTCTTCTCTAACTCTTTAATAATATTCAGGCTGGGCGGCTCATCCCCCGCGTATTCCACGTGCGAGACCGCGCCAGCACCAGTATTTGGTGTGACCACGATCTCGCCACTCTCAATGGTGCCCGACGTCGACTTTCTACCTGCAACAAAAAAGTCAACTTCACATTTAAAGGCAGTTCGCGGCAGACACAAAGAAAGGATGAAAGATCACTTTTAGACATAACAGCAGCGAGTTGTCGACTATCGAAGATGATTGACCGCCTTGCCCGCTCCGGGTCAAAGGCGCTTAACCGCTTCTTCCATTCGCGATGAACCTTTGCTCTTTTCTCAGCAGCCGAACTTGTTGAGACCACAATATCGTCTGTCTCGGTGATGAATTTTATTGGTCTTTACGTCCGCGGCGGCGACCTGTAAAGCCACTGACGCTTAAAGTATTTAGGCGCCGGTAGAAGTTTACCTGACCGCAGTAGCTCTGCAGCAATCCGCAGATCTTTAGCGGTTTTATCCGCCGCGACCTGCTTTGAGGCCGCCCCCACCGCAGCAACATGAGCAACAATTTGTTTCTTCTGCTACTCAATCTTCTGCTTCAACCTCTCCCTCTCTTCTTCCTCCGCAGTGGACAAAGAAGGGAGTTCGCTGTCCTTTTTCCCAGTGTCTTCCGCCTCAGATTGCTGCAGTACAACCAACAAGGATTCGTTGATTAAATCAAGTCGATCGACGTCTATGGAATCAATTATCTCATCCGTGGATAAACTGACCGTGGAAAGGGAATTGTCCCCATGGATTTGGGCTTCCGGTGTGACCAGATCGCTGTCAGGAACTTCTTTGTCGCGCGGTCTGTATTGTAAGTTCGCATCCCCAGTCCGCTTGGAGACGTTCTTCTCCTTCATTGCGCGTAGTTTCTTCTCAACTCGCTCGGCGATGGTCGCCCCGTCCCTCTTCCTCTTCTTTCTTTTAGCGGTCTTCTCAGTAGAATCTTCAGCGGACCCACCTAAATCGGGCTGGTTTTCGCGGACAGGCTCAGGATTCACAACAGTCAATGCCTTTGAGGGCGCATCGTCCTCTTCCTCAGTCCGCCTATCTTCTTCATCCAAGTTAACAATGGGCACCTGGGCAAAGAGAGAAGATATGTCAGACTCAATGTATTCACCAACGGTGTCCGCCGAGGTTGTCGTCTTCTGGGAAGGGACAGAGTCCGACAGGGTTACCATCTTTTCACTCCTCAATGGTTCAGCGTCGACTGCAGCATCCTCGCGAGCAGATATATCGGCACGGCGGATTGCTTTCTCCACAGGCTTTTGGCTCTGGGAACTCTCTCCTGTAGGGCGGACATGATCCTTTCTTGTCGACCTCTTTACTATCTTCTTGGTCTTCATAGGCGTTGTCAGTGCTGGGTCGCCTTTTGCAGTGAGACTAGAGAAGAAAGCTCCAAGCCTTGCCATGCCGGACTGGAAAGTGGAGACCGCAAGTGGTGAGTAGCGTCCCGTGTCGATCGAGATTCTCAACAGTTCCAGGCCCTCCAGCGATATTTATAGCATTGGCGGCATTTTCGAGGCTTACAGACACGGCGGTTAAGAAAACATTTTCGAAGTTTTCTGGAAACTTAAAATTGTGCGGGGATTATGTTAACCCCTCAGTCCGCAACATCCTGCAAGATGCCAAAACCCCCCTTTCAAAAGGCGCGGACGCGATTTGTTAGTCCGCCCAATATCACCAACGGACACAAGGATGGTACCCCAGCAGCGGACGTAAGGACCTGTCCGCTCAGTCCGCCAGGACTGGGATATCAGATTCTCTACAACGGCGGACGCAGTGTCTCGTCCGCCCAGGCCGCCGCCCTCCAGCAAGATCGCGCCCAGTAGCGGTGGAAGCTCCAGTCCGCGAGCCCAGTCCGCCCCTTATGTGCGGACTGGCGTGTTCTTTCTCTTTGCTTCCCGTCACCGCTGCCCGGTTCTCCTGTACCCCGGGCAGCCGGTTATTTTAGCCCTGCCCGTTTGGGCAGGCCCCCTATACTATAAATAGGGGGAGGTGGTGCACCCAAGGCACGCTGACTCGGACCCAGGAGCCTACTTGTTACAGGCTGCGGACTCGAATCATGTGCCTTGAAGACTCCCCCTCGCTCTGCTCTTGTCAACCTTTTCCTTCCACTTGTAACCGAATCCTTCTTCAATCAAGGGAAAGCCCGTCGCAATAGAGGCATTCAGGCCGCGACGGGCAAAGTCTGTTGTTGCTGTGGCTCACGGCCCTGCTCTTCTTCCTGCCCTCATCCACTTAGTAGAATACTACTCGCAGTCTCCCTATTCCCCGGTGTTCGAACCGTTAGCTGGTGGTGCTCGACCCCCCTTGTGTTTTCGTGCATCAACACTGCTGCTGCTATGCTGCCCTCGAAGGCCAAATAAAAAAAAGTTTACGGTTTTCATGTGTGGCTGGCCTGCATGCCGATGTCTCTAATCCACACTTGTAAAGATTAACTGTAAGGCCTTAAGGCCAAACATTTTGTGTATTTTGTATACATTCCTTGGAGATATATACATGTGGTAGTTTATATATAGTGGACATTCTTGGTTGTTGAGTTCAATAACCCATAATGCTTCTGCTAGAATGCTCTGTGTTAGGATCCGTGTACTAGTCTTTGATATTAACATATAACCCAGCCATATATATATGGTATATAGTGTGGGGCCCCTGCCGGACCATCTATTATATGTCATGTAACGGATGGAGGGGTTACAACCGATCTGAGGTATTCCACCGCTTATCATCCGAAGGCAAACAGACAAATAGAAAGAGTTAATTCGACTTTGGAAGACATGATCAGATGTTACAACTTGGACCACGGAGCACCGTGAGACGAGTGTTTGAAACATATGGAATTTGCTTATAAAAATTGTTTTCAAGAGAGTTGTAGATGACCACGTTTGAGGACTTGTATGGGAGACGTTGTAGAACTCCTTTATTTTGGTTTGAAGTTGGTGAAAGACCGTTGTTGGTCCCTGAATCCATAGAAGAAATGGATCTTTCTGTGAGGCATATTCGAAAGAAGCTTCAAATAGCTCAGGAGTGTTATGAAAAGAACGCTAATTGTCGAAGGAATGAATTGGAATTTTCTTTTGGGGACATGGTTTTTCATAAGGTTTCCCCGATATCTGGTGTAAAGAGGTTTAGTAAGAACCATAAGTTGGATTCTAGATATATGGGACCCTTTGAGATTATTGAATGAATTGGAATGTCAGCTTATAGGCTGGATTTTCCCACGAGTTTTTTTGGTGTGCATGATGTGTTTCACGTAATTCAGTTGCGGAAGTGTGTGCTTAGCGACCGGTAGGTTCTTGATTCTTTGCCCGAGTTGGAACCTAACCTCTCTTATGTAAAGATGCATGTTCGCATTTTTGATACTTAAGAACGAGTATTGCGAAGGAAGACCATACCAATGGTTAAAGTTTTGTGGTGGAACCAAGACGTGGAAAACGCTACTTGAGAGTTGGAGACAGCTATGATGGAGGCTTATCCTCATATGTTTTCCAAGTTTCTTTCGGCATGTATTTCCATTCAATAATCTTTGATTATTTTCCATTCATAGTGGAATCTTTTATGCGTAAAGTTTCGATAAAAAACTTTCTTTTAGGCGGAGTTGTTGCAACGTCCCTGATTTTTTCAAGGTTTATTTAAATTCCTTTATTGACGTTTTTTGATGTCAGTGCGTTACTTTGGCGCATGTTTAACGGGTGATGTTGTTGGAGCGTGGCCTTTTGCTCATTTGTACCTGGGATTTGGACTTAGAATATTAGCATGGCTAATTTCTTGTGAGTTTTGTTATTCCCTTGCGATCAGGGGTTCGTTTTGGAACATGGCGAAGCCTTTTTGGTAGCGGTGTGTTTTAACTTCGGGGAGTGTTTACCCGATTTTGGTTTGTCAGATTTCGATTTCAACTTTGTCGTAGGATTCGTAGCATCGGTATTTAGCTACGGTGCAATTTTCGTAGAAATCTGAGTTAGTGCGATTTTTGGTCAATCAGATGTTTTAATCATAATAATAATATATTATATTGTTTAGTCGTCTTCTTCCCAAAACCGTCAGCCTGTTTTGTAAAAGACCGAGAGGGGCGGACATTTCGAGGCTTTTGGCCGCCGATTGCCGGAGCTTTGGTGCTCGGAATTGTCATCTGAGAGTAGATTCAGGCTGCTCTCACCAAGATCTGCACTTCTATGGTGAGTTTTCCAGTTTCGTTAAATTTTTGGTGTTAGGAATTTCATTTTGACCCTCCTTCATCCTGAAAAGTTTTAGGTTTTGCTGTTTAGGTGTTCTTGCAGACGGATCCGTGAGGAAGTGCGCCGGTGTGGTCGGATTTCTAGAGTTAGAGGCAAGTGGTGATTTCTTCCCCTTGCCAAGAGTTTCCCGTGTGTCTTTCTTGTTGTTTTCTTCTTTCCTCCTTAGATTTAAGCGCAGTGTAGGGATTGGCCAAGTTCAATCTACTAAGTAGTGCAAATTTTCGGTCAACTAAAAAAGTAGAAACTATCGCATTTTACTGCTAGTCTAGGTCAACCACCGAGTATATGACCATTAATTTATGCGGAATCCGTCGGATATATGACTATTATGCTAAGGTAATATTGTCGTGTATGATAGGGTAAGTATAGACAAACTGTTGAATATGACCTCTAGTTTAGGTTTAAAAAAAATCATCGAGTATAATGAGGTTAGCCTGAGTAAAATTCGTCGAATATCCAATGAAAATTCGGCTAGTAATGTTTGGCGTGGATTGAAGCTCACTTGGCATTGAGTGATGTATTAGACTAAGTTAAAATCGTCCAGTAATCTCGACGAATTCGTCGAATATCAGCTTGGTGTCGAGTGAGGTTAGCTTGCTGTTTAGTTCATTGAGTATTTGGTGTTGAGTTCGTTGAGCAATAGTATTAGCGTTGAGTGTCTCTATCTCCACTAAGTAAAAGTGTTGAGTCTGTCGAGTATAAGCCTTGGTGTTGAGTGAGATTTGATTCTAAGTTAAATTCATCGAGTTATCTCGATGAAATGGTCGAGTAATACTAGTTTGTCATTGAGTGCGTCGAGTGATGTTTTGGCGCTAAGGCAAAAGCGTTGATTGTACTCAACGTGGCATTGAGTGAACTCAACGCGGCGTTGCGTGATGGCAGATTCATTGAGTTTATCTGATTGGCATCGAGTGTGTTTAATGCACTCAACACGGTATCAAGTTGACTCGACGTGTTTCCGTGGACTTTGGATAATTTCGCTGATTCATCATGTATTAAGATAATTGATGTTGGTAAGTGAAATTCGTTGTGTATCTACTATATTCGTCGAGTATAGTTGACGAATCAGTGTGGACTTAGAAATTTTCGCCGAATTGTATTTATTTCGTTAGGTTTGGCCTTAGGTCAATGTTGATGCACGAAAACACAAAGGGGGGTAGAGCACCACCAGCTAACGGTTCGAACACCGGGGAATAGAGAGACTGCGAGTAGTGATCTACTAAGCAGGTGAGGGCAGGAAGAACAGCAGGGCCGTGAACCACGGCAACAACAGACTTCGCCCGTCGCGGCCTGAATTCCTCTCTTGCGACGGGCTTTCCCTTGATTGAAGAAAGGCTTGGTTACAATTGAAAGGAATAGGTTTACGAGAGCAGAGCGACGAGGAGTCCGCAAGGCACAAGATTCGAGTCCGCAGCCTGTAACAAGTAGTCTCCTGGGTCCGAGTCAGCGTGCCTTGGGTCCACCACCTCCCCCATATTTATAGGATAGGGGGCCTGCCCAAACGGGCAGGGCTAAAATAACCGACAGCCCGGGGTACAGGAGAACCGGGCAGCAGTGACGGGAAGCAAAAAGAAAGAACAAGCCAGTCCGCGCAGAAGGGGCAGACTGGGCTCGCGAACTGGAGCTTCCACTACTGCTGGGCGTGATCCTGCTGGAGGGCGGCGGCCTGGGCAGACGAGACTCTGCGTCCGCCGTTGTAGAGAATCCGATATCCCAAGTCGTGGCGGACTGAGCGAACAGGTCCTTGAGTCCGCTACTGGGGTACCATCCTTGGCGTCTGATTGGTTACCTTGCCGGACTGGGCGGACTGCCAAATAGAGTCTGCGTATGTTGAAGGGGGGTTTTGGCATCTTGTAGGGTGTTGCGGACTGAGGGGTTAACATAATCCCCGCACATTTTTAAGTTTCCAGAAAACTTCGAAAATGTTTTCTTAACCGCCGAGTCCGCAAGCCTCGAAAATGCCGCCAGCGCTATAAATATCGCTGGAGGGCCTGGAACTGTTGAGAATCCCGATCGACACGGGGCGCTATTCACCACTTGCGGTCTCCACTTTCCAGTCCGGCATTGCAAGGCTTGGAGCTTTCTTCTCTAGTCTCACTGCAAAAGGCGACTCAGCACTGACAACGCCTATGAAGACCAAGAAGATAATAAAGAGGTCGACAAAAAAGGATCCTGTCCGCCCTACAGGAGAGAGTTCCCACAGCCAAAAGCCTGCGGAGAAAGCAGTCCGCTGTGCCGATATATCTGCTCGCGAGGATGCCGCAGTTGATGCTGAACCACTGAGAAGTGAAAAGATAGTGACCCTGTCGGACTCTGCCCCTTCCCAGAAAACTGCAACCTCGGCGGACACCGTTGGTGAACACATTGAGGCTGACATATCTTCTCCCAACGCACAAGTGCCCATTGTTAACTTGGATGAAGAAGATAGGCGGACTGAGGGAGAAGACGATGCGCCCTCAAAGGCATTGACTGTTGTGAACCCCGAGGCTGTCCGCGAAAGCCAGCCCGACTTAGGGGCGTCCGCTGCGGATTCTACTGAGAAGACGGCTAAAAGAAAGAACAGGAAGAGGGACGGGGCGACCGTTGCCGAGCGGGTTGAGAAGAAACTGCGTGCGATGAAGGAGAAAAATGTCTCCAAGCAGACTGGGGATGCGGACTTACAACACAGACCACGCGACAAAGAAGTTCCTGACAGCGATCTGGTCACACAGGAAGCCTAAATCCATGGAGACAATTTCCTCTCCACGGTCAGTCTAACCACTGATGAGATGCTTGACTCTATAGACGTCAACGAAATAGATCTAATCAACGAATCCCTGCTGATTGTACTGCAGCAATCTGAGGCGGAAGACACTGGGAAAAAAGACAGCGAACTCCCTTCTTTGTCCGCTGCGGAGGAAGAAGAGAGGGAGAGGTTGAAGCAGAAGATTGAGGAGCAGAAGAAACAAATTGTTGCTCATGTTGCTGCGGTGGGGGAGGCCTCGAAGCAGGTCGCGGCGGATAAAACCGCTGAAGATCTGCGGATTGCTACGGAGCTACTGCAGTCAGGTAAACTTCAACCGGTGCCTAAATACTTTAAGCGTCAGTGGCTTTACAGGTCACCGCCGCGGACGTCAAGACCAATCAAAATCATCACCGAGACGGACGATATTGTTGTTTCAACAAGTTTGGCTGCTGAGAAAAGAGCAAAGGTTCATCGCGAATGGAAGAAGCGGTTAAGCGCCTTTGACCCGGAGTGGGCAAGGCGGCCAATCATCTTCGATAGTCGGCAACTCGCTGCTGCTATGTCTAAAAGTGATCTTTCATCCTTTCTTTGCGTCTGCCGCGAACTGCCTTTAAATGTGAAGTTGACTTTATTTGTTGCAGGTAGAAAGTCGTCGCCGGGCTCCATCGAGAGTGGCGAGATCGTGGTTACACCGAATACTGGTGCTGACGCGGTCTCTCATGTGGAATCCACGGGGGATGAGCCGCCTAGCCTGAACATTATTAAAGAGTTAGAGAAGAAATTCCAAGCTGAAATGCAATGTGTTAAAGCAGAGTTAGAGAAGTCAGAGGAGCGCGAGAGGGCGTCCGCGGCGCGTGAGAAAGCATCCGCATAGCGCGAGAAAGCCCTAAAAGACCAGATCGCCAGCATCTCGAGGGCGCTGGAGAGGTCTGAAAGGGAGAAGAAGAGGCTCGTGGATGATGTCCGATTCTACAAGGGCAAGCACTTGGCATCAGTGCGCGAAAGAAAAGGGGAAGCGGGCTGCTGAGGTTGCTGAGCAGAGGCCGCGATTGCCAGATCGCGCTGCTCCAGAGATCGCCGCACCGGCAGGCGGTGTCCAACATGCTGCTGATGAGGAGCCGAGGCCGGCTGTGGAGCCAATGGTGCCCCTCAGTCGGGTAGATCGGGAAGCTGCCCATATGAACCGGACCATAAACGTTATTCATCATCACCTCTGCCGCGTGTACAGCGAGGTTCTTCAGATAAGCGACCAAGAAGCTCACTTATGCAGAGATAGGGCGGAAAGGCCGGCGCGGACCGAGACTAGGGACCGCTAAGTCCGCGATGCCACGAGCTTTTATTTGTTTAATTGTATAATTGTTTGTATAATTGTGTTTCAAACAACGCTTTGTTGTAATTGAACTCTATTGCGATCTGTGCAGACTCAGATTATATATCCGCAAATTATGTAGCTTAATCCATGGCGTGCTGTGGTGAATTGTGCAGACTAATGCTGTGTCCGCTTCCCGTTAACCTGCAGGTGGGAAATACTGCGAACTAAGCGGATTGAAATTGTATTCGCTCCTTGTGACATGCCAGGAGGAAAGAGCGCGAGCTGAGCGGACAACAAATTATGTCGGTCACAACTTTTTACTTTAAATTTTCCTTGGCATGTGAATCTGTGCTTGTATCCGCGTTATTGTTTGGCTGTGCTTTAATTTTGTTTGCGGACTGTGCGGATTGAAACTGCAAGCTGTGCGGCCTGGTTAAAAAGCTGTCAGACCCTTTAGCTATAGATAGGGCCTTCCGCTTTCTTTTATGCAGGAAACAGCTGAAGTAAAAGGAACCCTGCGGCCTGCAAAATGGTGTCCGCGCGTACTGATGCTGCTGTCGCCTTCCACTCCGCCGACCACCGGAAATGCACATTGACAGAGGCCGACCTGGGGGCCTTTGTCGAGAAGAAGATGGCGAACTCGAATATCCTTGTCCGCCTTTCCGCCCATCAAGAAAGGCTAAACTTCTCAACCACAACCCAGATCGCCATCCCAGTGGACCACTATGATAGCAGATTCAAGTATCCGCTTCTATGGGAACTCGCCGCCATCTTTAAGCACTATGGAATGGTGCCTGGCTAGCTTGCGCCGAATACACTCGCTGCGATCTGCAGCTTTATCTGTTATTTGCGATCTGAAAAGATCGTTTTTTCGATGAATGTCTTCCGCAAGATATTCTCTGTCCGCTCCATAACCGCTTCCGGAGGCCGCCCTACAAGGGGGTGATATATTTCTACTACAGGGGGATGAAGGTTGTGGGCCTTCCCAACAAGATCCACAACTGGACCTCTAGGTTCCTGATCTTTGAGGGCGACCTAGGGTTCGCACACACCTATCCGCGGGTGCGCGCGGACTCCGCCTTCAAAAGCGTGCAGCTGGATGACTGGGAATCCGCCATTGTCGAGTTCTTGGCCAACGCCAGGCTTGACATAGAGCATTACATTCAGCTACTGGCGAGCTTAGAGGATGTTATGCCCGAAGAGAGTAAGTGGCTTCCGAACTCAGCTTTTGCATCCGCCGCGATCTTGGTGTTTAACCCATTTGTTTTTGCAGCGACCTTGGCGGTACCCGCCAACTTGCCACAAATGCCTAGCGGCTTTGTCCCTACAAAGAAGGAGAAGAAAGAAGCAGTCGCAAGGAAGAGGAAGGAGGAAGTGGATCCCACGACAGATTACTCTTCTTCGGAAAGCTTCACCATGAACGGCTTTGGCATCAGCCAAAAGGATCTTAGGGGGAACCCTATGGTCCACTGGCATAGCAAGAACAAACACGTCCACCTATCCACCGCGCTCCCTTCGTGGAAGAGTCCGCGGATAACACGCTACGCCCATATTGCGATCTCCGCGCTCTACGGAAAGCGCAACTTGAGCGACATTAAGAAGGTGCCCGCCGCCGACCTCCCTCTACTAGCCTCTCAGGCCGCTGCAAACAGCATGGTGACCAACCACTATGTTGCCACCCTAGCCAGAGACCTGTTGAGGCAGAATGAACAGCTTCAAAAAGATAATAAGGCTCTAAAGGAGAGGAATGAGCGGTTGGGAAAAAGGGTTGCTCAGCAAAGAGAAGAGCTTGGGGTGAGTTCAATTCACATCGGCCTTAATTTGCTATCCGCCGCGATCTGTCGGACGTTTGCTTTTGTTTTGTGCAGGTCGCCTATGACTTAGAAAACAACAGCTTCCAGGCCGCCATGCTCCCTTTCATGAAGGAGACCGTCGAGGTCGCCATTGAGCGACTTGTCCGAGACGGCTTTACAAAGGAGGGAGTGGATGGCGTCCCTTTCTTGGAGCTCTTCCCTGAGCTGGCACCACAGGTCGCGGCGATAGAGCGGGCTAAAAAAGGCAAGGACATCATTGAGGAAGAAGACGAGGAAGTAGAGGAAGAAGAAGAAGAAGAAGGAGAAGAAGAAGGAGAAGAAGAAGAAGACGGAGGGCACGGCGAAGGGCAAAGAGCCAAGGAAACAGCGGACAACGCTGCCTCGAGCCAGCGAGTAGGGGAACTGTCCGCCGAGTCCGACACCTATGCATCCTCCTCTGCTACCGGGAGCTCGCATAGTGGGTCCGCCTCAAGTACAGGCTCAGATAGCAGCGAAAGCGTCTTGGGAGGCTACTCTCTAGAAGTCGACATTGTTGGCGAAAGCCCTGCACCTCCAAAAAAGAAACAAAAGACTACATATTGATTAATGTACTTTTATCTTTTTGGTTTTTGTAAATGGGGCGGACGCAAGATCGCAGTCTACCGAACATATAAAAAGATGTAAAGAGTTTTTGATGAAATAGAAAGAAAGGATATTTTTGCATGTGTGCTTCCTGCAATGTTCTTTTTCCACGGTCACCGCACCGACACTTAGCTGTCCGCACGGCACGCTGATAAATCTGAGCTTTTTAACTTGCTGATTAGAGACAATTATTGTCCGTCATTGGAATGAGAAGAAATTGTCTGCACGATACTAAGATCATTTATAACGAGTCTTGCTGATTAGGGAATTCAACTTATCATTCCATTCAATGTCTGCCTTAAAAATGACGAAAATAGCCAGCTGATAACAATTTCAGGTGGCACTTCATTGAGTTCTAGTAGAGTCTGCAATTCTCTTTATTAACTTATCAAATAATATATGAAAACCATTCGGCGGACTGAGCGGATACAGAAAACCGGTCCGCCAAAGATAGAAATGACCTATAGCTTGCGACCCGGTGGGCAGGTGCATATGGCATTGCTTTCCTCACCAGGCCACAGGCTATATGATCAACCCAAAGAAGCTAGCGGACTGAGCGGATACAGAAAACCAATCCGCTCATAATAGAAATGATTTATAGCTTGCGACCAGGTGGGCAGGTGAGCCGGAGCGGCATACTTTCCTCACCGGGCTACAAGCTATAAAATCAACCCAAACAGGTGGACTGAGCGGATAGAGAAAACCAGTCCGCACATAATTCCCTGCGAAGAGCAAGATGCTCACTTGGCGGAACGGTTCCCTGCCCTCTTGCCTGGAGTACAGTCTAAGCTGTGGGTCTCCTACAGGCACTGCTCGAGGGTACCATGGAGTGTTCGAGGGTTACAAGCTAAGATGACCCACGGGCAGGTGAGCCGGAACGGCATACTTTCCTCACACGATCATCGAAGTTGTAACGATATCCCTAATGCGGCATGGTAGAGCTTTACTCCCACCCAGCCCTCCATAATGCAGAGGTAGGGTCAGGTACTTGCCGGGATCCAAAGTCCAGAATCCAACCGCACTAGAGCCTGCAAGCTCAAACAACACGGTGCGAAATCTCCTCGCAACACGTGGTCTTTTTGGTGTTACACAAATGACAACAGCTCTAGGGGAGGTCTTGCTGAAGTCAGCGATGTCTCCTGGTATCAGGGAACCGTTATAGGTCTTTGGGAGAGAGAGAGAAAACACTAGAAAAAGTGTCAGTATGGATCCTTTGATTAATAAAATGAATTTGCAAAGCAAACATAAGAAAGAAAAGGGAGTTCAGGCGCAGAACCGTTTTTGGAATCTTTCTTAGCGTTTCATCTGTTATGATTACATAAACAAAACACTTGAAGAAGCGTTAGCAAGCAGTTTCTATTCATAATAACTCTTGAAGAGGATACAGAAAGTAGAAAAAAGGATGTTCAAGAATAGAACCGTTTGAGATCATCCCCACTCTATGTGTGTGGTATATCCTCTCCTTCGTATGTCTGCAAGAGGTAAGCGCCGCTCTTTAACACCTCTTTGATAACAAAAGGGCCGGCCCAATTTGGATTAAGCTTTCCAATTGAACTAGCTCTTGCAGCAGCATCAATCTTCTTTAGAACTAGATCTCCCACTTGGAAGTGTTTGACCCTCACGTTCTGATCAAAGTAGCGGGCCATCCTTCTTTTGACCTCCTCCTGCCTTATGGCTGCTTGATCTCTGATGGCCTCGATGTGTTCCAAGCTGAACCTCATCTCTTCATTATTCAACTCAAGCCAGTCCTCAATGCCTTCTCTTGCAAGCAGAACTCTGGGTGACGGGACTTCAAACTCAACTGGAATAAGTGCTTCTGAGCCATGAGAAAGTTTGAATGGAGTCTCCCCAGTTGCGGATGATGGCATTGTCCTAAGGGACCAGAGGACTGATGGAAGCTGATCAGCCCAGCTACCCTTGAGATTCTGTATTTTCTTTTTGAGCAAATTGAGGATCTGCTTGTTGGCTGCTCCTACTTGGCCATTGCTTCTGGGATGATGAACTGATGCAAACCGCAGCTCTGTTCCGATCTGCCTGCAAAAGTCTATCATCTCTGAGTTGTTGAATTGCGGCCCATTATCAGTGATTATAGCCATTGGAATTCCATGTCGGCCGACAACCTCCCCCCAAATGATGTTTTTGACGACCTGAGTAGTTGTCTTAGCCAATGCCTTGGCTTCGATCCACTTGCTGAAGTAGTCGATCATTACGATGATGAAACGCCGCTGACTGCTTGCCATGGGAAAAGGACCGAGGAGGTTCATTCCCCAAACTGCGAAGGGCCAATGAGTTGCGATCGATCTGAGGGAATGAGCTGCTTGGTGCTGGAGTGGAGCAAACTTCTGGCATTGAACACACTTTTTGGCATAGATCTCAGAGTCTCTCTTCATAGTGGGCCAGAAATAACCCTGCCGCAGGATCCGTTTTTCAAGAGTTCTTGCTCCCGAGTGGCTTCCACACTCTCCTGAATGAACCTCTTGCACAATAGTGAGAGCTTCTCCTTCTGAAACACACCGGGCCATGGTAGAGAGGAAGGTTTTTCTGTAAAGGACTCCCGCCACTAGGAAGTAGTGAGCTGCTTTTATTCTAAACTTTTTCTTATCTTTGACTGTATGATGATAATCTCCCGTTGACAGATAGAGGATGAATGGGTCCATCCAAGAGGTACGTTGGTCCACTTGCATCAAATCTCCTTCCACCACTGCCGGGCGGAAGAGCTCGGAATTTGTTCCTCCTGAAGGCATCCCATACTTGGAAAGAAAATCTGCCTCCTATTTTCTGTTCTGGGGATGTGCTCGATGGTAAAGCTCTTGAACCTGCCGACTTCCATCTTCACAAGAGCTAGATATTTCTTCAAGATCGGCTCTCTTGTTTCGAAGTTACCGAGGACTTGTGACGCCATTACCAGAGAATCGGTTTTGATATGAACATGATCGATTCCGAGTTCTCTTGCAAGCCTCAAGCCTGCTAGCAAAGATTCATACTCGGCCTGATTATTGGTTTCTGGAAAGTAAAATTTGATGACCTGCTCCAATTTAACTCCGTTTGGATTGATGAGAACCACTCCTGCTCCAGAAGAACTTCTGTCTGAGGCACCATCAACGTAGATGGTCCAAGCCAAAGTTGACCTTTCTGCTCGATCAGAACTGGACTCTGGCATGTCAATTAGAAAATCTGCTAGGACCTAAGCTTTAATGGCTGTCTTGGGCACATAAGAGATTTCAAATTCACTCAACTTTATTGCCCACTTAGCTAGTCTGCCGGAATGTTCTGGTTTTTCCAACACACCCTTCAAAGGCTGATCGGTGACGACTTGAATTGAATGCGCTTGGAAGTACGGGCGGAGCCTGCGAGCTGACATGACTAGCGTCAAGGCTGACTTCTCCAAAATTGGATACCATGTCTCAGCACTCTTCAGGATATGGCTAACATAGTAAATTGGGAATTGCTTCCTGCTCTCTTCCCGAAGAAGAACGGAGCTGACGGCCTCAGGGCCAACCCCTAGGTATAAGAAAAGAATCTCTCCTGGTCGGGGACTCTGAAGCAGGGGTGATGAGGTCAGTTGCATCTTCAACTGCTCAAAATCTTGGGAACATTCTTCCGTCCACTCAAACTTGGATGCTCCTCGGAGAGTTTTGAAGAATGGAGCACTCCTATCTCCAACCTGAGAGAGAAATCTCGCAAGGCCTGCTAGCCTCCCCCCTAACTGCTGAACTTCTTTTGGCGAACGAGGGGTAGGCATATCAAGGATGGCTTTCACTTTATCAGGATTGGGGGCAAGTCCTTCTGCAGTAAGGAGATGACCAAGAAATGTCCCCTTACTCGCCCCAAACGTACATTTCAAAGGGTTAAGCTTCATTTTGTACCTACGCAGAGTAGCGAACGTCTCTGCTAGGTCTTGCAAGTGCAGCGAAAACGACTTACTCTTAATCAAGAGATCGTCTACATACACTTCTAGGTTCCTCCCCTTCTGGTGGTTAAACACACGGTCCATCATCCGTTGGTAGGTTGCACTGGCATTTTTAAGCCCAAAGGGCATCACAAGGTAGCAATAACAACCATCATTAGTAATGAACGACGTGTGAGGAATGTCAGGCTTATGCATTCTTATCTGGTGATAGCCAGAAAACGCATCTAAAAAGCTCATATAAGAGTACCCTACCGCGGAATCAACTAAAGAATCTATCTGAGGCAAGGGGTAACAATCTTTAGGGCACGCTTTATTAAGTTTGGTAAAATCTACACACATTCGTCATTTTCCTCCTGGTTTCTTAACAATTACAACATTAGAAATCCAAGTAGGATATTGAATTTCTTTGATAAAATTTGCTTTGAAGAGCTTTGCGACCTCCTCCTTTATCGGCTCAGCAAGCTTTGTAGCCATGTCCCTCTTATTTTGTTGTATAGGCTTGTAGCCGGGATCAACATTCAAGTTGTGGCATGCAACACCAGGATCCACTCCTAGCATGTCTTCTGCTGACCAGGCGAAGACATCCAGGTTATTCAGCAGGCAGGAAATCAACTCAGCCTTTTGATCTTCAGGTAACTTCGAGTTGATGGAGAGCTTCCTCTCCTCTCCCTCAGCAATGGGGACTCCTTGCGTCACCTGGGCAAGTTCCAGGTGAGCACCTTCATCAGCAACAGCTTCTGAACTGGGAGAGGCTTCTACAGCTGCTGCTGGAGCAAGGGAAGGGCTGGCTTCAACCATGTTGATAGTGCGGACGTAGCACTCCCTTGCTCTTCTTGGGTCACTCCTGACCCGACACATCCTTCCATCTGCAAAGAACTTGATGGCAAGGTGGTAAGTGGAAACCACCGCTTGATATTTGTTCAGAAGAGGTCTGCCGAAGATGGCATGGTAGCTGCTGGGGGCGTCAACCACTATGAATTGTACTTGCTTAGTCGCCCCTCCAAGCTTCACGGGCAGGATGACGCTGCCCTCCACTTCTTTTCTCTCTCCCGAGAAACCATAGAGTGGCCCCTCAGTGGAAAGCAGAGGCTTTCCGGTCCTCAGGGTCTCAAAAGTAGACTTGAACAGGAGGTTGACCGAGCTGCCTGTGTCAACAAGAATTCTAACAACTGTAAAGTCCCCAACCACAGCCTTGATTACTATAGCATCATCGAACGGGTTGGTTGTTTGGGGTAGATCTGCTGGACCAAAGGTGACAACCTCACTTGGAGGAGCAATGGAAGAAGAAGAAGAGGCCACATCTGCCCAGGTGACCCTTGAAATTTACGATTTCCGAGTAGACTCGGTCCCTGCTCCACCATGGATGAAGAAGAGGTGTCCCAGAACCCCTTCATCATCTGCATCGAAGCACTCCAACTGGACGTTGATCGGCCCCAGACGGCCTTCTTCCTCTACATCCACACATTCCTGGTATGCCTCAGCTACTTCTTTGCCCTTTGAGGTGGAAGGCTTCGAAGAGGAAGGAGAATCCTTCTTGGCCAAGTCAATCTTGCCCTCGGCAAGCAGCTTCTCTATCAGCGTGCGAAGGGCCTTGCAGTCCTCGGTCAAGTGGCCATTTTCTTTGTGGAACTGACAATATTATGCATTATTCCTCGACTTCCACATTTTCTGAGGCTCTTGACTCTTTTCTTCTGATCTTCTTTGCAAGATCTGGATGACTTCGTCAAGGTCCAAATCTGCAATGTCCTCCATGGGGCTTGCATCAGATTGGCTCGGAGTAGGCAAGGCTGCTTGTTGGAGGATGGGAAGAGCTTGCAATGGAACGGCGGGAGTGGCGGCCAACAGCAGTCTCTGCTCATGAAACTGTTGATGGCCTTGAAAAGGTTTCTTGTTGCGGAAGTTCCTGCCTCTTTGAGACAGAGGCTGGAAGTCTGGCCGAGGGGGCTTGCTACGAGAGGAAGAAGCGGAGGCATCCCTTCCTTCAGCCTTAGCTGTCAGTGATGAGACATAGGTTGGATTGGCATTTTCTCCTTCAATGAAACGGTTGACCATGGCGATCAACTCTTGATAAGTCTCAGGTGCCTTGGTTGTTGCTTTAAACTTCAGAGGGCCTTCCCGGAGACCATGGATCAAGGCGACCTTGTAATAGTCGGGGTTCACATTCCTTACCCCTTGGATCTCTCTCTGAAAGCGATCAATGAATAGCGCCACTGAATCATTATCCCTTTGCTTGATTTCAAATAGGGTAGCTGGCCCATTCTTCCTCTTTCTCGAGGTAGCAAACCTCAGTAACAATTGGCTGCGAAGCTCTGCGAAAGAAGAGATTGTGCCCGAAGGCAGCTCATAGAACCACTCTCTCACCTGTCCTTCGAGAGTGGTAACCAGGAGTTTACACTTGATAGCATCTGAGAGGCATCTCAAAGCAACTGCCCCCTCGAATGCTTGGAGGTGAGAGACTGGATCTGTCCCTCCTGAATAGAATGGGATACGAGGCTCCTTGAAGTTGTTCGGAGCTGATTCCCATCAGATTCGATCAACGAAGGGAGACGGGGTCTCGAACTCTGCGGGATAGAAGGGGCGGACTAGAGCCGGGAGTCCACGGGCTCGGCAGACTGGTGGTCAGCAAAATGAAGCTGGCGGGCTGGAGTGCCCCTAACAGCTTCTCTGAAGAAATTCCTGAAAGCAAACTACTCCTCCGGAGGGCGCACAGGGGCGGCGGACTGAGCAGGGTTCCGAGGAGTGGCTGGCGACTGCCGAAGCGGAGTTCGACGAGCTGGGGTCTGGCGGACTGGAGAGTCCGCTGGATCTGCTGCGGCCTGAGGAGCAAGTCGTTGGGCCAGCGCGAGTAGAGCTTGGCTGATTGCGTCGAGACGCTGGTCGGTCTGCTGGCGGGACTGCTCGGCCTCAAGGCGAGCTTGCTCAATTGCATCCTAAAGAGAGTCCTCTGAAGAACTGGAGCGGTCTGAAGAGAGGGCTCTGCGGTCTGACATTTCCGTCCGCTGAATTAAAAACACTACTCGGATCTGAAGGTCGCGTGTTAACTGTTGATGCACGAAAACACAAAGGGGGGTCGAGCACCACCAGCTAACGGTTCGAACACCGGGGAATAGAGAGACTGCAAGTAGTGATCTACTAAGCGGGTGAGGGCAGGAAGAACAGTAGGGCCGTGAGCCACGACAACAACAGACTTCGCTCGTCGCGGCCTGAATGCCTCTCTTGCGACGGGCTTTCCCTTGATTGAAGAAAGGCTTGGTTACAAGTGAAAGGAATAGGTTGATGAGAGCAGAGCGAGGAGGAGTCCGCAATGCACAAGATTCGAGTCCGCAGCTTGTAACAAGTAGGCTCCTGGGTCCGAATCAGCGTGCCATGGGTGCACCACCTCCCCCATATTTATAAGATAGGGGGCCTGCCCAAACGGGCAGGGCTAAAATAACCGGCTGCCCGGGGTACAGGAGAACCGGGCAGCGGTGATGGGAAGCAAAAAGAAAGAACACGCCAGTCCGCGCAGAAGGGGCGGACTGGGCTCGCGAACTGGAGCTTCAACTGCTTCTGGGCGCGATCCTGCTGGAGGGCGGCGGCCTGGGCGGACGAGACTCTGTGTCCGCCGATGTATAGAATCCGATATCCCAAGTCGTGGCGGACTGAGCGAACAGGTCCTTGAGTCCGCTGCTGGGGTACCATCCTTGGCGTCCGATTGGTTACCTTGCCGGACTGGGCGGTGTTGATGCACGAAAACGGACAGGGAGTCGGGCACCACCAGCTAACGGTTCGAACACCGGGGGTAGGGAAGGAAAGGAGGAGACTGTCGACCAATCGGTTACTAGCGGTCGCGGCTAAAGGACCGAAAAAGGGGGCCGCTGGTAGCGTCAACAACAGAGTTCGCCCGCCGCGGCTTAAATGCCACTCTTGCGGCGGGCTTTCCTTTACTTAAAGTGAGAAACAGTTACACGAAAGGGAAAAAAGGAAGCCGGCCGGACTACAAACCGCAAAACACTAGACTTGAGACCGCAGCTCTTAACAGGCGAGCTCCTGGATACAAGTCAGCGTGTCTTGGGGAGTGCACCCTCCCCCTATTTATAGGCTCGGGGGCCTGCCCAAGCGGGCAGGGCTAAAGTTACCGGCTGCCCGGGGTACAGGAGAACCGGGCAGAGGTGAGGGGAAGCAAAAGAGAGAGAAACAAGAAAGGAGGGAAGCCGCGCGGCCTGGCGGATTCCTCCTCGCGAGCTGACGGCTGGGTCGTGGAGCCTTGTCGCTGAGCAGGGTCGGCATTGGCAGCGGCCTGACATGGAGGCCGCCCGGCTTGGGAGGCGTAGCGGCTTGAATACTCAGGCCGCCCGGTCTGGAAAGTTGCGCGGACAGGTCGCGGATTCCGGGCTTATCATAATTCCCGCACATTTTTAAGTTTTCAAAAAACTTCGAAAATGTAGAACTAAGCCGGAGACCGCGACTGCCTCATCGTCGTCTATAAAATCCCCTGGCCCTTGTCATTCTTCAGGATTCCTGCCGAGCCACGGGTCGCTACTCGCCACTTGAGGTCAGCATTTTACAAGCTGACGCGATCTTTCACAAGATGGATGTTATGTCTTCAATGTTAGCACGCAACAAGAAACTGCCAGAAAATAAGCAAAGCCGGAGCGAGAACTCGAATGATTCTGCCCGACAGTCTGCCAAGAAGATTGGGAAGCCGGAGACTTCAGCGGCTTCTGGACCTGAAAAGAGGCCGACAGAGACCGTCGGCGGATCATCGCACGCCGCAGTAGATCCCAAAGCGGTTTCAAAGACTGCACCACCACAAATCGGAATTGCCAAATCCTTCGACCTGACTTTCTCTCCATCAGGAGAACAACTGCTAAAAATCGATGGGACGGAGGAGAAAAGTGTTGAATCTGGGAAACCGTCCGAATTGCAGGACAAGGTCGACTTAATCGTTATGGATGACAACGAGCCGGAGAAGGCGCTGGAGACCGAACAGATGTTCGGCGAACAGCGCTAGCGGACTGAAAATGTGTTCAGTTCCTTGAAACGGCAGAAGGAAAGGCGTGAAACCCTTGAAGAAAGGATGAAAAGGAAGATGAGGAAGTTGCACGCCAGAAACCGGAATATTTCTGAAAAGACCGGCGCGGACAGTCTTCAACACAGGCCGCACGAGAAGGAGGTACCCGAGAACCCGCCCACACCAGATTACAAGCCGAGCGAACTGGAGAGTATGCCCGTGGTTAGCGACTCGCTCAGCGAGCTCCTGAAGGGCATGGAGACCATCCAGCGGCAAGACGCGCTATTGTCAACACCAGCGGCCTCTGAGGAGGTTGACCGCCCCGATATCCAGGTTATTGGGGAGAAGCCTGGCGAACCGGCTTCCGCGGCTTCTGAAGGAGCCGAGAAACTGAAGCTTCGCGAGAAGATAGAGGAGATGAAGAAATTGTTCGCCGAGAAGCCGGTGGCGACCACACTTCCATTGCTGCAAGGTAAACACCGGGACGTTAGGCGAATTATTAAATTCTACAAGTCGTGGTCAAGGAAGAAGGGGGCGAATATAATATTAAATCCGCCGGCCAACTTTTTCCTGACCACGGTTCAACTGAAAAGTCGAGCTAAGGAAGCCGAGCGGCTATGGAAAGAAAAGCTAAAGAGGATAGATCCTGAACGGCTCCGGCGGCCAGTGATTAAAATCCAAACCGCGGCCTCTAGAGGAGATAAACATCAAACCGGCGGTCTTATCCTACCTATTTCCTTACGAGAACCTCGCAACAATCTGGCTGAACCTGACTGCGGTTTCTCTTCTACAGGTGTACCGGAAACCGCGATGAAGCCGGGCGACTTGACGTCATTTTTGTCTATGCTGCCACCGCCTCCGCCTCCAAGTGTTCGCGAGGAGATGGCCGACTTCCAGAAGGACGTCGGCACACTGCAGACGGCTTTGAACGCGGCCACCAAAACCCTGCGGATTAAAGACGAAGAGCAGCGGGTTGCCCAGGAGGCCGCAGAAAAAAGGATCCAAGAGTTGCAAACCACCCTGGAGCAAGAGACCACAAGGTTGCAGACGGCGCTTGAGCAGGAGACAATGAGGTTGAAGTCAGCGATGGAGCAAGAGACTGCTAGGCTCCAGACCGCGAGGGAAGAAGAGACCGCCAGGCTCCAGACCGCGATGGAAACCGCGGAGGCGAAGATTGCTGAGATGCAGGTCGCCTTGGAGCAGGAAAATGCGGAGAAGTATTTCCTGATGGACGCACGGCTTGAAGGAGACAAAAAAGAGATCCCCCATGCTGAAGGCGGCGAGATCTAAAACCTGCCAGCGGAGACCGGCGGAGAACAGCGGACTACACTGCCGACCTCCGGACAACTGCCAGTTACTAGCCGCCCGGCCTCCGGTGAGACTTCAGATCCATCCGAGGCCGCGACGCCTAGACAGGCCGCAGTTTCAAGCGGTCTGGGGGTCCAGGCGATCCCAACGATACCGTTTGCGAGAGTAGAGCGCGACACTGCGCGGGTTCATCGGTCTCTGCATTGCTTCATAATCTGGTTAGCCAGGTGTATGTTGCGATTGTGCAGACCGGTGAACAGGTCGCGCACATAGGACTAGACAGGCCGGAAGATGACAAGCGATCCTGAGCGACTTGAGAGAACTATGCCGCGCGGACAATTGAATATTATGTTGTAATATATATTTTTCTGCTGGATGTCAGACAATTTGATTATTGTAAACTGCTGTATTTTATTATGCTGCGAACTGAATGCGGCTTATGCGGTTTGTATTTATAATCCACGTGCCTGCTGCTTTGTTCTGAAAAATTTAAGTATAGGATAGTAGCCGAGCGGTCTCGCGAACAGAGCGCCGGTTTGACTATTTGATGCCCACATGATTCGCCATAGAATTATTCTAAGTGCAAGTATATAGCCGTGCGGACTGACGGACTAAACTGCGGCTTGGTCATTAAGCTGATCTGCACTTCCAGCGGGCTTAGGTCGCGCGGCGTGACGACTAGCCGCGATTTGACGTCGGGCACTGTACCTTCACAGATTTTCTATAAATAGAGCTGACCCGGAGATTTTATCACAAATCAAAAAGGATGCGGGCTAAGTCCAAGTCGTTGCGGTCTGATAAGGCCACTGCGGTTAGGACTGACGCGGCCTCCGCTTTCCACTCTGCTGATCATAAAGAATGCCGGCTTACTAAAGCCGAGCTTGAGGATTTCGTTGAGAAGCACATGCAGGGAAGTCCGCTGGTCACGCGGCTTCCCCGACAGGACGAGCGGATCAATTCTTCCCACGCAAATCAGATCGCGGTCCCCATCGACCACTTTGACTGCGGCTTCAGCTTCCCGGTCATGATGGAGGCCGTAGCGGTCTTCGACCACTACGGAGTTGTGCCCGGACAACTACCCCCAAACTCGATAGCCGCCATATATAGCTTTATCTCCTACCTGAGGTCGGAAAGAGTCTGCTTCTCTATGAGGCTCTTCCGGGAATGCTTTTCGGTGCGGTCTATCCCGGACTCCGGGACAAAGATCTTCCGGGGGCACCTCTACTTCGGCTGCAGAGGGCTGAAGATAGTTAACTTGGCGAACAAGATCGCGAACTGGTCCAAGCGGTTTCTCATCTTCGAGGGAAACCTGGGGTTGCTGCCAGTCGACCCCCAAATCCGCGAAGAGGCCGCCTTTGGCAGCAGCAGCTTGGACGGCGTCGAGAAGGAGATCTACAACTTCTTCAAAGGCGAGCGGCTTGATGTAAACCACTACATCCCGCTGTTGCCGTCGCTAGTAGGAATAGAAGCGGAAGACAGTAAGCTCCAAACCGGCCGAACTGAACTCTTAGCCGTACGGACTTGGAAACTAACTTTTCCTTTATCTTTGCAGCTGATGCGGCGGTCCCGCTGAACAAGCCACAAACTCCTGGCGGCCTGACTCTCACTCAAAGAGAGAAGAGAGCGAGGCGTGCCAAGCCGGCGCGGGTTGTGGAGGAGGAGGAGTCGGCCTCCTCTGGAGAGTTTACGCTGCAAGGAACGGGTAGCAGCCTGAAAGACGTCCACGACAATCCGGCCTTGCGGTGGAGTCCGGACGGCAAGTCAGTGACGATCTCCACCGCCCTCCCCTACTGGGGGGGGGGGAGAAGAAATAAGCCTCCACGCGAGCGTGGTTGGCGGCGCGCTGTATGGCAAGCGCAACATGAGGGCGATGCGCCAAGTTCCACCAGACGACCTGCCGCGGCTAGCCGCGCAAGTCGGGGCAAGGAGCTTCGTGGAAAGTCACTTCATGGGCCTTGCCTACAAGCAACTGATGAAGGAGAACAGTGGCCTGAAGAGGCAGTTAAAGGAACAACAAGTAGAGAACAAGCGACTACAGGAAAGGGAGGCGGTAAGACATTACCGTTACTCGTGCGGTTAGCTTTATGTAACCGCGCGACCTTACCTTTATCTTTTGTTTGCAGGAAATGTACAACCCGGCCAACCCCATCTTCCAAGACCAAGTCTTCCCGCAACTCGTCCAGGGAATCGATTGAGCGCTTAACCGCCTCCGGGACCTTGGCGGCTTTGCGACCGGCTTCACCGATTTTACTTGTGCCGACATCTACCCCACCCTGAAAGAGCAGGTGGCCGACGTCTACAGGTCGATCAGGGAAGCCCAAGTGCGGTCAGGGAAGAAGTCGGCGAGGTGGAGGAAGACGTCGAGGTAGAGGGCGGTCAGGGAAGCCCAAGTGCACGCACATCGTCTGAGTCCGGCGGTCAAGAATCTGAGACCGCGCGGCCAGACTCGACAACTTCTGGCGAGTTAGGGAGCTCAGCGACCAGCAGCGGATACACTGAATCCCCCGTCGATATCGGCGATGGCGGTGATTTGGATTCTCCTGCGACTAAGAAGCTTAAACCAGGCGATTAGAAAATCTTTATCTTGTTTTTTGTATTTTGAACTTTTTTGGAAATCGGCGGTATTATTTTTGTAACCGCGCGATTAATGCTTTGTAATACTTAATTAAATAGAAATGAAGGCAACTTTACCTTTCTCTTTACTACATCTCATTTTTCTTACTCGTTTAAGTCCGCACAGTCTCAGCATAACTCCCGATTTAATAAAATGCAAGCACATAAACCGGTCTGAGTTCACACTGCGACTTCAACGAAGTTATCCGCAAGAGAGATATATTTCCCTGCGCTTCATTCCGGAAATCTTGTCGACAATATGCCGTGCGGCTAACAAATTAAACCGAAATTTGCCTTAATGAATCACTCAATGTTATCTGTTGGAAGAGCTGATTGACCGCGGCTTGCTTATACATAAGCCGTGACCGCTAAGCCGCGCGGCTACCCGTCGCAGTCGCCAAACATCCATAACATTGAAGTATAAGATCGCGGCTAGGGCGAGCTCTGAAACGAATTGCCCAATTGATACAAGGAACAAGAATAGAGAAATAATCTTCGGCTTCCGTTAATACAGGCCGATATAGGCATATGGAAGCCGAGATTTTTTGTGACAACAGTTTGCTGATTAGCTAATATAATTAATACCATAGAAGTCGGCGGATCAAAGCCAGGAATTAAGTGCCAGACGCAGGTCGGCCGACTTCCTGTACATATGAATAATAAACCGGCAATTGATATATGGAAGCCAAATAAGATACTGAATAGCGGATAGGCGGACGTAAGTCGGCCGAGTTCCCAAATATATTAATAATAATCCGGCAGGAAGTCAAATAACTTAAGACGGAATATGTAACCGGACGGCCTGTGTAATTAATTATATAACCTGCGCAGGCCGTTGAGTAAAACCGCGAGTTAGCGGATAGGCTCGTGTTGTCCTGCAAAAATAGATGAAGACATGCACTTATGTGTCAATGTGGGCAGGTGCGTGCGGCAGTACTTTCCACACAAAGAACACATAAGCGGGATTGAAATTCTTAATATCCACGACCGATGTCAAGCGGACAAGTACGCAACGTCTGCGACTGAAGTCAAGCAGGACAAGTATGCAATGTCTGCGACGAAGGTCAAGCGGGACAAGTACGTAATGTCTGCGACTGAAGCCAAGCGGGACGGGTACGCAATGTCTGCGACTGAAGGCCAAGCGGAATTTCCACTACACATCTGCGACTGAAGTCAAGCGGGATGTGGAGGGCTTAAGAATTCAAAAGGGGGCTCTTGCCCTACATGCATGCGTATTGGCATAAAAAGTAAAGCTAAAGATTAAGCTTCAAATGAAAAATAACGTTTGCATGATGTTAAAGATGTGGCAAAGTATATATGTCTGCAGTTTTAGCATGCCCATTAATACCAATCGTAAAGGGGACGTTATATACCATTCTGACATAAGTATTTCTCATCATACAAAGAAAGAGAAATCCCTGCTTGAACCATTGTGTAAGAAATGGAAGATTGCCTTAGAGAATTACTGAATGACATACTCTTGCAACTTTCCAGCTCTTGCAAGTTGATTAGCCAATTCCCTGAGATCTATGCAATCTTCTGCTAGATGACAAATATCTTTATGATACTTGCAAAAAAGCTCCTCGTGTCGATACTTGATTTTCGATTTCATACGCCGAGGCTTCTTGAACTCAGGCATTCCTTGAATGATTATAAAAGATCTTCATAGAAATTTTGAACTTAACATACTTACCTGAACCTTTTTCATACTTTGGAGTTTTACCCTGGAGAAGAGGAGGAGACTTGCAATATTAACTTGCGAAACACCTTGGGAGGAAATAGATAGCTGTTGACCAGAAGTCCCTTGAGATTGTTTAGCCATTTGATTCAGAAACAAAACATAACCTTTATTTGCCTCTTCGCCTATTATGAATGTATTAACTATATCAATAAGATCTCCATAGCTTTTGGGATACTTTGTGGTGAGCTTGAATTTCAATGGGCCTTCTTGAAGTGCATTTATGAAAGCATGCAAGTAATAGTCTTGATGGACGCTACGAACATCCAGAACCTCCATTTGAAACCGATCAACAAAATCTGGATTAGATTCGTCAATTCCTTGCTTGATTCGGAAGAGAGCTCCAACGTCTCTTTTCCGCTTCCTGTAAATGGTGAATCTAGAAATAAATTGACTTCGAAGATCCTTAAAGGTGGTTACTGATCGAGGTGGGAGGCTATAAAACCATTCTCTTGCAACATTGCCAAAAGATATAACAAAGAGTTTGCATTTTACTCCATTTGACGCGTTTCTCAGTGAAATAGCTGATTCAAAAGCTTGCAAATGAGAAAACGGATCATCGCATCCAGCATACTCCGGGAGACGCGGTACTCTGAAGTTATCGGAGACAGTATCCCACCGAATACGATTAATGAATGGAGAAGGGGCCTCTTCTTCTTCCTCACAAAGAGGCTCATTTTGCAACAGATTCTAGTCCACGCTCAACACTGTTTGCAAAAATTTCTCTATGAGGGTCAACAAACCTCACTATTAAAATACGAGCAATCCTGCACTCTGAGAGATCTGTAGTAAACTGAGATGTTGCTGGATTTATTCTGACCCTTTGCAGGATTCATCTTGAAAAGAGGGAAATAGCCGAACTTTTTCAAGAGACCGACAGAATAGCGGCGGCTTAACGAGCGGCTAGTCGGTGCAACAAGCTGACAAGAATACCGAGAGGAAAACCGAGCGGGTAGAATGCCAGGTTCTACAGCACTGGAGGCGGGCTGAAAACCTTAGCCGGCGAGGTCGCGGCTTGCTCGACAGGCCGCGAACTCTAGAGGATAGAGCGGTCTAATTAGCTAGACCGCTGATTTCATCGATTAGTCGAGATGTAAAGGCCGCGTGTTAACTGTTGATGCACGAAAAACAGACAGGAGTCGGGCACCACCAGCTAACGGTTCGAACACCGGGGGTATGGAAGGAAAGGAGGAGACTGTCGACCAATCAGTACTAGCGGTCGCGGCTAAAGGACCGGAAAAGGGGCCGCTGGCAGCGGCAACAGCAGAGTTCGCCCGCCGTGGCTTAAATGCCACATCTTGCGGCGGGCTTTGTACTTAAAGTGAGAAACAGTTACACGAAAAGGAAAAAAGTGAAGCCGGCCGGACTACGCGCGCGCGTGGTGTGCCGTAGTGGTGTGGTGTGTGTGTGTGTGTGGTGTGGTGGTATGTGTGGGTGTGTCCTGCCCTGGTATGTGGCGTGCGGTGCACTTGTGCGTGAGGTGTGTGCGTGTATGCGTGGCGCACGCGAGCGACAGTGTGTGGGTGCGCCGTGCGCGCGCCCGTACGCGCGGGCGCGTGGTGCGCAGTTGTGCGTGTGTGGGTGGGGGGGGGGTGGGGGGGGGCC